>CM035806.1:3645362-3872862 GCA_020466095.1 Chlorops oryzae | reverse complement strand
AAAACCATTACCGCTCCGCATTCGGACATTGCAGCGGACTCGAAAAGGAAAAAAAATAATATTTTTTTGGTCGAAAAATAAATATGTGCAACGTCTTAAGTGCCAAAATTAATAACTTTTTGAGGAATCTCTCTCTCTCTCTCTCTCTCTCCCAAATTATATACGAGTTCCCACTGTAATCATATATTTATACAATGTTTGTTTTCTTACTTAATTTTTCACCCCTTAAACACTGATCCCCTGCTGCTAAGCAGGAAGCGCGCTCTGCAGGGCAATGCTCGGGTCAATAACAAATTTTTTTAATAATTTTTTTTTTTTGCATAGCTTCGAAGCTCAATAGATGGATGCCCCCCCATAATTTTAGCCTTCAAACATGCAATTAATAATACGTTTAAAACGTTTGAAGAACTTAAATGTGTTTTTCTAATTATTTGATTATTTCAGTCAGTCGAGTACGGTTGGAATCAGAGGCTGAGTATAATCAAGTCAATTGATAATTTTTCCTATCTAAAGTCGAGGTTCTGTATTTTTCATTAACTTTTTTTTTCAAAGAATTTTTAAAAATTTTTTGAGGCATCCACGATTGATTAGGCATAGCCATAATTCGTCACGTCGTATTCATCAGCGCCTTTGGAGTGCCCAAAAAGCTTCAATAATGAAACATCCTTATAGGCAATCAAAAGAATTTTATATATAAAAAAGTATGTGAAGGCTAATGGAATACTCGTATTCAGGGAACGCTAACTCCCGGCTAGAAAAGCCGGGTTGACTTTAGTCCTAATCCGAGCTCAAGCCTTTGATAAAGCTAGAATCGCCTCTGAAATTTCTTTCTTTCAAATCGGTGTGAGGGACTGAGCTCATCTTTTGTCCGCTCAAAATTACTCTACTCCATTATTATCTATTTATTCGAAGCTCTTCGAAGGTCTTCCGTTTTGAGTTTGACAAAGATGTAGAGGACTTATGATCTGAACATATACCTAAAAGTTTTTGTATTTTCATACAACATTTTTTCTATTAAATCTACCTACATACATATATCATTTGCTTCGCGAATCGGGTGAAATTCTAAAGGCCGTTTTCTCATCCTACTTTTAATCTCTATCTGCCATTAAATTTCAATTTATTTGACTTATTAATCAAATTTGTATGAAATTATCATCAGGATTATTTAACTTACAGATAAAAAAAGATGAGAAAACGGCCCTAAATTATTTATAGAAAAAATAAAAATTTTTTTCCGAAATTCTTCCGGTTTAACTAGTTTCGTTTTTTCTCATCGAAAGAATTTCTTTAAAGAAAAAAAAAAAATAAATAAAAATATTACAAAATCGATAAATAAGAATCTTGGTTTGCTTTAAGTAGGAATATACGCCATGCACAGGGGAAGGTTTTGGGTTTTTACTTTTATTATGCATAAAATCCCTGCCGAAATAATTTTCTACGAACATTCACTGAATCACTGACCAACTCACCACTCACCAACTGAGTTCGCTAGCTTGCCTCTAAATTATCGTTTTGTTTTGTTACAAGCAGCGCCAAAATCCGACTATGAAAAATCAACGCTTCCGAATAATCGTATGCAAATCTGATAGGTATTCAAATAGAAAACTTGTCCTCCATTTATCGATAATTTCATTGAAAAAAAAAAACATCATCGGCACTGACATGAAATCGAATTCGAGAATTCGACTCTGATTGACATACTTCCGTTTTATCGTTTTTCGGAAACGATTTTATTGGAACTTTAAAAAAAAATTAATATATATTTAGATTAAAGAACTACATCTTTACCTAGTTGATGACATAAATAATCGGAAATCCTTCAAAAAAGCAAGAAAAAAAAAAAACAACAAAATGAGACCCAAATTTAAATAGAGGCCATGGACCTTTGTCGATACATTGATATGATGATTAATCGTTCGTGTCGTACAATCAAAGTTTATTTTAAATATCATTTAATTTTCGCTCTTCTTCTTCTCAAAGATTTGCATGCATTAAATGGTTTCAGCAACTCAACCTTTTATGTTAATGAGCTCGGAAAGTTATCGGAAAAAAAAAACTCCTTGATAGTTTGACCCGCTTGTGCGACTAATGAGTGGCCCCGATGCGGTCAAGGAATCATCGTGAATTTTCTTTTGGCAAAAATAAACGTTTCAGTGTGAACGGGTTAACTGAGTCTTCTCTTCTGTCATTTGACGCAGTGTTTGCTGGTTTTTCGCAGCAAATTTTCCCTCGAATATTTGAGAAAAAAATCTCTTTTCCTTTGTTGACAGTGTTGCAGTGGCTTGATTGTATTCTGACATCCGAAAGTTTTCAATTTTTGGTCAATATTTTATATCGAAATGGAAGGAAAAATCCTCGGATCCCGAATTTCTCAAATGCCGATGGACTAGGAACAGAAAATAACAAAATTCTAACCTATAATTTACTAACGATCTTAAATTTCGTGAAGGAATCTGAAGCCTTTGGAAACTACACGTACCAAGGATTAACAGAAATTCTCTCCAAGAACTCGTTAACATGCACTGGCAAAGCTACTTAGGGACCCACGGGGTCTGTGCTCGGTCCTTATGATCAACCAGTCTAACCTAACCTAAGCTAACCTAACCTAACCTAACCTAACCTAACCTAACCTAACCTAACCTAACCTAACCTAACCTAAAACCTAACCAAACCTAACCAAACCTAACCAAACCTACCCTAACCTAACCCAACCTAACCTAACCAAACCTAACCTAACCAAACCTACCCTAACATAATCAAACCTAACATAACCTAACCTAACCTAACCTAACCAAACCAAACCAAACCAAACCAAACCAAACCAAACCAAACCAAACCAAACCTAATCTAACCTAACCTAACCTAACCTAACCAAACCAAACCAAACCTAACCAAACCTACCCTAACATAATCAAACCTAACTAACCTAACCTAACCTAACCTAAACCAAACCAAACCAAACCAAACCAAACCAAACCAAACCAACCTAATCTAACCTAACCTAACCTAACCTAACCAAACCAAACCAAACCTAACCTAACCTAACCTAACCTAACCTAACCTAACCTAACCTAACCTAACCTAACCTAACCTAACCTAACCTAACCTAACCTAACCTAACCTAACCTAACCTAACCTAACCTAACCTAACCTAACCTACCCTAACCTAACCTAACCTAACCAAACCTACCCTAACCTAACCTAACCCAACCTAACTTACCCCACCCCAACCTATCGTAATCTATTGATGAATTCTACAGAGACTTGTCCGACTGAAGAGAATTAGAAAGACTTCCTGTAGACAGGAAAAAAAGAATTTCATTCATTCGCAATGCCGATCGAACATCCTTGAGAGTTAAAAGAGGACATTTTGCCCTAACCAAAGGTTATTTATACCTAGCAACAATGTCATTTAGGCATTGAAATAATTTTCAAGAAACTCGTTTACTTAACACAAGGTCGAGAGAGTTTCAAGTGGTTTCTTGATATAAACTTTTTTTTTCGAAATTAATTATTTAAGCATTTGATACAGTTGTGGTCAATATAATAGATGGGGCATTACCAAAAAAAAAAACCCTCTATCTTTTGCCATTTTAGTTCTTCGTTTTATTTATGGATTTTTTTTTTTGTCCGAGGCGTAATCAAGGGACCGCTTTTGAGTTTGGTTCAAACCACCTCCGAAATGCGAAGGGAACACGGAAAAATAATCCAGGCACAGAATTTTGCAATGCCACCAAATCCCTCTCGAAATGGTTTTGCTGCGTTCGCGGTCGATTGTGTTTTTAAATATTGTGCTTCTATTTTTATTGAGCCGAACTGTGTACCAAAACCATTGGAGGGCATTTTGATTGTAATTAAACTGAGTGCTTGAAATCATGCGGCTTGCTTTGACTCAGCATATTTGCCAAAGCTTTTTTTTTTCCCACAAAATTTTTGAATATCCAATATTCAAGAGCAACAGAAACTGAGGTAATTCAAAAATTATATTTTTTTTTATGACTTTTCATGTGTGTAAGTACCTACGTTTAATAAGTAAAAACTTAACTTGCGAGCTTTAACTTTACATTAAAAGGTCATCATGCTTGCTTGCTTTTAGGCAGAGTCAAAAGGGCAGTCGCAAAAGCCTTTAAACTAGCAGACCATCTCGATTCATAATGAAAGTTGAACGAAACAAAAATAAAACTTTTAAGTAAAGAAAAAAAAAAAAAGAATAAGAAATATTAAATAATAAAGAAATAAACACATTTAAGGCACATTTATTGAGCGGCAAAGAAGACTGAAGTCACGAAACGCGCTCGCAAGCGTGTCGAACCGATTTATTGCGGCAAGGCAGGCAATCCCCTCAAATTTTCTAATAAATTTCTAAAAAAAACAAAAAAAAAAAAAATTTAAAAAAACTATGATTTTTTTCTTCTCGCTTGCATTGCGCTGCATTTCTATGCCGTTCCAATTTCAATTTCAATCTCAATTTCAATTCCAATTCCATATTTTGTGCAAGTTGCAACGAATCGCTGTATTGCGCAATTTTAACGCCAAATGGGCTTAGCGTGCACAGGCCAGGCCGTCGGGCAAGATTTAGACGAACTTTTCCAAAAAAAAAAAAACACAAAACTTGGAATTTGCGTTGGAACTGGTTTCACTTTTTTTTGTTTTTTTTTTCTTCAATATTTTCAGCTGCAATCTGCTGCAATTCTGGTGAGCAACATTTGGTATTTGCGATATTTGCAATCACCTGCAACCTGAGCCTAATACATTTTTCCCCCATTTGCGCGGGCCAATGTTCGGTACTCTCCATAGCGTGGTGTATGCAACACGAGATGTGTCCAGCGGCGTACACAGGGAGTGCTTTTGGATGGTTAAACCCCTTTCCGAAATGCAAGAAAACAGACTCAATAAAAAGTTTTAACCCCTCCTGAAATTATCTCCTGGATACGCTCTTGATGTATGTATGTACGATATGTATGGCTAGACGTTTATATATTGACGATCGTATAAGTGCGACTGTGTTTGTGTGCGTGTTTGCACATAAAAAAAAAAAAAAAAAAATGTTGTGCAATTTTGAAAGCGAATATAAAAGTTAACAACTGAAAAATAGTCAAGACTGGATCGACTGGAATCGGCTGGACAATTAATCCATTGTTGAACAATGCCAATATGAGATCGCAACTGATTTGTAAAAGCGAAATTCTTCTGCGCCCGATTGCACCATTTTCCTTTAGGTAATTTTGGTTTTTTTTTTTTTTTTTCATTTTCATTTTCCAACTGGACACAGATTTTTTTAAAATGAATTTTTACTGCCAAAGCCTGATGAGAACTTCGAAGTTGTACGCAATCGAGTGGGCGATTTGATAACTTTGACATTTCCATCAAGATACTCTTAACCCTTAAAAAACTGCCGTGCTCTAGTTGAATCAAAATATTGTCCCATACTAGATGGATGGGGGGGTTAGGCAAATAAAGTTGCTTGCCGCCTTTAAAATGAAGATTCATTGCATCCAACGACCTCATCGGGCACTACTCATCCAGTTGGTTGCTTTTGAAAAAAAAAATAAAAAAAAAAAATGTCAGCACTTTTTACTTTAATTACGTTGAGAACAATTTAAATGATCTGTTTTGATGGTTTTCGGCAATTGCGTCTTTCCACATTTAACCCATTTTATGCAAAAAACGTTTGTCATTTAAATTTTTTCAATTTGAAGATCATGAATCACAACCTCCTATTTTTTATGTGTCTGGCGCGGGGATTATTTTATGACTTTTTCTTTTTTAGCTTAAAAGTCAAATTTAATGAGGAATATTTTCTTTTATTATCGCCAGTAGAAATAAGTTTGAAATATTAAATGATGCTTTATCGTTTACTCCAAGAAAAAGACAAAAAAAAAGAGAAAATTTTGCAAAAGAAAGGGTATAGCACTATAAGCATAGTGATTCTGCCCCGGAAGCCGATTTCAACTTTAATTGTTTTCCTGTTTGGGTAAATGCAAAACATTTAATTTTCGGGAAGTTTTTGCTCTCGATCCCCTATATTGCTTGAATATCCTTGAAAAAGGTGGTTTTTAGAGAGAATTTTAAAAAATATCATATCTAAGACAACTATAAAGATAGAATGTTCATTCAAAAGCATATATATATATAGAAAATTACTCAGAAAATATTACAAAAATATTTTTCAGGTAATTTTGCTCAAAACCAATACATGCTCCCGTGTAAGGATAGTTTTCCATGACAATTTTTTTGTTGTTCGAGGTATGCGACTAGCTTAATTAAAATTTTCGAAAATAGAGTTTTATAACAGGATTAAGTATGCTCGGTTTCAATATGCTCAGGCACCTGCAACATCCTTAAAAATGGCAAGTTAAATGTTGCATACTTCTCGGGTATACCTGTGATTGGTATACATCAATATGATTTTTCCGTATTGTCATATCATGTGACAAACAACAAAGATGAATAAAAAATTGCTTAATCCTACAGAAAAATCTAACCACAGTCCAAATATTCCTAAATTCTACTGAAAAATCTAACCCAAATAAAATTTGCAAAACAACTAATCTATGAAATATGTAAACAAAGCAATAAAACCCGAAAGTGAACAGAATCGATCTACCTGTCTATCTGGGACTGGAGAAGAATTCACCCCTGCATTTTTAAAAAATACCAGCCATCCAAAGGACATGTTATAAGGACACCATAAAATGATTTTGCGCAAGTGAAAAAAAAACCCTTTTTGGGCCTGGCAGATTCTGCACAAAAAACATCACTGATTGGAATTTATTTTCACGGTTCTGAACCATTTGCGCTGGATGAAAAATTTCGAGCATATTCAAAGGGCAATTTTGAGATTTTTCCTGGGTCTGGGTTTTGCTCTTTGCAGTGGCAAAACGATGTTAAGGAGCACTCAGATGGAGTTTGTGTACTCAAAATAATTCTTTAGTAATAATTTTTCTATATTTAAATGACAACATTTTCAAAATATTTGTATTGGTTTGGGAGCTATGGGCCACAATAGTTGAAAGACGTGAAAAAATTGTAAAATTTTTTGGATTTTTGCAATTTGCAGCTACTCAATAATTTATTGCGGATCAGTTAGTATTACAACTGTTTTATTTGAGCTTAGGGCTAAAATTTTGCTTTAGATAGGAATGAAAAATATCGAACGCTTTGCGAGATATAGCCATAATTAAGTGCGCAACTTAATTTTCGGCCACAATTTTTGAGATCGATTAAAAAACCAAATATCGATGATCTGACTAAACCAAATATAGGGAGTTGCTATATTCACCGAATACTTTCAGAAATAGCATTTTATGCGTTGCACAGTGGTATTATCTAGGTAAAAATGGTAACATTTTTTGTTGAAAAGCCAACATATCAAGCATTGTTTTGAAATCTCCACAAAACCTGAACAGAAGAGAGAGAGATGATTTTTTGTTTTAATATTTTACTATTGTGGTTGAAAAATCGGCCCGCAGTTCAAAACGGGTTAATCGATGAAACGAATTTCGATGATGATTTAACGAATTAATATTTATTTATTTTGGGGTTTTTTTTTTTTTTGTTCCAGTGCTATCACCATGACCAGTTTGACGCCCGTTCAAGAATTCTACAGAGGGAAGACAGTGTTCATCACTGGAGCTTCAGGATTTATGGGGAAAGTGCTGCTTGAGAAACTGCTGTATTCCTGTCCGGAGCTGAAAGAAGTCATCATTGTGGTTCGTGCAAAGCGAGGCAAGAATCCTGATTCGCGTTTGGAGGAAATGTTCAAATTACCGGTACGAACGCATGATCCATCCATCATTTATTAATCCAAAAAAATTTGAATTTTTCTTTGGGTTTTTTTTTTTTAAACAAATTTTAATTTTAATTTTTAAATGAATTATTTTTTTTTTTGTAGATTTTCGGGCGAATCAAGGAGAAGGACCCTCAGGTTCTGAAGAAAGTAACAATGTACCAAGGCGATATAGTCTTCGATAATTTGGGTCTGAGTCCCGAAGCCTACAAACATGTGATCGATAACACGAACATCGTATTCCATATGGCGGCAACGCTTAAGCTGGAGGGGAATCTAAAAGATGCCATCGAAATGAATTTGCGTGGCACAAAGCGTGCATTGGACATTTCCAAAGAGATGAAGAAACTCGATGCGTTCGTCCATCTGTCGACGGCATTTTGCAATTGCGATCAGGATGTCATGTACGAAAAGGTCTATGATTTCCCGCACAAGCCCGAAGATCTCTTACGTCTGGCCGAATGGATGGACGTTAAGACGCTGGACGCCGTTACGCCCGAACTGCTTAAGCCCCATCCGAATACGTATACGTACTCAAAGCGATTGGCTGAACTCTTGGTACGCGATCACTACGAATCAATGCCAGTGATTATTGCACGTCCGAGCATCGGTGAGTGGATATTATTATCTAATTCCTTTTTAAGTTTATATTCCTATGCAATTTTTTTGCCCATCCAGTTGTTAGACCGCTTGGTGTTTGGCTGTTGCGTTTTTCATTGCTTCATTAATCTATCTTTGTCGCTATGTACCTGTATGTATGTATGCTGCTAGGCTTGCGAAAAATTGTCTTTAATTCCTGTATGGATGAAATTATATATACATATATATATACGAGTTCATGCATACATATACATATATTTCTCTATCTAAGTACGTTTGTTTCGTGTCAATCTCTCGGGACATATGAAATCTTTCATGCATAAATACGCAATCGCGTTACTAATGCCGCCAATGCATATCCATGCAAAGCAGCTAATGCCCTATTCTCTCCGACATAAAACATGAAAATAAAAAAAATAATAATTATATTGCTACCAAGCGAGATATAATTTAATACCCAATAATCAATTCTGCCAACATGCAACATCTGCAATCATTTGCTAGGCTAGACCGTATAAGCTTGGGGATTGGATTATGGAGCTAGCTTTCACATTTTATGATGCGATTTTTATTTCAAATATTTTGATTTCCTTACTTCTCTGGCATTATGTAAGCTCAAAAATATATTATGATGTTATTATGATGTCAAACAGAGATAACATGAAGGCTTCGATTGCTTGTGTGCTGATAATCCTTTTTATTTATTTATTTGTTGGTCAATTCCATGAATACGGTCCCATCCGTGACACTCACTTTTTTTTTAGCTCATAATAATTTAAAAAAAAAATGCGATTTAAAATTTTTAAAACGTTTCACAATAGTTAAGCTCTGAAATTACGGATTTTTTTTTTTGCTCAGAATGGCTGTCACGGATGGAACCGTTACCCAGTTTGAAAAATTTTAGAAAGGACCTATATTTTTTTTCGATTTTTTCGCGAATGACCAATTCGGCATGACCGAATATGAGCTTTTTACGCCTCTACTGATACACAAGGCCTTGAACGCTACAGAAAGTGTGTTAGGCATATGCATTTCCATAAACACCAGAGAAAGAGAGAGAGAGAGAGAGAGAGAGAGAGAGAGAGAGAGAGAGAGAGGAAGAAAGAGATAGCAAGAGACAGAAGGAGGTAAAGAGAGACAGAGACAGGAAGAGAGGCAGAGAAAGGAATAAAGACTGATAGAGGGAGAGATACAGAAAGATAGAGAGAGAGAGAGAGGAGAGAGAGAGAGAGGGAGAGAGAGAGAGAGAGAGAGAGAGAAGAGAGAGAGAGAGAGAGATAGAGATTGAGAAAGAGAGAGAGAGAAAAGAGAGAGAAGAGAGAGAGAGAGAAAGAGAGAGAGATAATGAGAGAAGAGAGAGAGAAAGAGAGAGGGAGACAAAGTGGTAGAGAAGTATAGAAGGAGGTTAAGAGAGATAAGAAAGATAAGAAGTAAGAGAGATAAAGAGAGACATAAAGAGAGACATAAAGAGAGACATAAAGAGAGACATAAAGAGAGACATAAGAGAGAGAAGAGTAGAAGAGAGAATAGAAGAGAGACATAGAAAGAGAGACATAGAAGTAGAGAACAGTAGAAGAGAGACATAAAAGAGAGTACAGAATTAGAGAGAGATAGAGAGAGAGAGAGAGAGTTGAACAGATCGAAAGAGATTGAGACGATAGAGAGAGATCTAGAAAGTCTCATTAGAGAGTGTTAGAAGTAGTAGAGAAAGGGATAGATAGGTCAATCCTCTAGATATCAGAGAAAGGTAAGAAAGAGTTACCTCTACGGATCCTAATTTCCAGAATTTTTAGTTTAGAGAGATCTTATGTGTATTATGAGATTACTGAGAGAGTTGAAACAGATCAGATAAGAGATTGAAACGAGTAAGGTCTGCAATTCTCATTGTTAGGTGTTATAAGTATAATGAGTACGTTGCTTGCTCAATGTCTCTCTCAACATCGAGACTATAAGCAAAGGTATACCTTTCAAGTAGACTGAAAATCCTAATATACCGAAATTTTCCTCTAGTTTAAGTAGGTCTCTTCATTGTGTTTATCCTTAAAAGGATGAGGCTTTTGCCATTCGGAAAACTATTCATAAAGATTTAGAAATTGCAATCCTTCTTCAACTGTATAAGTGATGAAGAAACAGTTTCTTGACTCATTGTCTGCTATCGAACACCAGTTCTTGGACTAAAAGTACTCCTGGTTCAAAGTAAGCACTGAAAATCCAATAGAACCGAAATTCCTCTAGCTATAGTCTCTTTCATTGGATTTATCCTTTAAAAGGATGAGGCTTTTTCCATTCGAAAACTATTCAAAAGATTTAAGAAAATTTCTTCAACGAAAGTGGATGAAGAAACAGCTTTGAACTATACTGTATCGAACAAGTTCTTGGATAAAATACTCGGCCATGGCATCCGAAAAACTGTAGCCGCTAGAAAAATCACAATAAGTCGTCGAATATATGAACACAATTTTGAGCTAAAACCGTTGCATCATTTTGCGCAAAACGATAAAAAAAAAACTATCGATAGATGAGAACAAAAAATGATGGAAACTTTCGAAAAATAATCGCTTAGTGTCTACTTTACAATAGTCCAGGAATTTGTGCAAGTATTCAACACATGGAAGCTTGGATTTGTTTGAAGAATGTTTTGGGGGAATTCCTGCGCTATTGCGTCCCCTCAGAAAACGACTGTCGTATGTCGCATGTATTTCTTATGGGACATACCATGATACAAGAAAACAAGATAGCGCCACTTCAGTACCGCTATTTTGAGGCTCTCTCTGAGAGCCGAAAATTGAGTTTGTGACGTCACTGAGCGAGAAATTGTTGTTGTTTCCCATGCTATTCAAAAAAGTAAAAAGCCGGTTTAACATGGGAGACAACAACAACGAATCGCGATTTTGAGTTTGTGACGTTTCATCTCTCAAGTGGCGCTATCTTGTTTTCTTGTATCATGTGACATACGACAGTCGTTTTCTGAGGGGACGATTGGTTATCAAGTATAATAACGTGAGTTTCGATTCGTAAATTAAAACAACAACAACTGAGTACTATTTAATCTTTATATCCAATCGATCGAGCAGCTATGTAGGTACCTACAAAAAATTAAAATTGAAATTTTCGAGCAAAAGCTGGACTCAATCGAAACGTTAGTGAAAAAAAAAAATATATATATATGTATAAACTGCTATTTGTGTGGTGATATGGCTTTAATTTCGAATGGAATTTTCATTGCAATTCGAAAATTTCATAGAATTTCTTTAACTTACTTCGATTTGAATATGCACCAAAATTAATTTTTTAATAATAATGAGATTGATTAAAGAGGAAAAGTTTTTAGTTATGCTATCCCTGCTTTTCAATTATGTACTTTGTCCAATTAAAAATAAAACATATAACTACGGCTCGGATTTTGTTGCTTTTATAAATTTAGAGCATACTTTATGGAGCAAAATTTTTCTTACCAACATTTTGCGAATAAGTCTAGCGAAGTTGAACTTCAAACCGCTTTTCTTACTTCAAAAAAATTCATATTGAAATTAAAAATCGATTTGAATCTTAACTTTATGTGAGTTGAACAAAAATTTTTACTCCATAAAGTATGCTTTAAGTTTATAAAAGCAACAAAATCCGAAGCCGTGCATATAAATATTATTATGTACACAAAAGTATTCCGATTTTAAAATACGAAAAACCAAAAGAGATAACCTCCTCCTATTGCTTGCTATTTTGCTGATGTGGCTTTGCTCCCGTCTTTTGTGCGCCAGGCCTATATAGCTTTCTTTGCAAGGAAACGCAAAAATCCTTCCTAACTGACAAAGGACTTGCTTTCCAACGAATGAAAAAAAAAAAAAAAAAAAAAAAGATGATCGCCCGCTTAAGGGATCATCGTCAAACCGCTGCTGTCACTTACAAAGCCCAACAAGAAAATATCCCTATAAACAACAAATACCACCACTGCCACTGCTACATGCCATGCCCACTTACGCAGTCATGGACCCCGCGAAACCATTCACACGAGTATGTCCCAAAAACAAAAAAAAAAAAACAAGAAGGCATACAACAACAAGCACAAGAACAACACACGCAGCTTAAGCTTAATTACAATGTTATTTGACATATGACTGCCAATATGCAATAGTGTCACCGTCCGCCTATGAGCCCGTTCCCGGTTGGGTGGACAATCTGAATGGACCCACCGGCCTAATGGTCGGCGCTGGAAAAGGTGTTATACGCTCAATGCTGATCGATGAATGCCAGAAATCCGAAGTCATACCGGTCGACTATGCAATCAACGGACTCATCGTCATACCATATAAATTTCATCTCGAGAAAGAACGGTACGCAACAATCCTCTACAATCCTCCCAATCACCAACCACCAATCCGAACCCAAATCCCTCTTGGCCTAGAAAAATAGATCGATCCTCTCGAATTGATGTTTGAAAACTTCCGAAATTCCAGACCGATCGAGGTACCCGTCTATAATATAACCTGTGGCGAGAATCGCAAGCTGCCTTGGGGTGAAGTGATCGAATTGAGTAAAAAATACGGCTATCAATATCCGATGGAAACTGGACTATGGTATCCAGATGGTTGTATAACCACAAATCGTTTACACCATCGTATTAACGTTTTACTCTTTCACTGGCTGCCAGCGTATTTGATCGATTTCTTGCTCCTGCTGCTGGGCCAAAAGCGTTTGTAAGTGTTTTGGGCGCAATGATCGATGATCGATGATGATGATCGATGATGATGATCGATGATGATGATCATGATGATGATCGATGATGATGATCGATGATGATTATCGATGATGATGATCGATGATGATGATCGATGATGATGATCGATGATGATGATCGATGATGATGATCGATATGATGATGATGATCGATGATGATGATCGATGATGATGATCGATGATGATGATCGATGATGATGATCAATGATGATGATCGAATGATGATCGATGATGATGATCGATGACGATGATGATGATCGATGATGATGATCGATGATGATGATCGATGATGATGATCGATGATGATGATGTTCGATGATGATGATCGATAATGATGATCGATGATGATGATCGATAATGATGATCGATATGATCGATGATGATGATCGATGATGATGATCGATGATGATGATCGATGATGATGATCGATGATGATGATCGATGATGATGATCGATGATAGATGATCGATGATGATGATCGATGATGATGATCGATGATGATGATCGATGATGATGATCGATGATGATGATCGATGATGATAATCGATGATGATGATCGATGATGATGATGATCGATCGAGGACGATGATGATCTTTTAACTGAATCGAAAATTTTCTAGATGATAGGTAGAATCGATAAATCGATTGATACGATAATTCTGTACGATGAGATCGATGTTGATTAATCGGATAATATCTCGCTTGCATATGAGGAATGATAAAGAAATCGATGAAATGGTACGATTAGAGAGCTTTATAAAGAGCTGAAGTCGGTCTGAGCGTATGAACTTTTTTTAGCTACGAAATACGAGAAAATCAGATCAAATGATTGAGTAACCTTCGAAATATCTTTACGATGCGTGCTTGGGACTTTAGAGCGGATAATTATCTAGCGCTTTGGCATATGCTCAGCGAAGCCGATAAAGAAATGTGCGTATGAAAATGGTAGAATTAGAAGAGCCTTAAAAAGAGGGTGAAGATCAGGTCAGGAGCGTATGCATTTTTTTTTTTTTTGGAGGGCCCCCTACGAAATACGAGAAATTTATCAAGATAAAGAATTTAAACATAAAATGCCTCCCGAAATAATTTTCTGCGTACGCACCTGGGTTAGATGCTTCGAATGAATGTTGAATTAATTCTTGGAATATAATTTCGTCCAGCTTCAATATGAACATGAATCCGAAAGAAACGATCGAAGAGTACATTGTATCGTGCATTCAAGGAGGCAGGCAATATTTATTGAAAGAGTCTCCCGACTCGTTGCCGCGTGCTCGACGTCAGTTAAAATTGTAAGAGAACGATTGCATTTTATAGCTCAGAACCGTCCCTAAATAATGAGAAAAAAAAATACAAATATTTCATATACAAAATTCCTTGTAGAATGTACATCTTGGATCGTACGTGCAAAACATTGATTTGCGGCTTCCTTGGTTACTGGATGTATGGCATCGTACAATCGCTGCTCGCATAGTTCTCCAAGTGTACCGTTCATTGTGAACTTTTTATTATGATTATTATTATTATTATTATGAATACTATAAAGAAATTTCTAGATTTATTAAAATCTTTTCGCTTTCATTGTTTTTCTTCATTTTTTTTGTAAGAAAAACCGCAAATGTTTATCAGCTTTATTCACAAATAAAATAAAATACTTTTTTTTTTATCTTTTGCTTTAAAAGTTATTGTTTCGGTCCATTTATCGTTTAAGAATTTCATTGTGAAAATTACACAGTACAAGTCCCTCAAGGATCATTTTGCAAAACTACATAAACATAAACATAAACAAACAGTCTCATACATAATTAAATGGTGATTTATGGTATATAGTTTTAGGCGCCCGCTTATCTCATTTAATAATGGAAAGTGCTTCTTCGAAGATTGTGAATTTGAAAGAACTTGTTTCTAGAGGTTTTTAGAACCAATATGTAACATTCTGAATTTACGCCGCCTTCAACCTGCTCGAATGTGGAATTTTCGACACTGCAGTCCATGATTTATAAGAAGGACAACAGAAAATATTTCAATTCCAGCACCTAAAAATATATGTATATTTAAATATTTCAAAATAGAAAAACCGATTTCTAGCAAAGGCTTTTATTGAAGGACCTTCATTAGGGCTTTAAGAATATCCACAGAGCGTTGAAATGAATATATTTTCAAGAATGAATATTTCCTTAATGCCGCTCCCAGCAACCATTTCATAAATGAGTCGGAAATGAGTCCGAAATGAATCTGAAACGAGTCCGAAATGAGTCCGAAATGATTCAGAAATAAGTCCGAAATGAATGCGAAATGAGTCCAAAATAAAACCGAAACGAGTCCGAAATGAGTTCGAAATGAGTCCGAAACGAGTCCGAAATGAATGCGAAATGAGTCCAAAATCAGTCTGAAATGAAACCGAAACGAGTCCGAAATGAGTCTGAAAGGAGTCCGAATTTGATCCGAAATGAATCCGAAATAAATCCGATATGAATCCAAAATTAGTCCGAAACGAGTCCGAAACGATTCAGAAATGAGTCTTAAACGAGTCCTAAATGAGTTCGAAATGAGTCAGAAAGACGAGAAAGGGAGAAATATCGCGTTCAGAAATATGACACCGAAATGGGACCGATATTTGTATGGAAAAAATATGAACGTCTGAAATGAGTCTGAAATATCTTAAAAATAAGAGCGCCAAAATTACGAGCCCAAAGATATATGTAATTTTTATATGCATACTTTCAGGTGCTGAATTTGAATAATTTCGTTTGGTTTTGATTTGATATTTTTTCTCTTTCACATATTTATGATTGAGAATGCAATTAAAAAGAACATGAATTCAATTCGCAAAATGTCCTTAATTAAGCGAATGAAATTTATTTGAACTATTCCTTTCAACTGCATTCAAGAACTCCGAGTATTTACGCACAATCTTGCAAATCATCCTTTTTGAAATGAGCACATAAGCATTTACACCATTTTCACAACACATCAAATCTAACACTTAACACATACGCATACACGAACATACATACATACTTATGTACTTGGATTTAGGATTCATATTCGGTCGGTTTCCGGTTCCATTTACCATTTGTGGGATCCATTGATGAGCGTATGTCTAGGTACTTAAAGAGTTATTTTTCCCACACGAATACAACATCAAAATTATTTATTTTTTTTTATTTTTGTTTCGACAATATCCAACACAAACACGCACACGAACATGAAAACGAACACGCACATACGAAAAACACACATACGTAAAATGCGATTGAAAAAAACACTCAACGATCAGTACTTCCAAGCGCATATGAGCCATTACCCGGTTGGGTGGATAATCTGAATGGACCTACGGGTCTTATGATCGGCTGTGCCAAGGGAGTTATTCGTTCTGTGCTTGTTGATCAAACAAACAAAACGGAAGTCATACCAGTGGACTATGCGATCAATGGATTGATCGTCATTCCATACGAGTTCAATAAACTGGCAAAACGGTAAGCAATAAATCGATATCGAGTAATAGATCGATAATAAAAAATCAAAAAAAAACTCACACTTTATTCTCTGCCACAGACCAGAGGAAATTCCAGTCTATAATATTACAAACGCCGATCATCAGAAGCGTCTCATGGGCCATGTCATTAATATGAGCAAACGCATCGGATATGAATATCCACTCGATGCTGGACTCTGGTATCCAGATGCATGCGTGACAACGAATAAATTGTATCACAAATTTAACGTCATCATGTTCCATTGGCTGCCGGCCTATTTCATTGATTTCTTGCTACTGATATTCGGTCAAAAGCGATTGTGAGTACTTTGGTGAGGTCGAAATTATAATTTCGAAAAATTATTCCATTTATCTTTGACAGCATGATTCGGGTCCAACAGAAGATCTCAATTGGTCTGGATGTCCTGCAATTCTTTACACTACACGCATGGTCTTTTAAATCAGATAAATATTGTGCACTATGGAAGAAACTCACCGAGGAGGACTAATGCGATCAATGGAAAAAAAAAAAAAATTGATCGTCATTCCATTTTAGTTCCGAATAAACTCGGCTAAACGATCAAGCAAACATTTTAGGAATGATTTTATTCATGAGCTCGATATGAGTTCGAAACTAAAAAAAAATATATAATGAGCTCACGAATTGATTCTCTGCCATAGTCCAGAGGAACGATTCCAGTCTATACATATTACAAACGCCGATCATCAGAAGCGAGTCTCGAATGAGTCCATAAGTCATTAATATGAGTCCGAAACGCATTCGGATATGAATATCCGACATCGAATGCTGGACTCTGGTATCCAGACATGCGTGACAACGAAGTCGAAATTGTAGTCACGAAATTTAACGTCCAAAATAAGTTCCGAAATGAGCTGCCGACATATTTCATTGATAAGTCTTGAACTGATATTCGGTCAAAAGCGATTGTCCGAGTACTTTGGTGAGGTCCGAAATTATAATTTCGAAAAGTTATTCCGATTTATCTTTGAAACGAGTCCAATGATTCGAAGTGAGTCCAACAGAAGATCTCGAAATTGAGTCTGAAACGATGTCCTGCAATTCTTTACACTACACGCATGAGTCTTTTAAATCAGATCGAAATGATTGTGCGAAACTATGGAAATGAAACTCACCGAGGAGGAGTAAGAAAATGATCCAAAATAAGTCGAAATGAGTCAAAATAAATTCTAACGATCCGAATTATTTCCGAAATAAATCCGGCTAAACGATCAAGCAAACATTTTAGGAATGATTTTATTCATGAGCTCGATATGAGTTCGAAACTAAAAAAAATATATATATGAGGCTCCGAATTGAGTCCGAAATTAGTCCGAAACGATTCAGAAACGAGTTTGAAAAGAGTTCGAAACGAGTCCGAAATGAGTCCAAAATAAGTCCGAAATGAGTCCGAAATGATTCCAAAATAAGTCCGAAATGAATCCGAAACGAGTCCGAAATGAGTCCAAAATAAGTCCGAAATGAGTCCGAAATAAATCCGAAACGAGTCCGAAATGAGTTCGAAATGAGTCCAAAATAAGTCCGAAATGAGTCCGAAACAAGTCCGAAATGAATCCGAAACGAGTCCGAAATGAGTCCAAAATAAGTCCGAAATGAGTCCGAAATAAATCCGAAACGAGTCCGAAATGAGTTCGAAGTGAGTCCAAAATAAGTCCGAAATGAGTCCGAAACGAGTCCGAAATGAGTTCGAAATGAGTCCAAAATGAGTCCGAAATGAGTCCAAAATAAGTCCGAAATAAGTCCGAAATCAGTCCGAAATGAGTCCGAAACGAGTCCGAAATAAATTCGAAACGAGTCCAAAAAGAGTCCGAAACGGGTCCGAAACCACTCCCGCATGACTCCGAAATTACTTCAAAATGAGTCACAAATATGCGAGAAATAAGGGGTTCAGAAACATGATTTCCAGTAGGCAATACCTATCCTTAAACCGATTAATATTGATTTTCCTGACTTATTTGCTTGTGATTGCTAATTTTTTGCTGATACCATGTATAAAAATTTCAAAATAATCCCAATTCACAGATTCAACATGAATATGGACCCCGTCGAAACGGAGGAGGAGTACGCTACGAATTGCTTGATAGGAGGACGTATATATGTGATGAAAGAGAAGGCTGAAGATTTACCAAAAGCAAGACTCCATCTAAAAATGTAAGACCCTTTTAAAAAAAAAAAAGCAAAATCGCAAATTCTGGTCTAATTGCTGCCTTCTTCTTCTCCTTCCAGTATGTACATTGTGGATCGAGTCTGTAAGACTCTGTTTGTTGGCATGGTCTTCTATTACCTCATGAAATGGACCGGAATTCTGGCAATGTTTTAAACACAAAATCTGAGCGAAGATTTGTTTAATTCAAAAAAAATATTTTTTAGATTTTTTTTGAGTTCTTATTATCGTAATTATCGTTACGGGTCGAGTACTTCGTATTCGCATACGGGTATAATCAGCTAAGCTTTGATTTATTTTTTTTTTTTTTTTTTTTTGTTTATCTAATTTTAAGTTCCATGGAATTTCCGTATATTCAAATGTCAATACAAAAAATGAATGTAATAAAAGGTAATAAATGAATGCTACTATATATTGGATTTGTCTTATTTTTATTTTATATTTTTGCATTGCCAGTAGGAAAGTTTATAAATCTATCGAAGGTCCATTGAACGTAAAGCCTCCCCCCACTTTAAGACAGCCAATATCAACTGGCAGCATTATTAGCTATTTATGTATGTATGTAGATCATGAACATACATATACAGCCCGATCAGAATATACCCTGAATTTTGTCGAGACTAAAATTATCCTTTTTTAAATAGGAAAATTATGGGTATGGGTCAAATACCCATTCCCCATCAAATCTCTTCCCCAAAATGTTTAAGAAAGAAGAAGTTTATTCTCGACAAAAGTTAATTTCCCGGAAACTCGTTCTCCGGGAATATTCAGAATCATGCTAATAGACTTTCATAGACTACAAGGAACGTCTAATGAAAAAGATAATCGAATTTTATACACTGAAAATCTAATAGATTGAAACAGTCTTGAAAGGCATTCCTCTTGTCTTTGCCAGAACAAAAAGGATCCACCTCTTCAACGTAATTGGGAATGACTTTCTGGATTTCCCATTAAATCTATTCTGAATTTTGTTTTTTCTAGTTGACGTAATTAAATCTCCACTTCCAATGTGTTTCATAAAAATTTCTCCCAGTGTATTTTGTTGACCCGAAGAGCTTTTGTTTTTATCCTTTGAAAAATCCCCCTAAAATAAAATTGAATTTTAATGATTTTTATTGCTTTCGTAAACAGTAACGCCGGCTGCTGTTGAGCCGCTTCCCGGTTGGGTTGATAACTTTAACGGTCCGACAGGAGTGATGATCGGTGCGGCCAAAGGTGTAATACGTTCCATGTTGTGTAATGGCGATTTAAAAGCTGAAATCATACCAGTGGACATAGCTGTCAATGGACTCATTGTTATTCCGTACTATTGCAGTTTACGTGAAAACAGGTAATAATAATGTTTAATAAATTAATAGTCACTTATACATACATACATAATGTAGGATACACACAGTCCAATCAAATTGTACAATGCGTTGAATCAGCGATTGCAATTGAATTCGACTCATGCGTTCCAATGTTTTGGACACACGTCCAATCCATATTCACTTTTTTCTATGTTATTGTCTTTATTTGCGACTTTTCCCTTCGTAGAAATAAAACTGAATGAAGTTGATACAACAGCGATACAAACGTTCAATCACGTTGGACGACCATGGGTTTGAACTTGAAAAAAAAAATCAAAACGTTTTGATTTTCATCCAACCGTTGTATCAACCGAAAATCGGACTCCAACGTTTCTATAAACGATTCAATCTATCGTCCAATATGGCTTGTTTGCACAATGGATGGGACCGTGGGTATCCTGCATAAGAATACATATGAACATATGTACGTATGTCGTCCCAGCAAACACAAACATTCTGTGTACTAAAGGAGTTATATATGACTCCTTATTTGCAGTTTAGACCATAATAATGAACTCTTGCCAGCGAGAATGTTACCCTTCTTGCGAAGATTGTGATATACAGATGTCGGTTCATGCATAGAATAAGTGAAAGAAAAAGTCTCTTTCCGTACTCAAAATGGGTCATATTTCTGGGGCATTTATTTCTCACATATTTCGGAGTAATTTCGGAGTCATTTAGGTATCATTTCGGAGTAATTTCGGTATAACTTCGTAGTAATTTCGGAATCATTTCGGAGTCATTTCGGATTCATTTCGGATTCATTTCGGAGTCATTTCGGTATCATTTCGGAGTCCTTTCGGAATCATTTCGGTATGCTTTCGGAGTAATTTCGGAATCACTTCGGAATCATTTTGGAGTCATTTCGGATTCATTTCGGAGTCATTTAGGTATCATTTCGGAATCATTTCGGAATCATTTCGGAATCATTTCGGAATCATTTCGGAGTCATTTCGGAGTCATTTCGGAATCATTTCGGAGTAATTTCGGTATCATTTCGGAGTCATTTCGGAATCATCTCGGAATCATTTCGGAGTAATTTCGGTATCATTTCGGAGTCCTTTCGGAATCATCTCGGAATCATAACGTTGTAGTTTTTCCAAGCCTCATATATTTTTTAAAATTTCGGACTCAATATAGACTCACATTTGTGAGCCTCATATATCTGACTCATTTTGAACTTTCTTCGGAGTAAATTCGGAGTCATTTTTCTGAGCCTCATATTCTTTGAAAGTTTCGGACTATTTCGTAGATGAATAACATTCATGTGTTTGTATAATTTTCCTTAGATCCCCGAGCATGCCCGTTTTTAATATAACGATACCCGAAGAGCGCCGGCGCACATGGAAATGGATTATGGATGAGGGGCGTGCTGTCGCACTCACGTATCCGTTCGAGATCGGTCTATGGTATCCAGATGGCAATATGACGATGAATAAATTCTATCATTGGTTTTGCGTCATTATGTTCATGTGGCTTCCGGCGTACATTGTTGATTTTCTCTTCTTCGTATTCCGGCAGCCTCGTTTGTATGTACCTACTACACGAAGTACATTTCGTGAACATTCGGTTGAGAATTTACCATTTAAAAATTTTCCATTGACATTTTCTACCGAATATATGTATTTTGCAGCATGGTAAGAGTGCAAACAAAAATCGCAGTTGGCCTGGAAGTCCTGCAGTTCTTCACGACGCGTGCTTGGCACTTTAAGTCGAACAATTTCACGGATGTCTATAAGATTATGTCACCCGAGGATCGAAAAAAGTAAAATTTCCCCATTTCCATTTGTACGATCATTTCGATAAAATTCTCTTTCTCGCTTCTCGCAGATTCAAAGTCAATACGGACGGTATCGACGATAAGGAGTACATGGTCTCATGTTGTCTGGGCGGACGACAATACGTTATGAAGGAGCCAATGTCTTCGATTCCAAAGTCACGTGTCATACTTAAATTGTAAGTGGCTTTCGTAAGCTCTTATAGGGAAACAAAATTTAATAATTCATTTTTCTCCCAACTCACTAGCTTGTATTTGCTCGATCGTGGTTGCAAGCTCTTCTTTGTCACCGGGATCGCTTACTGGATCAGCAAGAAATTGGGCATCGCCGAATTATTTTCGTCGTAATCGTCGAATGTTATTATGGCCAGGATGCTTTGGTTGATTTTTACAACTCGAAAAATTCAATAAATAAATAAATAATCAGGCCCATTGATCTGGATAGCTAGCATTCATGCCGCTCGCAATTTTTAATTAATCTACAAGGACGTGTGCAATAATGTTTTATTGTTTTCTAATTTTTAAAATTTCAGGTTATAAGTGTATTTTTTAATTAATTGTATCTCACAGAGAATAAACCTCAAATCATCTTGTCATCATAAAAGTGATTAAGCCTTTTCCTTTTTGTGTCTATTACCATTCAACGTTCAACTCAGGGCCGTACGCAGGTGTGGCCTTAGCGCTATAAACACCCTCCAAAATGTGGGGAATCTCAAAGGATTTAAGCGAAAATGGTCCGGAAATAATTTTCGAAGTAGAATTTCGTCGGCTTTCGGTTGGTTTGTCTTGTTGTCAATAACATTTTAAGTTCCTCGTCGACTAACCACTGTCTTTAATGGTAGAAATTGTGCGCTTTTATATTGAGAAGTAGAAAAATTCTCGAAACCGAACTCAAAGTAATAAGCTTTGAGTCCTTCGGTCGAAAAAAAAATGCAATCGGAATTAAAAAACAAATAAATAAATTTTCAAGAAATAAAGAATTTGTATGCTTTAAGCAGGCCTTTCAAGAAAACTTAGGGGCCCATGCATTCCTGGGAGCCTCATTAGAAACAAAAGAATGACCACAAAAAAAGTTTTCACTCTCTTACTTTAAGGTATGTTGATATTGGGGCCTCTTTTCTGTAGCTGGGCGGCATATTTATCGAAAGGACTATCTCTTCAATTCGAAGCCATCTATCTTCTCTCGCCAATGCCGATTTTAAGAGCTTCGATACTATGGGACGCTGAAATGGGAAGCTTGAGCGATGAATTAAAATTGAATTTTTCAAAGCAGGCTTTTAGGCATTCATATTAATAATTATTAGTTCTGCAACGAATATTCCCAATTCGCATTCGCGAATATTTTGCGAATATAATCAGTAGAAGAATGAAATGAAGCGCAGGCTTTTATTAGTCTTTCACAATGCTATTATGAGGCCATATGATCCATTGGGAGTCGAAGGATAGCTTTAACACCAAAATCGCTTGTACTCGTGTATTCGAATAAATCGCTTCGATAGCCCAAAGATATACAGGGTGATTGTAGAATCCAATAATAATGGGAATTGGAATTAAATGAATAGGGCAACAGAAAATATTTAAGTTCATCTCCCAAAAGTATGCATTTAAATTTTCCGACTATTTACGGGAGTGAAAAAATCTGTTTATTCTTGTAGGTTTGCGCATTTAATCACATCTTGAGGAAAGGGTTTGAAATATGTGCGGATATCTATAAAGCCTTCACTAAGCTCCGTTTACAAAGACTTGAAATGATAAATATTGGTTTTTGAATATTCCTTTGCATACCTCTAGGTACTGATTATAAATTTTTCTGTTGCCCTTTGAAATGATCGATTTGTTAAACTCGGATTTTACTAGCAGAACATTATTCTATGGCCCATTCTTAATAATTAAGCCGTCGAAGCCATAGGTCAAATGTGAATTTTAATCGTGCGCTTTTGTAAACAAAGGTTTTTAATGGTATATTCGAATTTTTTTTATCGTCATTGTTAGTGGCAACATCTCAAAAAGCACAAAGATCACCACTTCGACATCTCTCGAAGCTCAAGCCATTGAAAAATTTTTATATTTTCTTTAACATCTACTCTTAAATGGCCGACTAATATTGATTTTTGAAGCAAAAATTTATATATTTCTCATGCCTAAAATTATGCAAAGAATTAAAATAAGAAAAATTCAATTTAAGAACATTTTGACTAGGTAGTTTAATTTTTTCTGTAATAATTTGCATGGAGCTTATGGAGCGCAAGAAAAATATTTGGTTTTGACCTATGTTTCCCTGGTCATTCCTTCTCTAAAAACAAAATCGTACAATCTAATTTCACTAGTGGAATTATCTTCTTTTGTTTTGTCGATCAAATCGATCCACCTTAATTGTATATATTTTTGATCTGGATTGAAAGCTGAATCGACTTGGACACGTTACGTCCGCCTGCCGATGACCGTGATGCCATTATTGAGAGATTTTTTCCATTTTGAGGGATATTACCGATTTCATTTTTCAACCCTAAGGGCGCCAATTATTGCGAAAATGCGAGAAGCAAGGCTACGCTAGTATGGACACGTCCTGAGAGCAAATAAAATGGGACCTAGAGGCTGTAGGACTTACCTCGGATGATGCAACCGACAGAACAAAATGGAGGAACTGGTCGCGTTTTGCGGACCCCGGATAGACCGGGATAGTTAAACACGCAAGAAGAAGAAGAAGAATTTTTCAACCCTAAGTCACTTCAAATGTTTGAAAGGGAATTTTTGTTGTCATATTTCCATAGAAAACAGAAAAAATGGGATTTTTTTTTTAAATATCCGAAGGAAAATTGGTTCCTAATAGGGATGGGCAAAAAACATCGATATATCAAAACATCGATATTTTTAAAACGATATATCGAAAATTTATACTGATATTTTTGCTCGGCGATACATCGAACATCGATATGCTTTTCCCGACATCGAAAGCGAAATTTTATATATGTCTGTCGTTGTACACATGTGCTTCAAACGTATTTCTCTTGGATATAAAGCGGCATTTTAATCGTTCATGTCTTATCTTATCGTATCGTATCTTATCATTCCATCTGAGAACTCGAAAATGTCCTTTTGTACACTCCAATTTCGTCTAAAATGTGTACAGTGTACTCTGTTTTAAGCAGACACCTACGGGACTGAAATATCTGTCCGCTTAATAGAGGTGTTCGCTTAAAAGGAAAGTATTTGAGAAGCAGGAGCACTAGAAAACTCCTGAAATCTGTCAGCTTAGAGTAGTGTCCGCTTAGGAGCGTTCTCTTTAAACAGAAGGTAGACTGTACTTTATTTAAGTACATTAGTCATTTTTCATTGGTATTTATAATTTCGATATATCGAAAACTCGATATTTCTCCCCCGATAGTATCGTTTCAATTTCGATGCTTTTTAAATATATCGATACGATATATATCGATGTATTTTCCCATTTTGCCCATCCCTAGTTCCTAATTTCTGGCATCACTGGTCGATGGTCGGATTTCTTTCGAAACGGTTGAACCAATCTATTCGAAATTTGGTTCATAGGCATGATGGGCGCAAAGGATGATTCCAAGTGAAAAAAAAAGTGCGATGCCACGCCCACAGATGGAGAGTTTTCGTAACTTCTCGATGAAGGATTTTTATAAGTGTGCCCACGTCATCATCAGATTTTGTAGGTGTAACTAACTTTCTCCGTTCTTGTATATTGAATAAATTGGCTTTATCCTTAATCTCAGACTATACCCTTAATCTTACATACAAATGATCCTGACAGGAAGGACCACATAGTCCTCGCAATCATACCGTTGCTGAACGAACTTTTTCCTCACCAAGGTGTAGGTTATGCATTTATATGACTCCATCTCCCTCCTCTCGTCCACCCTCTTTACATTCTGATGATACTCAACGAATTACGAATACGAAAAAAAAAATCGAGCTAAACGATGACTTTTCCCGATTCATCAGAAAAAAAAAAAAATAAAAATAAAAAAAATAAATAAATAAAAAGAAAAATCAAGTCAGGGAATAACCTTCTACAAATGGATGTTTGAGCACAAAATTGTTTTTCATTAAATTTTGAAAAGCAACAAAAATTGCATAAATCTGACGAGAACAATCGATTTTTCGCAAGATGCGATTACCGCCGAGTCGGTAGACAAAGTAGGTACTTACGTCAATATTAGCACATTTAGACGCGCAAGTAGTCGATTAATTCAAGAGCTCTTACCTACATTCGCGCATACGATCATCATTATTGATCAATGATCATACTTAGAAGCATGCCTCGACACCCTTAGATCAATATTGAAATGGGAAAATGCGCAAACAACAACAACAACAGCAATGGCAACCAATATGCAATCAACAGAAATATAGGAAACGATAAAAGCCTTTGGCAATTCGCTCGATCCGATTATCGATTCTGGACTCCCTAGAGCCAAAGGCAAGATAGGCATATCGTATAACTATATATAAATTTATATGGAAAGTAAAACATTTGCATAAGAAAACGAAAATAATTCAAAATAAATATATCGCACACGCACTTCTAAGGTGACACAACTCAAAAATCCTCAATTTTGAGTTAACATATGGAATTTGATCATAGTTCACCGCTCTCACCCGCACGAAAAATTCTATTCCGTTTTTCTTTATTATTATTATTATAAATAGGCGAAAACCCCCGTCAATCCCTTTTCTCCTTGCTTTGATTGACACTGCGACGCATTTTGGTTTTTTGCGTTTTCAGAAAAATGAGAAATTTTGAATTGTGTCTCTTTAGTCGTTGATCGTTGATCACTGAGTAGTGCATTGTGTGGATACTTTAAGATCCATCTCGGAACATTTTATTTACCGATGGGATTTGGATTTTGTCTATGGCGGTCGTCTATGATGTCACCGCGATTGATGTCGATCTGCACGTGCGATCGATTCATTCCATCATCCTCATAACATGCTCCATACTGAAGCCCCACACTCATTCGCATTCATTCATGGCATTCATTCGTCGTAGGCAATGCGTTCCTTCACTTTGTCATGGTTAGTAGTTTCTTTTAATTATATATATTTTTGTATGTTTTCCACCTTGCTCCCAGTGCCCCAATATCATCCGTTTGGCTCTCCCAAAAATTACGTGCCTAAATACGCAAAGCACTCGCGTTCGTACTCGCTACTTTAGCTGGCTCGATCAACTCTGACACTCTGAGCGTGCTGCCAGATCGCATCTAGTTTCGCTTTTCTTTCGAACTTTCATACACCTTCATAGGTACATATATGTATATC
Source organism: Chlorops oryzae (assembly GCA_020466095.1). Classification (NCBI taxonomy): domain Eukaryota; kingdom Metazoa; phylum Arthropoda; class Insecta; order Diptera; family Chloropidae; genus Chlorops; species Chlorops oryzae. The sequence goes on along the minus strand of CM035806.1, from coordinate 3,845,648 downwards.
TATATATAGGGGCGACGGAACTGATGCGCTCGACATTCGAATAACGATCATCGAAGGTGTTAGTTTGAAAAATCGGAATCGAAAAAGTGCTGCACAAAAAAAAAAAAAAAAAATTATTCTTTCAAATAATAAATTAAATAAATTGAAAAAAAAGAAAAATAGAAATAAAAAAATAAACAAAAATCAATAAAAATCAAAAAAAAAATAAGAAGCCTCCGCTCGGCCATTGTGGCTCTGTGTGTTCTTAAGAATTATCAGGAAGTGTCTGGTGCGATCTTTTGCCAAAGCTCCAATCCAATCCGATCGATCGAATTGATTCGGTAAACACGGAACTCGCGGTATATTCGCGATGCTGATTCTAAATATGGTGAGTGGAATAGCAAAAACGCATATCGATCGTTAAAGGAAGATGTACACATACATACATACATATGCACACGAGCTAGACGTGGCAGATCATGCCCCCGCCCGAACTGTCTGCTGGATGGCTCTGGCTCGTGGCTTATGGATTTCGGAGTAAACCATAAAAATATGATTTAACCAAATTAATAGGAAACGTAATCACGTATTTCGGTTAGTGGTAATGTGCTAATTGCTTAAAACGACATGCGTTCACATAATACTTAGAGATTGCTACTCCTCCTGCAAGAGGCATTAGGTGTGGATATTGCTTTACCAATTTAAATTTTTTTTATTTAAATTTAATTTTTTTTCTCTGGCCTACGTGTAGATAAAATGTGCCCATTACTTTTGAAATATTATTACATATATGTATGTATGTATGTATGAAAAAAAAAAGTATGGAGCTACGGTCGAACAACTCAATTCAATGGAAATATTTATGAAAGACGATTGAATATTATGGACCACACAAAAAAAGATTTTGACGAGGATATCCTTGATTATAGCGGAGCGTAATAAAAAGAAAATATTAAAAATTTTTGGGGTTCCCAGTCCTCAATCTTCTTCACGAAAACGGAAATGCCAAGAACGATCAGAATCACTCAATTTTGGAGCTTTCTCTCAGTAGATCAGGGATATTTGCAGGTGGTTTTGTTAATTTAAGGATCCTCCCGAGTCCCAGGAATTACAAAGGAACGAGTTAAAAAATAAATACGATGCATGATTTAGGCCCCAAGCTATTTCAATGAAACTCAAATGAAACGAACTGACAAATTTCATACAAAAAAAGTAAATTTTTATATAAGTTTTATTTAAATAGCTTGATAAAATCGGGCCTTAATAATCCCTGCAAGCCCCAAGCATTCCGTAGACTTCAGAGATATTTTTCGGTATTTTCGCCAATGTAAATATGCACCAAAAACTTTCTACTCCTTTCTCTGGGTCTTACAGAATTTTTCCATCTGAAAGTCGGAATGTTTTTTGTAATTTCCAGGGATGTATTCGAAACACAGGGAAAAATATATACGCAGAATTAGGTAGGTAGGTAGCAGTGGCACAGTAGGTTGGCCCATTGTGATACCACAAGATGACACGACTTGCCCCTTACGATTTAATGGGGAAGCCAATTGGACTTCCTGATGAACCGAGCAATGTCCGTGTAACTTTGATTTCAGATAGCCCGGTTAAACTGATGAAGAAGGAGCACCCTAAAAGGGTCAATCTACTTCTTGCTAGGGCCGGGTATTGACACATGAGGTGAAGGATAGACTCCTCCTCCTCCTCCTCTGAGCGACAGCTACGGCAAAAGTCATTATTTGTGGACACCTAGTCTTGTTGCATGTCTGCCGAAAAGTCAGTGACCGGTGAGTATTGATACCGTCTGGGTGAATGGAGACACTGCTTAGTCCTACTAGATCCCTGGTGCGTCTCTTATTCAGAGATGGCCAGGTTTGTCTAGTGACCCAGCAGGAATCTTCTGCGAGCCAGCGGTTGTTTGCTAGATTGAGGTATTATTGTTTTATGAGGAGTTTCACTGTTGCCAGTGGAACTCCGATGTTGGAAAAGGAGATATCCGAAAGCAATGTGCCCATCTTAGCAAGTTCGTCTGCCTCACAATTCTCACTTCAATGTCGCTATGTCCCGGTACCCAGAATTACGCAGAATTAGAAACAAAAAAAAAAAAAAAATAAAATAAAATAAAATTATAAATTAAACTATGTCGAAATGCAAATAAAATTAAAGGTGAAAAACCAGTTTTGTTACGAGATTAAATACTTCTAAGTACATTCGAATTAACAGGTCGAGGCATATGTGCTAATGCTGAAAATTAATTGGCAAGATCTTTAATACATATCTGTCGCCATCGAAGTAAAAACATTCAATGTACTGAGTTTCTTGTCGATTTTTTTTTCTCAAGCAAAGTAGTATGCAGAATTTTTTCCCCGCGCTGCCATTGGAGATTGGAGAATGGTTGTAGGAAGAATTTGCCAACAAGAACCTGCCACTCAATTATTTCGCACCCAGGTCGTACACGCACATTAATTATCACTTACTTATCAAGCAGGCCCATCGCATTTATGTACTGTCGAGTGAAAAGCTCTAAGAAGCTTAAGTTAGAATAATGGGAAAATAGAAATCACATCAACTTTTTTTTTCTCTCCCTTAACTCAAGGTGAAAGCAAGCAGGGGCGAGTCCAAAGGGGTGCTTTTTGGGGGTTGAAATCCCCTCAGATGTGCAAGGAATTACAAGTCTTGATATAGAGTTATGTTTGCACGTAAAGCCTGGAAGCCCTCTCGGAAAATTTTTTCGCATGCACGCCTGTATTTCGTAGTATTTATTGAAATTTTAGTCTCGTAGCTAGAATGTATTTAAATTAGACAAGCTGACGGACTGACAGAGAGAGATATTGTGTGGATGAATCAGTTTTGATGATGCCATTAATCAGAAGGGAAAAACTCTTGATGAGTGCCAATTGGAAACATGAAAGGTTTTGATGAACGTTTTTTCCAACAATGGGAAAATTATTTCAAATTTAAAATTATTTTTATATCTTTTTGAAAGAAGAAATAGTTGACTTTAGTTTGAATATTCCGACCCTTCGCAGTCATTTAATATACTTATTACATGTTAACACAAAAAAGAAGAGTCGCCTTTATCTTTAGATACTTTCTGTTTCAGACCAATTTTTGTTCATTGCTAGAGTGTCCCCTTTAAGTAAAATTGAAGAGAAGAGAAGAGAGAGAGAGAGAGAGAGAGAGAGAGAGAAGAGGAAGAGAAGAGAGAAGAGAGAGAGAGAAGTAAGAGAGTAGAAAGTTATGAGATAGAGATAGAATAGAGAGAAGAGAGAGAAGAAGAGATAGAGAGAGAGTAGAGAGAAGATAGAGAGAGAATAGAGAGAGATAGAGAGAGAAGAGAGAGATAGAGAGAGATAGAGAGAGATAGAGAGAGAGTAGAGAGAGATAGAGAGAGATAGAGAGAGATAGAGAGAGATAGAGAGAGATAGAGAGAGATAGAGAGAGATAGAGAGAGATAGAGAGAGATAGAGAGAGATAGAGAGAGATAGAGAGAGATAGAGAGAGATAGAGAGAGATAGAGAGAGATAGAGAGAGATAGAGAGAGATAGAGAGAGATAGAGAGAGATAGAGAGAGATAGAGAGAGATAGAGAGAGATAGAGAGAGATAGAGAGAGATAGAGAGAGAGATAGAGAGAGATAGAGAGAGATAGAGAGAGATAGAGAGAGATAGAGAGAGATAGAGAGAGATAGAGAGAGATAGAGAGAGATAGAGAGAGATAGAGAGAGATAGAGAGAGATAGAGAGAGATAGAGAGAGATAGAGAGAGATAGAGAGAGATAGAGAGAGATAGAGAGAGATAGAGAGAGATAGATGAGAGATAGAGAGAGATAGAGAGAGATAGAGAGAGATAGAGAGAGATAGAGAGAGATAGAGAGAGATAGAGAGAGATAGAGAGAGAGTAGAGAGAGATAGAGAGAGATAGAGAGAGATAGAGAGAGATAGAGAGAGATAGAGAGAGATAGAGAGAGATAGAGAGAGATAGAGAGAGATAGAGAGAGATAGAGAGAGATAGAGAGAGATAGAGAGAGATAGAGAGAGATAGAGAGAGATAGAGAGAGAAGAGAGAGATAGAGAGAGATAGAGAGAGATAGAGAGAGAATAGAGAGAGAATAGAGAGAGAAAAAAAGAGAAAGAGAGAGAGAGTAAGAGTGAGAGCGAGAGAAAGAGAGCAGTGCAAAAGGGTGTAATTCCCGCAGACACGGACTCCATGAAAGGGCCCAAAATATCCGAGGAATTTCCTTCAAAGCCAACTGATGATTTCTCTCTTTTATTTGGTCGCACACAAACGTTCAAGGGCTCTTAACGTCTTCAAAAGAGTGCCACGTATTTTACCATTCATGCAATGATGCCACAGGATTTTTTCTATTTTCAGGGATTTTCTCCATTTCTTTTTTTTATCAGAAACACCTGAAAATGCTTAAAAAGAGTTTTTTTGAGTTTGTTTCTATGGAAAACAGGTCAAGAGGAATTTTCTTAAATATATGAGATAAAAGTGACGCTTAAATAATAACTGGCAGCACTGCACCTATGACGCTACCTTAGGGCTTTTTGATATCTCCTTTGACTTTCACTTTTCTTCAAACCCAACACAACCCCGAACTCAAAGGAAAAATTTCCCCACGGACCTGAAAACTACCTCTTCGGACATTTTTTTTTTTTTTCACTTATTGTACGTAATATATAAATATTTACCAAATATGTGCATTCAATTTCTACTGTATTACTCAATAAAAAAATTTAAAAAAAAAATTGAAATTACAACTTTAACTATAAAAGATCACAATTGTGACTGGGCAGTGCTTAGGAAATGACGTTATCGTTTGTCTAAATGACATGCTTTAAAATAATACCGAGAGAAGAAAAAAAAAATCCCACTTAATGGAGCTGTTGCTCGATCGGCTCAATAACTGTAATCTCCTTTCGACAGTTAACGGTAATACGATCCGATGTCATTCGAATGCAGTCACTTGCTATGATTAGTCCCCAATTAGAACCGGACGATTTCCGACGATTCAGATCGATTGTAATTTTCTTGGCGATTGTTTCACGTGCATCAAATTGACAGCTGAATTCATGCAAAGTGATGAAGCTTTTGGGCTTGGTTGGTACTGCGCCGATTATTTTGCACTTGGATGTTCAAAGGTAAATTTCGAATTTCGAAATTTGCTCGAGCTGGCTGCGGGCAGGAAATCATTTCGATAGGGGCCTCTTCGGTATAACAAAACTTTTTATCAAGACCATGAGTAGGCATTTTCTCGCATACCTTAGCGATTCGTCGCGTTTTTCAGGGGCGGGTGGAGGACTGAACCCCGAAAAGCAGCCCTTGCGTCCGTCACTGGTGATAGCTGATAGCTGCCAGCACGTACAAGCACGCACACTCCGCGGCTGAGGTACATTTGTGCACGCAGCTAAACCGCAATGACAGCCGTGGCGATCAATCATTCATCATCGGCCGCCAATTGATGACACTTTTGGGTCCATGGCGTGGGATTGCGAAACATACTTATGTACATATAGCCGCTCCAAATGAGAGTTATTTCACGAACGCGCGATTCTTTTATCTTGCGATCTTTTGTTCGATCGGTTTATGGAAGGTTAAGGAAACATTTAACGTGCTAAGGCCATATCGCCAGCACTCACACTTGGTGTAACTAATTACAGATGTCGCTCTTGTCTGGTTGAACTTACCAGTGATTACCGGCTGTGTGCACGATTCTGAATAGCAAGATATTTTAATAAGTATGATGGAAGAAAACTGGCGGGAGAAATTCAGGAAACGATTTTTCAATTGCAGAATTCGTAGCGATTCTTTCGTACAGTAAGAACTCCCATTGGCGGACATCTAACCGATTAGCGTTTTATTTTGTTTTTTTTTTTTTTGGTCAGCCGAAGAGATAGGTATGCGAAATAGATCAATTTACTTTGCGATCAGGAAAAGTGGCAGCCCCGAACGACAGAGGTCCATCGAAGCTTCTTTGTCCGATCAGCAGCTATTTTCCTCTGAAGCTACCTGTGATAAAAATCATAGAAAAATGATAAAATTCAAACTCTCATAGGGAACGTTTATTAATTAATGTCACTTAAAATTATCCCAGCGAGGGAGACCCCGATTTTGAGGGCAAACGTTCAGAGCGTGACTGTGAGCGAGGGAAATTTTGCATAGATATGGGAAAACAATACCCCATTAGTGCCATCATAGGGGCGGAAAATATTGGTTTTGCCCAGAGTGGCGAAAATGCTGAATCGGCCCTTGAAGTGAGGCATCAAGTTAAAATGATTGTATACCCCCAAAAGAGGGGACGGGGTTGTTAGGAAGTCTCACGTAAGCTTTGAAATTTTCTTATTGAGCATTTGGTTAATTGACCTCTACATTGCATAAGCTCGAAAAATCGATTGTTGTTCGCCGACTATCGATAAAAGGTAAATAGTCGACCCGAGTATAGGTATTCGAATCAAAATTTAGGATTCAATCAGGATGCACAGAATCCGATAGCTATCGAATTGGAATTTTAATCGACTGAATTTTCAATATATTCCATAGATAGATTTTGCAATTAAGAACCGATAATTCCGATTCAACCAAAACGACAAAACTTTTAAATTCTGGATTCGATATTTAATTCGATTCCGAGCTATGGATCGATTCCAATTTGAATATCTTATTTACGAATACTGTTTGTTAAATCCAGAAGAAAATGAGATTGACGAGGGGGAGGTGAGTTAGGCAAAAGCCCACCCAATCGAAACCTCACATTTGAAGGAAAAAAAAGTACCCATAGGTACTTATGATTCACTCCTTGCCGGTCGTAACGTTCTGCTTTGTTTTGTTATGTTTTGTTTTGTCTTGTTTCGCCCTCTCCATTTTAGCGCCCCAACTATGTTATTAAGCATCGTTATTATTAATGAAGTTCGACTGTGTGTTTGTGTTGTTGTTGTTCTTGTTGTTATTATTGTTGTTGTTGTCTTTGCGAGTATTCAATTAAAACTATTGAATGAAAAAAAATTTGCGCACGAGCTGCGATAAAATAAAAAAAAAAATTAATTAAAAATTAATAAAATAAATATTGTTATTGTAATTGTTTTTGTTATTGTCGTGCGCAACTAAATGTCGATGAATGCCGGTAAATTAAGCAGTTGGCAGTTGAAATTCGATGATAGGAAATTAAATCGGAGAGCGCATTGTTGCACACAGAGCGCGCTTGAAATTCAACTTGAAGAGAACCGTTATGCAATATTGCTGGTCGTGAAGAATTTAATTATCCACGTGCAGAGCAAATCATAGATCACCGAAGAATCGATGGCAATTGCGCGCGCGCGGAGGGGAAGACGGCGCAGGGCTGGGTGTTGGCTGGGAAAATAAGTGTGATCGTTCAACTCTTGTTGCATTATTTAACTTGATTGGAATTCTATTCACTAATTCATTTGATCAGAATTAATTGAATTAATTAAATATAAAATTTTTGTTTTATCGCATAAAAGTTACCTAGCTATTTTCCATTGATGGCGGCGGCGCACAGTGTGCCGAGCGCGGCCAAAAATGGTAAAAATTAAAGTGCTTCGAGAATATATTGAATTAGAAAATCCGAAATTTTCTTGCCCATATCTTTTGTTTTGAGCTCACAGCAGGCCTACATACATACATAATTGATCTATTTGCCAACTTTGAGTGGGCGTGGCAGCATGTTCACATAAAGCTTTTCTTATTTTGTACCACAACGGTAACCTCTCTTCCGAATTTCTGGTCTGTTGGTCCAAAATTGCCAAATTTTCGTTCCCCTATTATATGGGGGTGGGGGGTGGTGTGGTTTGATTTTAATATTTTTTTTCAAAATTTTCTAATAACATGCAAAGAAGCTTCCTTGCCAAATTTCATTGTTTTAGCGCAACATTTTTTCTATTTTTGACCGCAAGATGTATGGAGTCGAAACACTGTGCGACGCATTACGAGTGAGCATTTTAATGAGCTTCTTCGATTTTATTATCTAAACAAAGTACTTGCTGCGAATTTGAAATTTTTTTCTTCACATTTAACACTTTGTGATAATTTGTTGTTCTTACGATCATTCTAATTTTTACTAACATCATTACCATCAAAATCATTATCATCGTCATCATCATCACTATTCTAGTGATCATCATTGTGATCGCTATCGCTAAACTCATCTTCATTTTGATCATCATCATTATCTTTATCATTTTCATCGTCAAAATCTTCATTTTCATTATCATTATTATCATTGAACTTGTCATCATAATGGTCAACCTTCTAATTTTGTTTTTTGCCGCGATGAGGTCAAAAATCCTTTCGGACTGTCAGCATCCGTGATCCCTGGGTGTGTCGTGATTCCACTAAAAAAAACATCCCCGTCTCTTCTAGTTGGGATGCCTACCCTAGAAACGCTATGGCATTACTTCGGGGTAGGGCCCAAATTTCGTTAATGGTCGCTCCCTACAATTACCCCGCGGCCGGGTTCCGCTTCATACATTTATTTACCAGTCTGCATGATTCGACTGGGGCAATCGGATAGCACCGCGACTAAGGAAAGGCGGGCTTGTCAAGCCCGTGACCCGTGCCATGGGGCCCCCTGCCTCATGGTCATCCTCATTATAATCGTCATAATTTTCATCATTAATATCATCATTAGCATTTTCTTAATTACCACTAACATTATCATTATAACCATTATGATCATTATCATCATCATCATCATAATTATCATCATCATCATCATTATAATTATCATCAAGCTCATCATCATCGTCATCATGACAATTAATCATCATCATCACCATCATGATCATCATCATCATCATTATGATCATTCTCGTTATCTTCATCATTTTCATCAGCAGTACCATGGTTATTATTATCATCACTATGATTATTATCATCATCATCATGAGCATCCTCATTATCTTCATAATTTTCATCATTAATATCATCATTAGCATTATCTTAAATATCACTAACATTATCATTATAATCATAATGATCATTATCATCATCATAATTATAATTATGATCATTATCATCATTATAATTATCATCAAGCTCATCATCATTGTCATCATGACCATCATCACCATCATCATCATTATCATCACTTTCACCAATATTGCCTCAACCCCCCCGAAGACTTTTCCCTTACGAAAGACCATAATGAATTGATCAGAGTGAAAGTTAGAAATGAAAATCCTTAAAAAATATATTTTTATAAGCCGGACACATAGGTACATACCTTACACTCATAATTCTACAGATGAATTTACGAATAGGCGGAAATCACTTTTGTTTCTTCTTATATTTTTTTTTTCTCAAGTCTCATAATAATCCATGAAATGCAACCCGTTCGATATACATACTATAGAACCGGTTCCGATCGGTAAATTGATGCGTTGTAACCTTTAGGTTTCAATAAAGACATCAAACAGCCAGTGTTGACAACGGCATGATTGATGTAAATACGCTTTGGATGCTTACTTAAATTAGCCGCAATGTCGAAATCGCTAAGTGCTTAATTAGTGATTAACGGACGTAATAAAACAAAGTCCCTCACAACAATATCGAACTTAGTACATACTACAATTTTTATTTTTACTACGAAAACTTTCTAGAATAATTTCCGGTGTATTCAAGAAAATCGTTTTAAAAAATGTGTAAAAATAATTTGCAAACAAAAACCGAGCCAAATAATTTCCCACAATAAACAAAGTAAAGAATAAAAACACTGAATTAATCTAATCAATTCACACATAGTCATAAAATACGTCTTCTTCACAAGTAATAACTTCCATAAAAGAATTCGTCAACATTTTCGAAAATTTGATAGTTCAATCACCGACTCCATGGTTCGAAATGAACGGTCATTAGCCTGACCTTAGATCGATTGTTGCCATTGTTCTTTCTATTCTTTATTTTTCTTCTTTCTTTTTTTTTTTCATATCTCTGTACAAATTCTATCTTGATCGATTAACTTTCCTCTTTCCTTTTAGACTCTGCTAATCTTTTCTCATTATTTCTTACAATCTTTTGGCTATTTCCATATTTTTCTTCTTTATTTCTTTTATCTAACTCTTTTCTCTTACTCTTTCTCTATTTCCATTTTTCTTCTTTCTTTTTCTTCTGTTTCTCTTCCTCTCTTTTCTTCTCTCTCTGTTTCTCTCTCTCTTTTTTTCCTTTTTCTCTCTCTTTTCTCTCTCTCTTTTCTCATCCTCTTTTTTCTCTCTCTTCTTCTCTTCTTCTTCTCTTTTTCCTTTCTTATCTCTTTTTTCTCTCTTCTCTCCTTCTCTCTTTCTTCTTCTTTCTCTCTCTTCTCTCTTTTCTCTCTCTTTTCTCTCTCTCTTTTCTCTCTCTCTTTTCTCTCTCTCTTTTTTCTCTCTTTTCTCTCTTTCTTCTCTCTCTTTCTCTCTCTTTTCCTCTTTTCTCTCTCTTTCTTCTCTTTCTCTCCTCTGTTTTCTCTCTCTTTTCTCTCCCTCTTTTCTCTCTCTCTTTTCTCTCTTCTCTCTCTGTTTCTCTCTTTCCTCTCTTTTCTCTCTCTTTCTTTTTTCTCTCCTTTTTCTCTCTCTCTTTCTCTCTCCCTTTTCTCTCCTTTTCTCTCTCTTTTTCTCTTTCTCTTCTCTTTCTCTCCTTTTCTCTCTCTTTTCTCCTTTTCTCTCCTTTTTCTCTCCTTTTCTCTCCTTTCTCTCCTTTTCTCTCCTTTTCTCCTTTCTCTCCTTCTCTCCTTTTCTCTCCTTTTCTCTCCTTTCTTCCTCCTTTTCTCTCCTTTTCTCTCCTTTCTCTCCTTTTCTCCTTTTCTCTCTTTTTCTCCTTTCCTCTCCTTTTCTCTCCTTTTCTCTCCTTTTCTCTCCTTTTCTCTCCTTTTCTCTCCTTTTCTCTCCTTTTCTCTCCTTTTCTCTCTTTTCTCTCCTTTTCTCTCCTTTTCTCTCCTTTTCTCTCCTCTCTCTTTATTTCCTTTTATATATCTTTCTCTCTATTTCTCTCTCTTTTTAATACGAAGAAACACCCCATGCGGAAGCTGTAAGCTTTAGAAATCACCAATTCCACAATATCTTCTATTTATGGACTATTTGTATAATTGTTCGGATGATTAAGATCCTTTGGAAAAACGTCACAATCATCTAAAGGTATCTCATTGCCGAACGTTAGTTGAATGTGTTTGTTTACTATGAGCAGCAAGTGTAAGCACGGCTTTAGAATTCTTGAAGTATGTGTTTATACTTGATTTATTCTGTGTTTTTACCCACAATAATTAAATGTCTAATCCGAAGGCCTCCGTTGCCAGTGCTCCTAGCATGTAGATTATAAATTTTTTAATAACTTTCATTTTGAAAAATAAAATAAAAAAATAAAAATAAAACAAATTAAAAGTCAATTCAGTTTTTGCAAATTTCGTATTTTCCGCATAATAAATCAATTCACACTTTTATGAATGAGTTCTTTTTTTAAGTCAAAGTTCCAAGAAACCAATCTCCGAAGAATCAAAAATCTTAGAACTTTTTTCTGACTTCGTTTCACATCAATTGCGCATCAAATGATTGTAGTCCAAGATTCAAATTGAATTATTTACAAATTTAACTTATTTCATCGAATTGTAAATATCCGAACAATAAAAATAATGATAAAAATAATAAAAAATAAAATGAAAAAAAAAAACTCTTTTCTGAAATCTGAAAGTCAAGCCTCCACGTTGCCTCTTTTCAATAGCTACAAAGTACTAATTGATTAATAACAAATCACAATTCAGTGAAGGCCGCTTGGCTGAAAGTTCAATCACAGTGAATGCAAAACGCTAATTAAAATACTGAAAAATATTAAGACAGTGAAAATTCTCAGTAGTGGGGGGCACTTTCACAGGGAGACCACACTGCCTGAATGCGAACTAAATTCGAAGAACTTTGACCAATTTTTAGTTGAAGTTGATATTGCGTATTGATTACTTTAGGGGGACATCTCTATCCGGGTGCATGAAAAATCATAAAGTAAGTGAGAATTATAATCACAAGGGAGTTTTTTTAAATACTGAAATTGACTTACCATCAGAAGATGTCCATCATACGCGAACAATTGAGTTCCAGCGCCTTTTGAGTGCCTAGAGAGTTTCAATACAGTTGACCCCCAGTTACCCGGCAACCCCCTGTAATCCGCCATGTCTCTCATTCATAGGCCTTATTAAGATCAAATCAATTTTGAAAAAATTTCAAACTTAAAAACCGATCGCCATTTGAAAGGGTGTCATGAAATCCAAATCCACCGACTCTTTTGGAACAAATTCCGTGTTACATATAGGGGGTCTCAGGCAATATTTTATAGCGCGACAAATTCGATTGTTCGACACTGCCCTGCAAAACGTTAGTCAGCATATAGAACTATCAAGGATAATAGATTATAAGGTTACGACAATCAGAGTTCAAAATTTAATTCTTCTGCGCATGTGCACTTGTGACGTAGAGTTTTAAGTATTCTGATTGGTTGAAATAATTTAAAAAAATTTGACAGATGAACATTTTCAAGACAAAAAATTTAAATTAAAGAATTTATGTGTTTGCAGCGTTGCCACTGACTGTTGAAAAACATACTACCAATTTCAAACCTTTATCAAACCTGATTTTTACATACATACATCGTCCTTTAAATAAGATATTCTTGTAAAATGACCAATTAACAAAACAAGATAAAGCACATTCAGCAACTTAACTAATATTAAAACTCAAAATTTTTCAAAGAAATATTTTTTAAAATTTCACAGCTCTGTGGCAGCACCAAAAAAAATCGTCACAAGTTCTCGAACAAAACAAAAATCTGCGCATGTCGGAATCTTATATTCCATCAACTATTACGTGGCACCACTCACTTCTATTACGTGCTTCACCACACTATAGTGTGAAGCTGTGGCGTAGTTCACCACAGTTGAACTTTTTCACCAAAACATGGTGGCTCGCTCCAAAATTTGATCGAAGTTGCAGCTATAGCTCTTTATGTTAGTTAGATTACTGAAGGCATATATAAATAACTATTTAATTTAATAATAAAAATAAAAATAAAAACTTTTATTTGTATATCTTAGTTTTCTAGTTGACAAATTCTTTCAAACTTTAAAACACCTGCACTAATATTAGTTAACATCACGCGCCGAGTCAGACAAAAAAAAATGTTGGTTCTTCTTCAGTGAATAACAATCTTGTGGTATATATAAATAAGAAAAAGTTCCATTGGTACTCACAGTTTCAAATAAATGTTTGAAGCTTCAAGTTATTATCTCAAATATGAAATTCGTTGCTATCTTCGTTGTTGTCCTTCTGGCTTTGTTGGGTTTCTGCACGAGCCCCGCTGCTGCCCAGAAAAGTCTCTGCAAAGGAAAAACGGACATTGGCTGTTATAAATATTGCAAAGGATTCGTTTTTGATGCCGAACCTGAACCCTTCTGCGATGATCGAGGACAGTGTCATTGTATGTAATAACATAATAAAAATAAAAGAGAACATCAAAAATTAAAACCACCTTGTTTTCGGTCAGTTCTAATTTCAGGAAATTTCTAGGGCGAAAAATTCATTTACAGTAGGGCTGGATAAATTTTTTATCTAATGTAAGGAAAAAATTCCAAAAGATTTCAAATTGCGCGCACTCATTTATTCATCAATAACTTCTTCTTCTTCTTGCTTGTTTAACTATCCCGGTCTATCCCGACCAGTTCCTCCATTTTGTTCTGTCGGTTGCATCATCCGAGGTAAGTCCTACAGCCTCTAGGTCCCATTTTATTGTGCGCTGTCCATCCAGCGCTGTTTCGGCGATAATCTCGCAGTTCTTGATTTGACCAATTGGGCAATTATCAGAAGAAGCCCAGGAAGCTCGAAACAGACTTCAAAAAAATTCCAGGGAACATTTTTCCCGAAAAATGAGCAGAATCGACTCGAAACAAGATATCCTCTTAACAGATTTTTAATAATTTCAGATCCATATAATTGAAGTATATGGAAACTGCCTCAAAGGAAAATACAAAATATGCCGAAGGATATGCTTTAGATATGCCAAAAACTTAAATCTTACACATAGTGTCGATGTTTTTCCAGAAGAAAAAGATGAAGGAAGCGGGTTAAAACTCTTCAAAAATTGCGTTACGTAATACTTGAACGCTCCCCTAATTTATGTCCAAATTTGCCATCAGATTTATTATATATATATATATATATATGCACTCCGTTGCAAAGTTTAAGTTCACCCATTTTGCGTACAGAATCCATTAGTTTTGGGTTATGAGAGTGGGCCTAACGATAATATTTTTATTGATAATTATAAATAATTTCCCCTTCCTACAAATCTGTAGACATTTTTTTCCAAGTCTACTTCAGATTTAAAGTTAATCAAAATCTAGTTTTCAGGTCAATATTAAAGTGTTGCAAAATATAAGTTCACCTTAAAATATAATGCTGACAAATAAAAAATTAAACGCAACCAAACATTTTTAGTAGCTTGTAGAACCTCCTTGATTCTTCATTACATATATTATATATATGTCACTCTCATAGATTTTGGGCGGGAATTTTCGCGCCAGTTAGAAAGAGATGTTACTCGGCAGGCAAAAAAAGAGAGAGAGAGAAATACTTTTGGTGAGTACCTAAGTGAAAAATGCTCATTTTGGTGGGTACCCAATACCATGGTGGGTACCCAAGACCGTGGTGAAAAGAGCCAAAATGGAAACGGCTCCTGAGTGACATATATAGTTATAAATGCTTCATTACTTCAAAAATACTGTTCGGCAAGCTGTCATAATATTTTTGTAGAAAGGACTCTGAAATTTTTCGCCCACTCCCGAACGATAGCCAGTTTGAGGTCATCAACCGAATCATATTGCTTACCACCCTCATAAACTTTTTGCGACATGTAGCTCCATATATTTGAGCCCGGAGACTTTGCTGGCCATTCTAAAACATGGACTCTGTTGTCTTTAAACCATTTCTATATTATCTTGGCCGTATGAATGGGAGCGTTGTCCTCCTGAATTTTTCATCAACCTTCAATATTTGTCGAGATAATAATTTTTGAACCTTAATAGAGTTGTGGCAACCCGATATAAACTCTAATGCAATTACACCAAAAAAGAAACAATTATATAAGAGTCAATAAAACTTATTTCTTTTTTCCATGCTGAGTTATTGCTCCCAAAATCATCACAGAGCCTCCCCCCATTTGCCTACGTTTGGAAAACAATTCCTTCTTCCTTGTGTCGTGGAAGTAGCATTGAAAACCCGTCTGGGCCATCTAAATTAAATTTTATTTCGTCGGTAAAAACAACTCTTTTCTATTCATCTTTCCAAGACATACATATATTTAAGTCGTGAAAATTAAAGTCGGGCTGACTTATGTGCTGTGGTCAACGGCGCGGCGCTTTCTGCTTCAGTTTTTTGAAGACAATAACGTCAGAATCTTGTAAAGCCCGACAAAATGTCGGTTTGTGCATATGTATATAACCCAACTTTTTCCTTAACCCTTTCATGTCATTTGTTGCTTATAGGCAACATTGCATATTTCTGTCGATAACTCCTCGAAATATCAATATTTTTACAATCGGCTTGTTGTTATCTCTAATAGACATCTGCGAGCACTAGTTTGTGATGTTTCATGACGATAGCTTAACATGTGTTCATTTGACAACTAGCTAAAGTTGCGTAAAAACTGGTGAAAAAAAAGTGACAAAAGTAAGCTTTGAACAAGTTCGAGAATGGACCCGATCGGACCATTTTTAGGGGTACCTCCAGTACTAGGGTCTGTTACGAAAATCACAAAAACTGCTCTAAAATCGAAGTTTTTCATGATTTTGTGATGAAATTTGATATTTGAACATGTTTAAAGGCAAGTAATACGATTTCAAAAAATTGGAAAAGTGGGCGTGGCATAAGGGCGTTTTTCAAAAACTGTCTCCTACTCCCGAAATACCAATGGGACTTGAACAAAAATTGGCACGTATACTTCCTTGATAGCCAATAACGTCCTTCCCAAAAATCGGACCATTATTAAGGGTACCTCTAGTACTAGGGTCTGTCACAAAAATCCCAAAAATGCCTCAAAATCAGACTTTATTGAAATATTTCAATGAAACTTAGAATTTGACCGTATATATAAGGGTCCGATTAGAATTCCAAAAAAATTTGAAAAGTGGGCGTGGGCACCAACGTCGCCAGTACCCTCTAACGTGTCAGAAAGTTCAATGAGCTTTTCGTCGTCCAAACGATCATACATAAGTGAACCTCCGAAGTCGATGCGTATTGATCGAACCGATCATTGGGTTGAATGGGGAGGAAAAGGAAGGTGTAGATTATGCCAGACTGGCATTCCAAAATCTAAATGCTCCAAATGTAAGGCGCACTTATGCTGTAACCCACAAAAAAACTGTTTTGTCTCATACCACACTTGAAATGTATGAAAAAGTAATAAAAAATGAAAACTATCAATATTTGTATGTGTTTGATTGTATACTACCAAGGCTCAATGTTGCTTATAAGCAACATCTTATAACTAAAAAACCAAGAGAGATACAGGTTTTGAAATTGATATCGGTTCATATTCAAGGCTCAAATTGTATCCCCATATACTCAAAATATTTTTAAATAAGCCCAGTTTAATTATGACATGAAAGGGTTAATATAATTTAGATACCGTGTAGAATTCGATGCGTATCGAACTATTGCTCTCCCTGGATGACCGAAGTTTTTTGGGAAGAGCATTTTCAGCATTCCTCTTTACGCAATTACTTATTCACCGCGCAAAGGCTACGTCCTAATATGTATTTCGGCCACTTTACGGTTGGAAAGACCATCAGACTTGAACCGCCTTATTTGTTTCATTTATCTTTAATACAGTGATTCTCCCCGACCCATTTTTGTTAATTAACAACGAAAAAGTCTTTTACTTGTCAGTCGTTATAAATATGTTTTCTAAGTTCTCGAAAAGACAAAGAAAAATCCAGGCGAACTTATATTTTGCAACACTTTTTGGGTCACCAAAAAATGAAAAGTGTGGAATATTAGAAAAATGACGTAGCTTTTCCAATAGTGTTGCATATTTTTTTAAATTGGTACAACTAATTAAAATCAATTTGTAAAGCCCGACAAAATGTCGATTTGTGCACATTTAATTTACCCAACTTTTTCCTTAATATAATTTAGAGACCGTGTAGAATTCGATGCGTATCGAACTATTGCTCTTATACTTATTTCGCGGTGTTAGCTTCCCTGGATGACCAAGTTTATTCAATCCGACTGGGCAAAGGCTACGTCCTAATATTTATTTCGGCCACTTTACGGTTGGAAAGACCATCAGACTTGAACCGCCTTATTTGTTTCATTTATCTTTAATACAGTGATTCTCCCCGACCCATTTTTGTTAATTAACAACGAAAAAGTCTATTTACTTGTCAGTCGTTATAAATATGTTTTTCTAAGTTCTCGAAAAGACAAAGAAAAATTCCGGCGAACTTATATTTTGCAACACTTTTTGGGTCACCAAAAAATGAAAAGTGTGGAATATTAGAAAAATGACGTAGCTTTTCCAATAGTGTTGCATATTTTTTTAAATTGGTACAACTAATTAAAAATTAATTATTGATTACCTTTCAAACGATGCTGCCACTGTTCCTAAAATTTAACATTTTTACATAAAAAAGTAAAGTGAAACTTATATTTTGAACGGAAAAGTATATATAATATATAATATGGGTATTCATTCAGACCTCGAACTTAGTGAACTTTGAGAACTTTTTATCCAGCTGTCAAACCTTCCATGTATTTTGACAGTTAACCCAAAGAAGTTCTCAGAGTTCACTCCTTCGAGGGTTCGAATGAATTCCCAATATATATATTATGAAAGCTATCGAATATTGAAACTATCGACTATCAAATTATCGATAGTTCCCCAACTGTAGCACGCATATATTACTACATATATATGTCACTCAGGAGCCGTTTCCATTTTGGCTCTTTTCACCACGGTCTTGGGTACCCACCATGGTCTTGGGTACCCACCAAAATCAGCATTTTTCACTTAGGTACTCACCAAAAGTATTTCTCTATCGCTCTTTTTTGTTTGCCTTCCGAGTAACATCTCTTTCTAACTGGCGCGAAACATCCCGCGCAATAACTATGAGACTGACATCCCAGCTAACACTGAACGTTACCATAACGTTGTGTAAAGGTAACATAAAAACGTTGCAGTAACATTATTTTATTTTGTTTGGGCAACGTGGTGGGAATGTTTTCACATATAAATTATTGAAACGAATGAATTAACTGCAGCTTTATAACCTGCTTGATCTTTTTAGCATGATACAAGAAAACAAGATAGCGCCACTTCAGTACCGCTATTTTGAGGCTCTCTTTGAGAGCCGAAAATTGAGTTTGTGACGTCACTGAGCGAGAATTTGTTGTTGTTTCCCATGCTATTCAAAAAAGTAAAAAGCCGGTTTAACATGGGAAACAACAACAACGAATCGCAATTTTGAGTTTGTGACGTTTCCTCTCTCAAGCTACATTTTTACTAAATTTACTTTTTGATGCAAATTTGTTCTAGAGCCTTTAATTCATCGCCAGGCAAAATATTAAAATCTCGAGAACCGTATTTACGGAGATAATGTAGAATTAATGAAAAATTTATTGTTATTTATTCTCCTTTTTTAAAAACAATTTTTTGTTTTTTTTTTACTATATTTTTTTTAATGTTTCATTTTCAAGTAAAAAATTTTGGAGTGAAAAATTCTTTGCGCATATTTCCCAAAATCTGAATAACCATAAACTCAAGTGAGCATTTTGACGAACAAATTTGGTTAGTTAGTTTATCCGACTGGTTAAAGTGTTCGCCTAGCATGCTGGATGTTGCGACGTGTCATGGGTTCTCGAAACTCGATCGAAGCAAAAAAAAATTGAAGACAAATTAGGAAGATAAAAAATTGAAAAAAATGAAAAAAATTAATTAAATTAATAGTAATAAATAAAAATAACAAATTTAGATATAAAAAAAAGAGAGAAAAAAACAAAATTTTTTTTTATCCGTCGCTTTTGATAGGCTGATTTCTTAAGTTACACTGTTACGTTATTGTAACCTTATTGTGACGTTCTGAAAACGTTTTTACAGTTTAATATTACGTTACTGTAACGTTATATAAACGAAACTGTGTTGACTGGGATATATGGTTATATGTGACTGGAGGTCTACTGTATGGTAACACCCTTATATGCAATCGAATTTGAACCTTCTGAGAATTATAGCCGAAAAGCTGTGAAATCTGATGAAATATTCATATTTATCTTTTTTTTTTTTTGTTGTTTAATGGCCCCGAGTGGTAAATTTTCTGAAAATAGTTTCCTTTTCAGATCGAGCGTAACTTCGGCAGCATTTGGAGTCTTGCAACTTTAGTGCTGTTCGGTCTGACGATCTATCACATACGGCGTTACCTGCAGACCGTACTGCTATGTTTTCGTCTATCGGGTCCTACGGCAGTCCCGTTTTTGGGAAATTGTTTAATAATTAAAGAGAAAGATCGTAAGTTAAAAAGAAAAACAGAAAAAAAAATTGTTCAACCTTAAATTACAATAAATAAAACAATCCATATTGAAAATTTTTGTAGTTCTCAAGAAACGTGCGGCCACTGCATACACGCTCTATGGACCGATTATACGAGTGTGGGTTCTATTGTTCCCGTTTTTCATAGTTCTTCAACCCGATGATTTGCAATTGATTTTGTCATCGCAAAAGCATACGAATAAAGTGTTCTTTTATCGTCTATAAATTTTCTGGTGTTAAGGCCTATAACCAGAGTGGTGAAAAATGACAAATCGGAAATTAATTAACCGTTTCCTTCAGTTCGTTGCGAACGTTTCGGCGATACATTTGCCGATGTCTCGCAGTTTGGCTGTTCAGAGTCTGAGTCTATCAATTACGGGCAATTGACATGCAGACTATGCAAAATATATGATATTTCGTCTTGATATTTTCGAAGGTGTAACGCAGTCGTGTTTGGGAAGATGTTTTCAAGCTAATCTACCAGGAAGATCGTGAACCGTTTTCAAACCGAAAACGTTAAACCGAACGAGTTGTTGTCAACCGGTTTTGAATTACGAACGTTATGGAACGAATCCAGTATTGAAAATTTTTGAAGTTCCAGAACCGTTGACACTGCATAACGGTTTGAACCGAATGTTTTAACGATACCGGGTTCTGAACGTCCGGTTTTAACCGAACCGGTTTTGAACCGAACCGGTTTGAACTAGTGATTTTAACGAATATTCGCATGAGCATCGGAATAATCGAGTATTTTTTCATCGTTGATTCGCAAAATTTTTGCGAAGTTTTGCCGAATGTATAACCAGCAGAATGTGACCAAAATGGTAGAACTTAATCGGATTTTAATTTAAGTTAAACCGAACATTTTGCATCTCAAGAATTTTTATGTGCTACGTTCGCAGATATTACACTTAAAATCTGTCTCGATGCACTACACATTGCATTTATCAATATTGTGCCATCCTGAATTAAAGCATTGGAATGCCTTTAAGTTCCTTCACAATAAATTTTCATACAATTTGAACGACCGTACGAGGTTGCTTAACGAAAAACGACAATACATTCGCGTATTGACGCAGGGGCGTTATGCGTTGCACGAAATCGTCGATTAGTTTTGTTGTTGTCATGTGACGTTTTTTTTTTAACACTTTGAACGATTTAACACGAAATGTGTAATTTACTACGTTATGAACGAATAGTTTTCCAAAGTTAGCGCTATTTAAATGAATTGATTTGGTGATGAGTGTAATTTGAGATACGATTCAAAACTGAATTTCGCATTCGACATTCGCATTCGCGAATATGATAGCATTCGCATTCGCGAATGCTAAAATTTGACATTCGTTACATCACTGTTTGAACCGAACCGGTTTTGAACCGAACCGGGTTTGAACCGGAAACCCCGTTTTTATCTACTGATAAACCGAACCGATAACCGAACCGAAGTTTTTTACATATGTTTGAACCGAACCCCTTTTTGTAAAGGTTAAGGGTTTCATTTTTGCCTGCAACCATGCACATTAATCGCTCCCGTAGGCCAAAAATATAAAAATTGAAGTAGATTTTCTTATGATAGGCCTGATATTAGCATCGATAGCATCTCTAATATGAGTAAGGTAATCACCACTAACTTTTTTATGTTCAAATTTTAACCCTAAGTTGTAAAAAATTGCGTTAGAAATGGGGACCACTTGTTAAAAAAAATTTTCAGTTTGAGAAATTCCCGAACCGAAACCCCGGTTCAATAAGTAGAAAAACCGGTTTTACGAACCAATCCAAAAGTTCAAACCATGGTTCGAGCCGCCGAACCGAACCGGGCAAATTTTCCATCTGGTTCGCGTCCATGCTGTCTACTTCGATCTTCTTCGATCCTCTATACTCATCAGACGAAATTAATGTGGGTAATTTTTTTTTTTTTTTTTTTCAATTATTTTCAGAGGCTGTTTTGGGCGTTCCATGCCAGTCGAAGGACTCAGTCGATATGGAGAAATCACCTTTTCGTCAGTAAGTTTCACACCGCCTGAGAATCCATAAAGATTTCAAACACTCTTTTTAATATATACTAATGTAAACATGTACATACTTGTTGCAGGGGAAAAGTTGTGATGCCTCAGCGTTTTGTCCAGCCATGGTTACTTTTGGACAGTATTTATCAGATGACGAAACTTGCCTCCGAAGAGATGGATCAAAAGAAGCGTCTCAATGATTTCACACGTTCGATGATCAAACGGCGACGTCACATCCTGAGCAAAGGTAATAACAATAGCGACGAGCGAAAATGCCTATTGGATTTCATGATCGAAATATCCGATAATAATCCGGACTTCACCGAAGACGACATTATAAACGAGGCATGCACTTTTATGCTAGCCGGACAGGATTCCGTTGGAGCTGCTGCTGCGTTCACGATTTTTCTGCTAGCACAAAATCCCGAATGCCAAGAGAAATGTTTTAACGAGATACAAGAGATTTTTGGCGACGGCGACAGCGATAGCGACAGCGACAGCGTTACACATGCGCCGACAATGGGTGATCTTCGTGAGATGCGCTATCTGGAGATGTGCATTAAGGAGTCGCTGCGACTATATCCAAGTGTTCCGCTAATAGCGCGAAAGCTCGGCGAGGAAGTACGTTTGAAAAAGTACACTCTCCCGGCTGGCAGTAATGTTTTCATATGTCCGTATGCAACACATCGATTGGCTCACATATATCCGAATCCGGAGAAATTCGATCCCGATCGTTGGACGCCACAGAACTCGGAAAATCGACATCCATATGCGTTTATTCCGTTTAGTGCTGGGCCAAGATATTGCATAGGAAACCGGTTTGCAATTTTGGAAATAAAAACGATAATATCCCGACTGCTGCGAAGCTATATACTGCTTCCGGTGCCGGGCAAAACCGCTTTCATCCCGACATTCCGAATAACTCTTCGTGCATCTGGCGGTCTCTGGGTGCGTCTCAAGTCACGTGAAACATCAATAGAGCAGCCTTCATGTTGAAGTTTCGGTTGATATACATACATAAGTTGCTATCAGCAGTTGTAAAAGTTCAAAGATTGTAAAGTAGATTCCCCCCGCCCCCCCCGAATTGCCATCGTCACAAGGAATAATCGCTTAAGTTAAGACACATTGGACCGACTTGGGGATTTTCATCCTACGAGTTCCATTTTGCTCTCGGCTGCTTGAAATTTGTAATAAGTAGAGCTCGGATTTTGAATATTTTGAATTTTTTGGATTTTTTTTTTAATTTTTTTGAATATTTTTTGAATATTTTTTTGAATTTTTTTTTTTCATTTTTTTACATATTCAAATTCCGAGGCATAGTAATAAGACACGTGTAAATTTAAAATAATAATAATAATAACCAAAAAAAAAAAAAAAATAATAATACTAAGTACCTCGATGCAGAAAGGTGGCATTCGGCCCCAATGACAGGATTTATTTTGTAGCCAAAAATATGCGACTGTAAGACTTAAGCTATTATTCCTTTTGCCAGCGGCAATCTTAAAAACCTTAGTTACTCGGCTCGGTCGGTTTTCTAAATAATTTTAAGAGTATAGTGTGGACATATTGTCTTATACCTATATATATATATAATATATATAAATAACGTTTTTAAGCTACTAATTCATTTTTTTTTTTTTTTTTTTTTTGAATTAAAATATATGTACGTTCCTATCGGTGGACTTCGATGACAACCTTTCTTTAAATGCTCTTTATGGAGAACGATGACTTTTATGTCCGCTAGACAGAGTTTATGTCCCTTTTTTGTGCTAAGAAACGATCGTTGTTGCTAGATACAATGTACGTATGTATGTATCTCCGTTTGTATCATCCGTCCTTTAAAATTTGTCTTATGAAGGGAGCTGAGCTTGCACATTGTGGGCATAGAGATGAAATATGTATATTATTATCAGGTTTATTTGACCAAATCAATTATAATTGCTTAACGATTGTATAAATATTCAATCCTTTCGATCACCTTCCACTCTCCCTCTCCTTTTCTCGCTGCCTCTTTCTTTCTCGCCCTTTCGCTCTTTTTCTCACTTTCTCTCTCTAGCTCTCTATAGGTGTCTCCCGCTTTAGCGCTCCCGTGCTTTTTCTATCGTTCTCTCTCTCCCTCTTTCTATCGCTCTCTATCTCCCTCTTTCTATCGCTCTCTCTCTCCATCTCTCCATCTTTCTATCGCTTTCTCTATCCCTCTTTCAATCGCTCCCTATCCCTCTTTATATCGATCTTCTCTCTCTCTCTCTCTTTCTATCGATCACCCTCTTTCTATCGCCCTCTTTTTTCTCTCTCACTGTTCCTGGCGCTCTCCCTCGGTCTCTTTCGCTCTAACATGCTATCTCTGACTCTCTCGCGCTCTCTCGCTCTTTCTGTGTCTCTTTCTATCGCTCTCTCTCGCGATCACTGGCGCTTCTCCCGATCTCTTCCGCTGGCCCTCGCTATGTCCCGATCTCTCTCGCTCTCTCTCTCTCTCTCTCGCACTCTTTCGCTCTCTATTGCTCTCTTTCGCTCTCTATTGCTCTCTTTCGCTCTCTTTCGCTCTCTTTCGCTCTCTATTGCTCTCTTTCGCTCTCAGTCGCTCTCTCTCTTCTCTCTCTTGCTCTCTTTCGCTCTCAGTCGCTCTCTCTTGATCTCTTTCGCTCTCTCTTGCTCTCTCTTGCTCTCTCTTGCTCTCTCTTGCTCTCTTGCTCTTCTTGCCCTCTCTTGCCCTTCTTGCCCTCTCTTGCTCTCTCTCTTGAACTCTCTTGCTCTCTTTCGCTTTCTCTCGTTGCGATGCGATATTTAGACAATACCATTAATATTCCTCTTGCGTAAAAATTTAAGTCCACACAGCTCACAATTTTTAAACCTCGGCGAATTTGAAGAAATTTTTTTTTTTTTATATTTTTTGTTATTTACTTATTTATTTATTTCTGGCAAAGTAAATATCGCAAACACATGAAAAATTGCGAGATGAATTGCACAGCATTTAAATTGCCGCTACCGAATATAATCGGTCAAATTTTTTTGTTTGACAAATATTCAGAAAAAATTTGCAATTCAAACAATTGAAGCGAAGTTGAATTGTCCACTTTTTTTTCTTCAGAGGAAGAAACACAAACAACGACACAGAAACACCCAGCCGGAAATGTCCCGCTGAAACAATCAATGATTTCAGCATTACATTAGAGCCGCAACTCCTCCTGATTATACACCAACTTTCTAATGAAATTTTAACACACAAGCGGCATTGGCCGTCATCAGATGACATGTCACGAATTGGTTATCGAATTTGGAGTAGATCTACTCCATCGTCTCGATACCTCTATCGATGACAATGTCATTGGAGTTGCGATGAATAACATTTTCTCCCGATGGCAATGCCATTGCAATTGAGATGTACTAAAATTTTCCCCTTGATATCCTTGGTGAAAAAATTAATGAATTGGTCCTTGATGAGAAAATTTCCGGCTGGGCACATACATACATACCCCCACACACACGCAGCCGATAAATATTGTATAGATTCGAAGCGAGACGGGCTTAAAGTCCTCATCATGAATTTGGAGTTTGTTTTTTTTTTTTTTTTTAATACATGGGTTGGTTTACTGTTTGCTTCTTTTAACAATCTACAAATACATACATAAAATAAATAATTAATAAAAAAAAAAATAATAATAATAATAATAATAAAAACGGAAATAGAACAAAATTTCCATTAAACGATAAGTCGGATCCTCGTTTCTACAATTTATTATTCGATAAATTCCAAAATTTCTTCATTTTTCCATATTTTCTTTGTTGGCCAATT
The DNA here is from genome assembly GCA_020466095.1 of Chlorops oryzae. Taxonomy (NCBI): domain Eukaryota; kingdom Metazoa; phylum Arthropoda; class Insecta; order Diptera; family Chloropidae; genus Chlorops; species Chlorops oryzae. Next base: position 3,820,321 of record CM035806.1, on the reverse strand, counting down.
CGAGCGTCTGCGAAGACGCAAGATTGGATCTCAAAAGATCGTGAGGAAGAGGATTATTTTTGGCGATTGTTAACAATTTTTTTGCTGCTGCTTGTGAGTGCGGATGTTAGATGTGTTAGGTCGTTGCATTTGGATGAGAGTGTTTGCTGTTTCGAACATCGAACGGCACTGGCCACAGTGTGATGCTTCGCGAGCCGTTCAGTTGCCTCCTGGACGCGACCGCTTAGCCCTGTTGTCGTCGGTACGGCGGCGGTGCGAGATGAAGCAGACGTGCTGACGACGGTGACTGCTGCCGTTGATCTTGCAGCTAAAAGAAATAACAAATTAGAATTTGAAAAGAATTTTTCATTAATTTTTACTTTCGATTTGGGATAAAAAAAAATATAGAGAAAAAATAAAAATAAATAAATAAAGCGATATACTTTTATTATTATTGCCGACTGGAAGCTTAGCTGGAACATAATTCAAAGCTTGGGTGCCAACAAGATTCGTTAGTTTGGCATACGATGATGCTGCTGCTGCTGCTGCTGCTGCTTTTGTACTCACGTTTTTATCGAATTTACCTCGCAATCGAGATACTTTGCCCGACGATTGAAAGAACATTTTCGTCTGATGTGGCTTGAAGTTCTCTCGGATTACGCTCTTCTCGAGGGATTTCTTTCGCATTTTTATTGTATTTGTGAAATCGGAGTGCATGATCGGATCTTTTGCTTGGGCAATATTCAATGGCGAATGCTCAGTTGTTCTTTCATCACTATCCATTGGAAGTGAATTCTCGAAATCATCGATATTATTATAAGTACTCTGCTCGATTGCGGTGTCGTTTGTTTCATTAATTTCATCATCATCAATATTTAGCTTAAGATCCTTCAGCTTTTCGTCAAGAGGTTTCTTATTGATCGGAGTTTCTGTCACGCTAACTATTTCCTCCAGTTTTGATTTCAATAATTCATGCGGTACGACAATGGCAAAGGACATTTCTTGAGTGCTTGCAGCGGCGAGTGTACCGACGACATTCGGCATACTGATCGTACTGGTCATGATTTCTAGATCTTTTTCTGTTTGTTGGCAGTGGCAAAGTGGAAGAGTTCCGCTGCAGTTTGAGCACTCGCTATAGCCAGAATCACTACGTTCCGTACATTGGGATTTATCACGCATACGTGACAAAGAACGTTGATGATGATGATATGATGATGATGCACTACTCGCTTCGGTTGTAATGGCGACGCTGACGCTGAAGCTGAAGCGATGAATGCTCACCAAAGTCGTCGTCCTCTTCGTTTAGAGAGCTCATCTGAAGTGCTGTATTCGGACTGAGAAGCGAAACACCCGAAAGCGATGGCCGCGGACTATTTTGAACGGAATTAGTTGCAGAATTGCGCCGTGAAGCGGATAGCGTTGCCATGCGACCTAAGGCTCTAATTGCATTGCCCGTTTTCTAAGGCATTTCAATTGCATTCAAAAAATCAAAAAAAAAATAAAAGAGTGCGAAAGCAAGACGTTTGAGCATGGGTTAAACATTTTAGCAAAACAATTCAAAATCAACTTATATTCAAAAAAAAAAAAAAAAGCCAAGTTCGAGCGAGAGCGCGAAAGCAATAACAAAAATATTAAACAAAAAAAAAAATAAGTATTCAAAAAACACCTTACCTGCCATTTACGTCGTATAATGAACTTCTTGAGTTTGTCCGTGCATATTCTTGTATTGCTCAATTGCTCGTCCGAAGCTTCAGTTAGCCACGTTGATGCCAAACAACGTTCAGCAGTCCAACGTTCCTCTTTCCGATGCACCAGCAGATGGGATATAAAGTCTTTTGCTTCTTGGGAAACGCAGTCGAATGCATCATCATCGAAATCGAAATCGGCACGCGTGATATTCGCAAAGGTTTCCACATCGGTATCACCCATAAACGGCGACAGTCCGGAGAGCCTTCAATTTTACACACAAAAATAATAATAATAATAAATAATAATAAAGTGTGTGGGATCTATGTTATGTATGTATAAAGTTTGGTGACTTACAAAACATAGCATATAACGCCTATGCTCCACATGTCCGATTGGAATCCAATTGGTTCATAATTAATAATTTCCGGCGGTATAAATTCAGGGGTTCCAAAAAGAACTCGTACAGGGCTATCGCCACGTAAACGTTGCGCTAAACCAAAATCAATGATTTTAATTTGATGGCTCGTACGTGTATGGCACATAATATTTTCCGGCTTTAAATCTAAATGAACGACACTCTGGCTGTGCATATAGGCGACGCCTTCGCAAATTTGCCGCAGGAATAGCGTGCAATCACGTTCGGTTAGCGTAAAGTCATCAGCGACAACGCGCTCAAAGAGCTCCCCGCCAGTTATGCTGTGGAACGGAAATGATCGAGAATAATTAGATTATGCATTGTCGCATGTTTGTATGTATGTGTGTATGTATGTATGTATGTGTGTATGTATGTATGTATGTATGTATGTATGTATGTATGTATGTATGTATGTATGTATGTATGTATGTATGTATGTATGTATGTATGTATGTATGTATGTATGTATGTATGTATGTATGTATGTATGTATGTATGTATTGTATGTATGTTGTATGTATGTATGTATGTATGTATGTATGTATGTATGTATGTGATGTATGTATGTATGTATGTGTATGTATGTATGTATGTATGTATGTATGTATGTATGTATGTATGTATGTATGTATGTATGTATGTATGTATGTATGTATGTATGTATGTATGTATGTATGTATGTATGTGTATGTATGTTGTATATATGTATATATGTATGTAATTGTATCGTATCTATGCTACTAGTTATCAGTACTTCATAATTTATTGTATGTATGTATGTATGTATTGTATGTAGTATGTATGAGTATGTATGTATGTATGTATATATGTATGTATGTATATGTATGTATGTATGTATGTATGTATGTATGTATGTATGTTTGTTTGCAAGTTTGTATGTATGTATGCATGTGGGTACTTACAACTCCATGACCATAACGATTTCGCGAGGACTCTCGAACGATGCGGCCAATTGAAGTAATTTCGGATGCTCCAATGACTTCATGATCGCGATTTCTTCCTGCACTTTTTGCCGATCACTCGCCTTTATGCATTTAATTATTTTTGCAGCGAGTATCTGATGTGGAGATTCCTTCTCTTGTACTTTAAAGACCACACCGAAGCGTCCTTTACCCAGCTCTTCAATAACAGTAAAACGAGATTTGAAGTCGCCACCGCTCCTGACAACAATGGAACTTTGGAAGTCTGTAAATAAAATAAAAAAAATAAAACCATTAAGCAACATAAACAGACCCAAAAAAAAAGTAACCTTGATATGAACACACACCGTTCTGAGATTCTTCTTGCACTAATTCAGCGTCAATTTGAACTTGATCGCTGGGCAAGCTCGGCGCACTTCTTCCATGTACGTTTTCCGCACGCACTCGAAATCTGTATGATAAGTTTGGACGTAGACCTTTAACGGTATATGCCAAAGAATCAACTACTTTCGCTATTTCACGCCATCTGCTGTCATCGACTGACGACTTCGTTCGTGCCATCGGGAATTTCTAGCATTTCGATGCTGCAATATAACCGATCACGATGATCATTCATCTTATGGAATGATTTTTTTTTTTTAAAACTTTCATCACACTTACATGAATCCATTAATGATACATCCACCGTCGTATGGTGGACCACACCATGCTATGGCAATGCGATCGGGACCTTGTGATATGCTTGGTTTTCCACTTGGTGGATCCGGTGGTCCCTCTACCGAAACCGAAGCGATCGCTGTGTCCATACCCAGCTCGTTCATCACTTGAACGGTGTACTTGCCGCTGTCATCGGCTGTTATGTCCGAAATGAGCAAAGTCGAACGATCTCCGCGGCTCGTTATTATTATATTGCCACGCTCCACAATAGGACGACACTGCGGCGCGGCAGATCAAAAAAGAAAAAAAAAAAACAGAAAAAAAAAAAAAAAAGATAAATGAAACTTATCAAAATACAATCCAAAGACAATGTTTTGTCTTAGCTATGTATGTATGTATGTACGTCGAAACCACAAAAACCAAGCTTAACATGTTCTTTGGTTTCACGGTTTGCTCTTTTAACGTCGCACAGTGGGAAACTTGCGGGAAAAAGTCAATTTTTCAACTAATGCTATTCAAAAATCTAATGATGCAGTTTGATAGATGTAATTTAGTAACGTGTAGTATATGGAAGAAATTTTTGCTTATGCAGTTTGAATGATACTATTTTTTAATTATAGAATTTAATTTTTCACAAAAAATATAATAAACGAACTGATTGACGTAAGTGGTTGAATAGATATGTGCGATACAAAAGTGCACTAAAAAATGAAGTTTTTGCAATTTTCGTTGGAAAAAAAAAAAGGTAGCTACGTCTACCTACATAGGCTCTCTGCAAAAAAGTGTAAGGTAAGAGTCTCTTCTTTCAGTTTCATCAATAAAAATCCCCAAATTTTAGCAATATTTTGCAAAACTTACGAATTAGCTAACGGAGTTATGCAAACAACGCATTTTAGCGAAAAAAGCTACAGCTTTGGGTCTATGGGAGGTACCCCTAGGGTCTGACCGATTTGAATAATTTTTGGCACACATCCATATTTTTGCATAGCCAACATTCTGACTGAGTTTCGTAAAAATCAGTTGACTTTTAGAGGTAGCTACCATACAAAGCTATAGTTATGGGTCTACGGGAGGTACCCCTAGGGTCTGACCGATTTGAATAATTTTTGGCACATATCCATATTTTTGCATAGCCAACATTCTGACTGAGTTTCGTAAAAATCAGTTGACTTTTAGAGGTAGCTACCATACAAAGCTATAGTTATGGGTCTACGGGAGGTACCCCTAGGGTCTGACCGATTTGAATAATTTTTGGCACACATCCATATTTTTCATAGCCAACATTCTGACTGAGTTTCGTAAAAATCAGTTGACTTTTAGAGGTAGCTACCATACAAAGCTATAGTTATGGGTCTACGGGAGGTACCCCTAGGGTCTGACCGATTTGAATAATTTTTGGCACACATCCATATTTTTGCATAGCCAACATTCTGACTGAGTTTCGTAAAAATCAGTTGACTTTTAGAGGTAGCTACCATACAAAGCTATAGTTATGGGTCTACGGGAGGTACCCCTAGGGTCTGACCGATTTGAATATTTTTTGGCACACATCCATATTTTTGCATAGCCAACATTCTGGCTGAGTTTTGTTAAAATCGGTTGACTTTTAGAGGTAGCTACCATACAAAGCTATAGTTATGGGTCTACGGGAGGTACCCCTAGGGTCTGACCGATTTGAATATTTTTTGGCACACATCCATATTTTTGCATAGCCAAATTCTGACTGAGTTTCGTAAAAATCAGTTGACTTTTAGAGGTAGCTACCATACAAAGCTATAGTTATGGGTCTACGGGAGGTACCCCTAGGGTCTGACCGATTTGAATAATTTTTGGCACACATCCATATTTTTGCATAGCCAACATTCTGATTGAGTTTCGTATAAAATAGTTGAGTTTTAGAGGTAGCTACCATACAAAGCTATAGTTATGGGTCTACGGGAGGTACCCCTAGGGGTTGACCAATTTTGACAATTTTTTGTGTTTTTTTTTTTCTTAGGTACATTCATTAAACCAAGTGTGTCAATTTTTACTTTCATTGGACTACTCCTCCTACTTTTTTCCAAGAAATGTATGAGGCTTCCCCACTGTGCGTCGCGTCGTATGTGAGACGAATATGTGCAGCGCGCGCATACACCGCACGAATAGTGTCAGGGAAAAGCGAATGTATTCAATTTTTGAGTTAATTCTGATTTAAAAGGCTGTCCATGCAGTTGTTGTCTCTAAGCTCTTTTTGTGTTATCTTCGATAATTGCGAAGAGTCGCATGTCATACTTCATGTTCTTATTTACAGAGTGAAATGCGTTCAGAAAATGAAGGAAAATTTTCATTTCAATTTTAAGCGATTTTATAAACAGGAAAATTGTTTTCCTACACTCCATTAAATAGTCCCTGTGTAAATTAAAAAGGTACAGGCTTTAACAGCTCAATAGGGACGTTTGTTTCTTACGTTTTCCTAATGATTTCCGAGCCCCCCTTTAAGGCCTCGGCTCAGTTCGGTAAGAATAACCGAGGAAATTCCTAGTCTATTCCGCCAAGAAAAAAAAAAGATATCATTAAAATATTCCAAACAGCCGTGCAAGAAATAAGGTTAGGTTGCAGGGGCCGCCCTTAGGCCTAGGAATGTCCTTTCTGACGCATAAACAGCTGATTTAAATTACAATTTGAGTTTGAATCTCGAAATGGAAACTTATTTATAAGTGTTATTAAACCACCTTCAAACTATTTTGACATCAACCGTCACTTTTCTTAGAGCAACAATTCAAATTCAATTATTTCTGTTAGGAAAGCCTGGCTTTCGATGTCTATTTTTAGGGGGAAAAGCACTAAAATATTGTGATACTTTTTTACTGAACCATTTTTTCCTTCCTAGCCGAACTGAGGCCTTATCTTTAGCGAAAAATACCAGAATACCAGCTTTATATCAGTTGTACCTTAAAGCCTCAATGCATGGGCTCACACCACCGAGGTGTTCACTGTTGCCGTTTTTTTTTTTTTGTGGAATATTCCCCATGAATGTCTCAAAGCAAGGCGAAAATTCCCAAAAATTCATTTTTGAAATCTTCAAAAATCAAGAACTTGGTCTCTTAAAATTTTTCACTGATCACTTTTCTGCCCTAAGACTCCACTAAAGATCATAAATGTCTTTCGACTTGGGGGAGATTCCTCCGAACTGGCAACAGTGGTGATTCACTCTATCTGCTGGCTTGTAGAGGCTCGGTCCAGGCTTTCTAAAGGTGCCCACAATTGTTCAGGAATTGTTTGCAATCCGAAAATGGGAACTTTTTTTTGCCGCTCTTCTTTAACCGAAAGCTCTGGGCAAAAAATCCCTTAGGACCCAAAATTTCTCTCTTGGGGCCTGTCCATCTGGGATTTATACTATCCAGACTCGACTGAAATTCATTTCGGATCATAGGGAAGAAATGTTAATGCTTAAAAGTGAAAGAGAGCGAAAGAGCAACGAACCAATAACCCTTCATTCTTTGAGAGATTCTCATCATATTTCTGTTGAAAAGAATCATTTTCTGATGATTTCTTTTACCAATGACGGAATCGATTGTTTTTCTTTCTTATCATAACTCTAAAAAAATGACAATACAATCTGAAATGATTCACCCTGTACGATATTAGAATCGAAATTTCGAAGCAAATTTCATCTGAAATCGCTTAATCCTGTGGGTGGTGAGTCATGACGGCGCGCGATTCACACTTTGCGTCAAATAGAAAATCCAACAAGGCCTCAATGAGTTTTGAAAAGTATGCCTTACTCGGGATTTACATGAAATTTGCATAAGTCAACTCCTTTTGGGGTGTGTTTAAAACCCGTCTTTACGACAGCCACATCGACAACAACAACAACAACAAAATGGAAAACGAAACAAAAAACACTTACAGCTTTAAGCCATCGGATTTCTGGGTCAGGTTCAGCTTGATAAACCACAGTTAAGCTGACGTTATCGCCAATGAATGCTGTTGTACATTGGTTTGGACTTTCCAAAATCACGGGAGCACATTTACTGAGGTGTGGCGCTGGCGGTGCGGCTAGCTCTTGGGCTTGCTCTTGTGATTCGTTTATATTCAAATCCAATTGACTTTCGTGACCATCAACGGCATCGTTTGTTGTCGAGCATTGCGGCCATACGACCATACTTGTATACGCTCTTAATGTATGCGCATGCTTGCCCGGATGAGATACAATCAATTGAACCTCACCGCTATATCCACATGAAAGGCTTTTATCTTCAAATATTAATTGGCCAAAATCCTTTAGATTTCGTATCCGCAATTTTCGTTCACCATCAATTAGTGATGACTCCAGCTAAAATGAAACAGTGCGAGAGAGAGAGAGAGAGAGAGAGAGAGAAGAAGAGAAACGAATTCGTTAAAAACAAAAAGAAAAACATTAATCGAAGAATGTCAATAAAATTGAAACGACTGTATAAACAATGAAATATACACACTCATGTAAATATGTATATACAAACTTATATACATATTTACTATCAATATATACATAGCACAGAAATTTTAAATAACAAACTACATACATACACATAAATCATTTATAGACACTGGGATACTTGCATTTCGAGGGTTAGCGAGTACTCCAAAATATTTTCAATTTTCAATTTATTTTTATTATTTTGCCTTTTTTTTTTTTGGTTGTTTGTTGTTTATTTTTCGACAATACACACAGCACGCACACAGCCACACAAATATATAATAAACATAGTATAATCGAACGAACACGCGCTTTCGATCGATCTTGATACGAAGCCAGTAAATGCCCTGGGAATATCGACCTCAGTTGAATGAGCGCGAAAGCGAACTGAACTGACTACTGAAAAAATCGTTTAGCGCTTCAAACCGTTATAAAAGTAGAAAAGTAGAAAAGAAGAAGAAGAAGAAGAAGAAGAGAAAAAAAGAAATGGAAAAGTTGCTCCGTCACGTTCCGAGAGATCGGTTTAATTGAAATCTTTGTGATGAGCGAAGCAATTTTTTAGTTTTTTTTTTTTTTTTCTTACTTTTCTTTCGCTCGATATAGGCTCGCTGACGCCTCTCAGCACGATTTACGACCCCAACGTCGTGGAAGAGCGGCGCAATTGTTTTGTTAGCGCCACCACAGCTCTCTGAGTTAGATAACAATGTGGCGTTCGATATGTCTTTATAAACGCGCGCCTTCACTTCACCCAGTGGCACTCGCAAGGGGTCTAACACATTTGAGAAATACTCAATTAGGTTCTTAATCCAAATCGGATCTTTCCCACAAACAAAAAAAAAAAAAAAAAATTAATGTCTTATACAGTGTACTCTCTCTTAAGCGGACACCTACCAGACCGAAAAAGGTGTCCGCTTAGCACAGGTGTATTAATACCCAGCAGGAACTGTGTACTGGAGGTGCTCGAACACGTTGCATAGCACATAGTATGATGTGCACAGAACGCTGCTAATATACGAGACCTGTCCACTTTTTCTAATACATGTCCTAGGATGGTGCCGTGATGTGAAAACTGCGTTCACTGTGTATAGCATTGGTATATTGAAATTATAAAAAATTCCGACTTTTCTGGCTTCGTTCGTATACACAAGCTATACACCGGGTATATGGCAAAGTACACAGCTTGCGAAATAATTTGAAAGCACCCAGCCGGAACTGTGTACAGGAAGTGCCCGATCACTGCCATAGCACCAAGTATGATGTGCACAACACTATGCTGATATACAAAACTTATGCACTTTTGTCAAAAACTGTCCTAGGCTGGTGCGGTTGGTGTGATAACTGGGTTCGAAGTGGATAGCGGCTGTATATGGGCATACTTCGTGTGTTTTCGTTGCTAAAGCACATTGCTGTATACAACATTTACTTCGTGCCGTTCGGCTTCGGTTGCTCTCTTCGGTTCTGCATACTTGCTATGCACCAAGTGTATCGTGTAGTAGGCAGTCAACTATTTCATTTTTGCCTATTAACTACACTGAGTGCCTAGTAACTACAAGGCCCGGCTGGGCAGTTGTTTTTCTTATGTTGACCTATATACTTCTTCATACACTTTGTGCCCATACACCAAAACACCTAGCTGGCTACTAGAGCATTTCCAAAATGTATCCGTTTAAGAGGAGTGTCCGCTTAAGAGGAGTGTCCGCAAGCAGACAGTACACTGTACATATGGAGTCAATGAAGGAAACTTTTCGATCCGGCAGGTGTCCGCGTAAGAGAGGTTACACAGAACATATAGGTATAAATGTGTTGAATGTTTGGAGGAGATGTTGGAAAGAAGGCAAGGAATTTTTTTTTTTTTTTGTTAATTGGTTTTCAACTTAAGAAATTAAATAGAATAGAGTAGTGGACGAAGACAATTGGCCGCCCCCAAGCAGCTCACAAGCATCGGCTCTCCCTTTTATATGTATGTAAAAAAGACATACATTCTTCTCATGATTCGCTGTCCTTCGAAAATTCTCTGTCTCTTTAATAAATCCACTCCTGGTATGTGATTTTACCAGTAAAGACCCTTCGAGAGCAATTCCTGTATAGCAAAAATAACAGTCAAATCCCAAATAAGTGGATACAGAGCGGCATCAGATTGCCACTCTGAGCATTTTCTCGGCTTGTCATCAATAAATCGGGACCTCAATCGATACCAATGAGAGACGCTTCGTTTGTGCTCGAATTTGGCGCAAAATTCATTGCCAATTATCCCCATTGAGGAGCTGTTCATAAATTAGTGCGTCCAAGTCATAAAGAATTTCATTTATTTTTTTATTAATTAAGATTCTTAAAAATTTGACAATTCTCAATTTTCTCTTTTATGTATTTTTCCCACACAAATGGAAAAGAAGTCACACGATTACTTCACCCATTTTTTATTAAAAAAAAAAAATAATAATATTTAAGCCCAAAATCCAACATTGCGAGAGCCCGATGCGAGAGCGCGAGACGAGACAAGACGCACACAAATTTCAATACATTCAATCATATGGTTCAAGCTCCAATGTATCGCACTGCGAGACCTCGTAGCGAGAAAATTTTAGAAAAATTAAATATTTCTCGTTGCGAGGCAATTTGACAGGTTAATGATGTAGCTTTTGTTTTGAGTACTCGCTATTGGGTACTCGTTTAAACTAATAAAACAAAAACTGTTCACTGTTCCGTGAAAAAGAGCTTTTAAAATATTTCGCGGGCTTTGGTTCATTTTGAAAATTTTTTGAAAATGTTTGAATATTTTGAATTAAATTTTAAACTCAAGTGATAGCGTATTATTTTTATGAGTACTCGGTACTCGTTCGATTGGTACTCGGTTCAAATATTGCGTTACTAGAAGCGAAGTTATGCTATCATCAGCGTGACGGAAAACTCTCATTGGAGATTGAAATGCGTCACGCAAAACATTTTCTTGACGTCGCGCACTCTCGCATCGGGCTCTCCGCAATGTTGGATTTTGCGCTTTAATAAAAAAATATTTTAAAAAAAAATCGAAAAAAGAAAACACGATCGGCGCCAGCAATTAATTCATGAAAAATCACTTTATGCAGAGCATAATTTTCATAACTTGTCAGTTTTACACATGTTCATAACGTATCGATTTCACTGACATAGTTTATAATATGCTTATCAGGCACAGTGTTTGGCGCAATTGCGGCTGCCACTGCTTTGAACAAGTCCAGTCATATCCATTCACTTGGCACTTCTCATATCTTTCATAAAAAATTATCGCAGTAATTAATTACGTACACGAACAGAACGAATTAGAACATTTCGACATGACAGTGAAGAGCATTTTTCAGTTGCTATTATTATTATTATTTTTTTTATTTATCTACCATTTTTATTTTTGTATTAATTTTTTTTTTTTTTAAAGTGAGTATTCAAAGAAAAAATAATTTATTCATGAGGTTCAAAATTTTCGAATGCACTCTTTTGAAAGCCAATAAAAAAAAATCTTCTCAGAACAGTTTTTCTATTCCATAATTTCTATCCGCAAATGTGCGTGCGTACCTTTGACATCGCGGATTTCAATGCAGCCGAACGAAATGGCGCAAAATACGAGTACTCATTCAATGGCAAAAATATTTTTTGCGACGATTGAGACCGACTCCGAAGTCATTAACAAACTGTTTGCGATATTTCACTTAAGCTCGAATCGATGTCTTTTGTTGAATTTCAACAGAGAGCCTCAGACCGAAAAAGCAATCAACGCCCTTTTGCGGTCACATTTGGGGCATACGAGGGAACTAAGAAAAGTTTGCATAGCTTTCAAATTATTTTTTCCCCCATTTTTTTTTTATTTCTAAATATTTTATTTATTCATTTTTCACACAACATTCAGTCGATGGAAATGGAATGAGCTGATCTTCAGTTCGTTTTGTAATGCTTTTTGGTATCCCAAAAAAAAAAAAAAAAAAAAAAATTTAGATCTATCCATCTTGGAGTTTAAAAGACCCCAGCCGGAACTGTGTACAGGAAGTGCTCGATCACTGCCATAGCACCAAGTATGATGTGCACAACACTATGCTGATATACAAAACTTATGCACTTTTGTCAAAAACTATCCTAGGCTGGTGCGTTGGTGTGATAACTGGGTTCGAAGTGGATAGCGGCTGTATATGGGCATACTTCGTGTGTTTTCGTTGCTAAGGCACATTGCTGTATACAACATTTACTTCGTGCCGTTCGGCTTCGGTTGCTCTCTTCGGTTCTGCATACTTGCTATGCACCAAGTGTATCGTGTAGTAGGCAGTCAACTATTTCATTTTTGCCTATTAACTACACTGAGTGCCTAGTAACTACAAGCCCGGCTGGGACGTTGACGACTTTTCGATACGAGTTCGTTGATTTAAGAACAAAAAAGTTCAAAGGAGATTATGATAATGGAAAATATGGGTTTATCTTCAAATTTTCTAATAAAGAAAACCCCGACATTGAGGAATCAAAGACTCAAGATTTTCAAAATGAAAAAATAAACGGACCTTGGAACAATTGAATCAAAAAAAAAAAAAATTTGGGGGTATTCACAAAGGCTTCGGAAAATAGGAAAGTCGGAAAATTGAAAAATTTTAACTGCTTAAAAAGTTGTGCAAGATACAAAAAAAGCTTTAAAGTTTTTTAAGAAGTCGCAATTTTCCGATTTTCCGAACTTTCCAACGTTTTTAAAACGCCTTTGTGAATACCCTTATTATTTCTACGCAGTAATTGGGAATACCCAAAGAGCAAATCCGTTTCGAGGAGGTTCCAACAAGTTTTATTGCATGCATTTGTATGCATATTAACCCATTCACATTCCCACGTAACGTAAAGAAAAAACAAAAAAAATTCCACTTACCGTGCATGTCGTTGAAAAGGCTTCGGTAATTTCACGACCGCAAACGATCCAAGACACATCGGCATCAAGTGGATAAACTCTCGCACAAAAAGCGACTTCATCATCATCATCATCATCATTATTTGTTGCTATAACCGGCAATGGTGACTTGAGTATACGAAGATCGTTTTCATCATTGTTCGATAGCCGATCATCGCAGCTCTGTACAATTAGATGACTAGACGTACAGCACGAGAGACCGCCATCTGTCTGAATTTCACAGCTATAGAGGCCAGAATCCAAATCGAAGGTATCATAAATGCGCAAGGATATTTCACCATTGCCATGATCAATGTAACTAAAACGAATTTCATTAATTTACTACTGCGTCATGATACAAGAAAACAAGATAGCGCCACTTCAGTACCGCTATTTTGAGGCTCCCTTTGAGAGCCGAAAATTGAGTTTGTGACGTCACTGAGCGAGAAATTGTTGTTGTTTCCCATGCTATTCAAAAAAGTAAAAAGCCGGTTTAACATGGGAAACAACAACAACGAATCGCGATTTCGAGTTTGTGACGTTTCCTCTCTTAAGTGGCGCTATCTTGTTTTCTTGTATCATGTACTACGTCAGCACACACACGCACTCCACACAAAATGCGGATGCACCAACCAACCTGAAGTCCTCACTTTCGTCAATCACTTTTCCATTTCGTTTCCATACGCATGTATATGCCTCTGAACAATTGAGTCGAAATTGTAGATCAACAGTTTCTTGTTCAATGGTTTCAATAGTCTTGGGTAAATGTCGAGTGATTTCCAACTCTGGTCGTCGCTGGTCTGCATTAAGAGCTGCTGCTGCTCCTACACACTGATTCTCGATGCATTGCTCGTTGCTATCGTGTAGCTGACACGAAGGCACCGAATTTCCACGGCAACCGGCCGCTAACGCCATACGACCTCCGATAGCCGTCGAATAGCCCATAATGCGTCTATGCAAATAGGCGTTCCGTCGCGACGACGATGCACGCACCCTTCGCAGAGATGGCGATTTCGAATATCTCGAACTAACGATAACATCCAGACGGGCCGTAGCCTCAATGCGTCCATAATCGTTTTCCAATGTTATACGATACAGTCCGGCATCTTCGAAGGTAACTTCTTCGATCTCTAGAAATCGCAAATCATTTATCTCTTTAATGGATATACGTGTTGTTGGCATAACGATTACACCCTCTTTATCCCATGTTGACCATGGCGTCGGATTACCCGAAATAGCACACTGAAAGCGAACACTGTCGCCTTCTTCGACGACACGATTATGCGGAATAGCTAGGAATTTTGGTGCGGCAACCGCTGTCAATTTAGCGGACGCAGACGCGGACGCGGACGCTCCACGGCGACACGCCCTCGAGCCGTCGAAATCAATGCTGGAACTGCGATAGGACAAATGTAGCGGTGAGAAGCCGCGATTCGGTGTCGACCGTGGCGTCGAGTATGGCGTTGAATTGGCCGAAAGCAATCCAATCGGACGGCTCAACAATCCACTGAGCATATTTTCATTTTCCTCCGGCAGATCGACAATTATGCAGGCCGATGATAAATTTCGACCAACACTATTTTTCGCAATACAAGTATATTCACCCTCGTCCTCCGGATAGATACGTGGTATACTTAATGTCGCCTTAATGCCATCGTATGACGTTATGAATTCGTCGCCGCCGCTATGGAGTACGTGACCATCTTTTTCCCAAATAATTATGGGTTCGGGAACTGCCTCCACGTGGCATTCCAGCGTTATGGCGTCACCGTCACAGCAACGCAAATCTCTTAAATGACGTACGAATCGTGGCAGAGTCTCGACATTGCTGCAAATAATTCATGGTATTTATGAGACAATCGAAACAATTGATAAATATCTATATATGCATATACATATATATATATGTATGTGGGTATATAATAAAATCGAATTCTTACCCCTGCCGTATGGAGCCCTTTTCCATAGAAGCTTTTCTGAAGATATCTGTTTCAGAGTGAAGAATTAAATGAAGCATTAAAGCACGAAAAAAATTCTTCTTAATTAACTTTTATAGTATCGATCGCATTATTGACAATAGCTATATATAAAAATATAAAAAATATGTATATCGCATTGTACTGTCTTTGTAAAGATGAATGTACTATTTTCAGACATTGTTTTAAGAACAGACCGTTCAAGGGTTTTACCCGATTATTCGTCGCAATTCGTCTGTTTTAAATCTTTTTAAACGCTAATTGGTTTCGCCGCATTAATCGTCTGCCGCTGGTGGCAGGTACATAGGTACTTTCGATAAATTTTGGGAAATTTGAGCAATCATTCCGATAATCTGAGGAAAAAAAATACCTACCCTTTGCGAAAATTTGTAATGATATCACGGCCTTTGCTTCGCCATGGCAGTTACTAGCAATAATGGAATAGGTTCCTGTGAAGTCCAATTTAGCACTTGGTATTTCCAAACGATATTCTGGACCGTCGCCAATACGTCGAAAATGTTGCGCGTCCTTATAATACTCCGGCTGAAATTGAAATATACAATATAAATTAAATATAATATGGACATTTAACCCTGTCGTCCTAACTGCGACAATATGTTCCAAATGAAACAAATAACGATGGAATGTATTCCAGTATACAAGAAAAAATTTTACCCAATTGAAGTGGTAATTTTTTTATTTATTTATTTATTTTTTTTTTTCGTGCATTTGAGACGGTTTTATTTTTTATGCCAGGGAAAATATCTATAATTCGGTTTTATGCTCCAAAATTCAATAACGATTTCAGTATTTATGCTTTATATAGGTACATATTTACGTCTGTACCTATTAAATAAGTGAGAAAAATCTTTGTTTCACAGTAGCAAATGGTTTTATTAACCCTTTACGGCATGATGTATTGAAAAAATTACAAAAAAATTTCGTCGTAAATGTTTTTATTAACCCTTTACTGCATGATGTATTGAAAAAATTACAAAAAAAATTCGTCGTAAATGGTTTTATTAACCCTTTACGGCATGATTATTAAAAAATTAAAAAAAAATTCGTCGTAAATGGTTTTTTAACCCTTTCTGATATGTATTAAAAATTACAAAAAAATTTCTCTAAATGGTTTTATTAACCCTTTATGCATGATGTATTGAAAAAATTAAAAAAAATTTCTGTAAATGGTTTTTTAACCCTTTACTGCATTATGTATTAAAAAATTACAAAAAAATTTCGTCTAAATGGTTTTATTAACCCTTTACTGCATGATGATTGAAAAAATTACAAAAAAAAATTTCGTCGTAAATGGTTTTATTAACCCTTTACTGCATATGATTAAAAAAATTACAAAAAAATTTAATCGTAAATGGTTTTATTAACCCTTTACTGCATGATGTATTAAAAAAATTACAAAAACATTTCGTCTTAAATTTTTTTTTAACCCTTTACTGCATGATGTATTGGAAAAGTTAGCAATAAAATCGAATCCCCATAAAAAAAATTCGAAATTGCTTAATTTTCTATGGAAATCGCATTGATTTCGAACTTTTTTATTCGGATCCAATTTCTTGAACATGCCTGTATTTATCGTTTTACATCAAGCTGTTTCATTTATATTTATTTTTTTTTTTTAGGAATCATATACATATATATTAGTTCGGTGCCATACAAGGTTAAGAAAAAGCGTAAAATTTCACCTGAGAATTTCTCCATTTATTAAATGAAACTCCGATGCGTAAGGGTTAAACAGCACTCACAACAAGATCTGTTCGCACAACTATGTATGTATATATATTTATATATAATATAAATATTTATATATTATTATATGTATATATAAATTTATTGTATATACATATATGAACCAATCTAATTGAATAGCTCGCAAAGGCAGCCAGCAAAATAATAATAAGTATAAAAAAAAATGGCTTATTCGTCGTTACGAGCATAAGGACAAATGACATGATTCATTGCAACAGAGATTTGCGTTTTTCGCCGTTTAATATATCGCCTTATATGCCGAAAGCCATTTTTGTCATTAAAAAACAAGTATGAATGCGGGCAAGAGTGCAATTGAAATGCCGTGCAATGTACATATGTATGCATGGCGTTACGTTCGGTCAATGGTGATTGCACCGATAATCCTAGCTGGATACCTTCATTCCCTAAACGTATTCCCTTCTGCTGCAATCTTTGATTTGATACTTCAAGTTCTTCGACGAAAATGAAAAAACTACTTTTCTTTCCATTTAATAATCGTCACACTGGATTTTGATTAAATTTTTACTTAACAACACACACAAGCGCAAACACATACATACACATTCACGTTGTCCGTTGTTGCATAGAACCTCTACTCGAATCTCTTCGTTAAAAAAAAAAAAAAAAAAAAATTCAATTATTACAGCGCAACTTTTCTGAATATGGTTTTAAGACGTACAAGCGCACGTATCATGTTGCAATCCTTTATTTTACTATACGAAACGACACTGCACACTGCACACACTGCACACTGTGTACAGTGCGGCACTCTACTCGATATCGCGCAGGCTGTTAGTCCGTCAAGCATTGCGGTTATTAGTAAAACAGTAAATGCTTAGTGACTGTCCAGTAACCCAGTGAACATTCCAGTTTCCACATTGATTATTACGCTACCGCTGTGATATGTTGTCGACGCAGCAACAACAAAACTCAGTTCCTTTTACGGCAGTTCAATTAAATATAGGTCTGTCTCTGTGGTCAAGAGAAAAAATTTGAATAAAAAAAAAAGTATTTTTTTTAAATTATGCCTTCAACTTTTATCGGTGTTTCAAATTACATTATTTTCCCTGGGGAAAATTTCAATGCAGAAAAAAATTATTTAACATATAGAGACATGCTTTTGACGATCCGAAAAAAGCTCTGATCACATTGCAAGAATCTCGAAATATATTCAATATATTTAGTCTAATTGTTCAAAAAAAGATTCCATACTTGAGAGGAATATGTGGCGGGGTCTTGGGGATTCGGAAGAAAAATGTATATAAAATAATTTGAACAGAGCTTTCATACATATATCTTAGGCTTTGAATTCTTATTTTGATCTTGTCTTAGATTCGCGATTTTTTCCCAATTTCGAACTTATATGTATATGAATTCTGAAAGAAAAATAAATATAAATGAAACAGGTACTTTTTGATGAAAAACGATAAATAAAGGCATGTTCTAGAAATTGGATCCGAATAAAAAAGTTCGAAATCAATGCGATTTTCATAGAAAATTAAGCAATTTCGAATTTTTTTATGGGGATTTAATTTTATTGCTAATTTTTCCAATACATAATGCAGTAAAGTGTTAATAAAACCATTTACGACGAAATTTTTTGTAAATTTTTGAATACATAATGCAGTAAAGGGTTAAAAAAACCATTTACGACGAATTTTTTTTGTAATTTTTTCAATACATAATGCAGTAAAGGGTTAATAAAACCATTTACGACGAAATTTTTTGTAATTTTTTGAATACATAATGCAGTAAAGGGTTAATAAAACCATTTACGACGAAATTTTTTTGTAATTTTTTCAATACATCATGCAGTAAAGGGTTAATAAAACCATTTACGACGAAATTTTTTTGTAATTTTTTCAATACATCATGCAGTAAAGGGTTAATAAAACCATTTACGACGAAATTTTTTTGTAATACTTATTTTCAATACATCATGCAGTAAAGGGTTAATAAAACCATTTACGACGAAATGTTTTGTAATACTTATTTTCAATACATTATGCCGTAAAGGGTTAATAAAACCATTTACGACGAAATTTTTTTGTAATTTTTTCAATACATCATGCAGTAAAGGGTTAATAAAACCATTTACATCCAAAAATTTTGTTTCCAGTTATTTGATATTTCATGCAGTAAAGGGTTAATGAAACTGTTTACTGGGAGAAAAATTTTTTCTCACTTTCTTATACATCATGCCGTAATGGGTTAATAAAACCATTTACAGGGACAAGAAATTTTTGTCACTAATTTGATATATCATGCAGGAAAGGGTTAATAAAACTATTTATAGCGAAAAAATGTTTTTAAATTTAGCAGCAAAGGGTTAACAATTTCGTTGCCCTCGGTGGCGAATCCTTCAATTAGATTGAATGAGTAAAGTTACTTTTTTTATGAATTCTGCACGATATTGCAGGTACATTGATGAGAGAGATGGGTGGTGCAAAAACGAGAACACAGACATCCCAAAGGGATAGACATTTTGAAAATAATGTGTAGGTTTATTTTGAAATAATTTTTTCATATATTTTCCAACGTCCTCTGCTTGAAACCTTGAATATTTTTAAATAAACTATACAAATTATTACATGCACAATTATTACATCGATGCAAGCTGAGCATAATATGTATTTTTTCATACAATTTTGCTGGAAAAAATTGTGCTGTGATTAAAACAAAAAAAAAAAAAAAAAAAAACTTCAATTGTCTATTATGGAAACATATATCGCGAAAAGGCCTCGCGTATTTATTGTGAATACGAATAGAAATCAAGACAACAACGAAGAATCTTCTAAAAACTTATTTTCTTTAATAAAGTTACCGAAGGAAAAATTAAAAAGGATTTAATTAAGAGCTGTACTTATTTTTCTATTATTTCAATATAAATTGAAGTAAAATTTTAAACATCCTTGGTATAGAATAAGTTACTCTCAGTGGTTTTTTTTTTACCTTTTCAGAAAAGCGTTTCAGTTGGGGGGAAAAAAATAAATTTATCCAAAATGGTATAACACTTTGATCGAGTTTCTGGAAGTACACAGTTTTGTTTTACACAAATTAATTTAAAACATTTTTTTTTATTTATTTTTTTATTTAAATAAACGAAAGGAGAAAACTCTTGTACCCGACACGATCAACTGTTATTGGGAGAACCGAACGCGTGAAAAGATGGATTTCAAATAAATCGAAAATCGTTCGGAAAGCAAATCAAATCGGTACTTTGAACGCTCTACGAAATGTTGTTAATTAGCAATTCTAATTTGGCGTTAATTTCCCGATTAGACAAAAAAAAACAAGGGCCCTGAAAGGAGCCCACCACTGTAACAACTGCGACGCACTAATCACTGTGAATGCTTCACAAATATAAACCATATAGGAACGATATGTACGTCTCTGCGTCTCACTCTTATATTTTTGTTTTTTTTATATTTTATTTTTTATTAATTAAAAAAAAAAATTTTTTTTTTTTTAAATTTTTTTTCAATGTTTTCCGAACTGTAGTTGTTGGGTGGTAGACAGAACTCTTCCGC
The DNA here is from genome assembly GCA_020466095.1 of Chlorops oryzae. Taxonomy (NCBI): domain Eukaryota; kingdom Metazoa; phylum Arthropoda; class Insecta; order Diptera; family Chloropidae; genus Chlorops; species Chlorops oryzae. The sequence continues at coordinate 3,800,038 of CM035806.1, read as the reverse complement.
TCGACCCACAGTAATAGCGGTTGAACGCTCAACTAACCCGAAGCGAACGTGCTAGCTTAACGAAAAGTACAAAAACGGCATGAATACGTACGTACGTACGTATGTACGTACACCTTTGTAGTGAATTTTATATGGCGAATGCAATTCCATGTGTCTACGTCAAGATCACATTTAGAAAGGAGCAGCAGCGCTGCATGCATTGATATTGACGTGAATCATTTTTGGTCGAAAGCTTATAGATGGATGGATGGATGGATGGCTGGATAGATGGGTGCATAAATGTGACACAGTGTCAGTGGGGCGTGTGTGTGTGTGTAATGGCAATTGCAATGGCAGCGATTCGTGTGATTGTGGTCGTACTTACTTTAAGAAAATCGCGTAGCCAGATTACGTCTGGTTTCGGGTCGCCAACAACTTCGCAAAATATAATGACCGTGTCGCCTTCGTAAGCTTCGCTTGATCGGGGCTTAACAACAAATAGAGGCTCTTTCGAATAACTGTTTAAGGTAGAAAAACAAAAACAAAATATATACTTATTAAAAAATTCAAAATTCAAAATTCAAAATTCAAATCGAAATCGATATCGTTCAAGCGGAAATAATCGCTTACGGCATATCATCGGTGGTTCTGATTATTGGAACCGAAAGTTGCTTGCTCGGTGATGGTTCTTCAACATCTTCGATTGTGACACGGCAAATGCTTTCAACACGACCGACCGCATTCGATGCGACGCACGTGTAAATGCCGCCGTCCGATTTTCTCGCTTCGGCAATTGTCAACTCCACGAAGCCGTTATGGTCCAGCGATGCTAAAATTCGACGACTTGGACGCAATCGGACACCGTTGCGAAACCAGGAAACACCAACGGATGGATAGGCTTCCACTTTGGCAGTTATTCGTATTTCTTTGCCCTCTTCGAAAATATAGAGCGGATCGAGTGGCACATAAAAATCTGGCGTTATATACGCACGAATACCCTTATCGACTACCAGCGTACAATGGCACGAAACAGAGCCAAGTTCATTTCTAGCCGTACACGTATATATACCGCCATCGTCGAGTGTTGTCTTATTTAATTCTAACGTACGAAATTGTCCATCTTCTGAGATCATACAACGTCGACCCAATTCGATTGTTTCACCATCCTTCGACCAGATAACTTCGGGCATCGGATAACCGATAACTTGACAAGTTAAACGTACCGGGTACGTTACCTGAACTCGTCGATCTCGCAGCCGCATTGTAAATATCGGCAGTGTATCACCCGAACGGCAGCTCTCTTGATTGTGAATGATCTCCTTTAGTTTGCTATCGGCGGCATACACTCGACTATCGGCGACGACTTGGACGCGTGCAAACGTTGATACGCGTCCCTTGGAATTTGTCGCCTCACACGTATACCGTCCGGCATCGATTTCATTGACTTTCGATATAATCAGCGAGCATGTTGAGCCCAATTGTTTGATTTTCACACGATCCGACATATTGGTTAAATGAATACCATCCTTATACCATGATATTTGTGGCCTGGGTGCACCGCGTACCGTACACTCGAGCATTAGCTCTGAGTCGAGCAACGCCTTCAGCTGTCCTGGCAGTATTTGAACGAATTCGGGCAGACATTCGGCACCGCCGACTTGCAATGGCGATGACGTTTGCACCGATGGACCCCAACCGTAACGATTTTTCGGTGTAACTCGAAAATGATATTCGCAATTCGGTTTAAGATTAAATGCATCGAACGAATTGATGGGCGATAAGCCGAGCTCCTTCCATATGGCGCCACCCTCATGACCTTTCATCCAGGCGTCAATTCTGTAAGCAATGACCGGCGCAGAATTATTGCTAACTGGTTTGCCCCAAGACAGACTGATGTGTGTGGGTCCCGAGTCGACAACTAACGGCTCAGTGGATATTGGACCAGGGGGATCTAAAGCAAACAAGCAAAATTGAATTTTGAATTGACATTTAATTTTTTTTTTTTATTGATGTTTAGTGGAATTTTAATATTTCAAGAAGAGCAGTGACAGTATGCGAATTTCAAATACTACCAAAATATATCTCGTTGTCTAGAAATACGCTCAAAATTTCGATTTAATCGAACTGTTTTTTTTTCAATTTTTTCAACAGCTTCCTAATAAATACCCACAGGCGGATTAAGACAATTTGCGGACCTATGTTATGCAGTTGCGATTTTGCCGCCTCCGACACGAACCAGTTGAATTTCAGCTAGTGCCAATGGTCAGAATTTTTCGCCCCTGAAAATTTGCCACCCTAGGCAGCTGCCTATGTTGCCTACTCGGTATATCCGGCACTGTAAATACCAGAAGACCTCTTAACAAAACAAATCTTAATTAAATAAATTATAAAAAGGGCTCGGATTTTATTGCTTTTTTATTAATTTAAAGCATACTTTATGGAGCAAAAATTTTTTTTTCAACTCACATAAAGTTAAGATTCAAATCGATTTTTGACTTCAATATGAATTTATTTAAAGTTAGAAAAGCGGTTCGAAGTTCAACTTAGCTAAACTTATTCGCAAAATTTTGGTTAGAAAAACTTTTGCTCCATAAAGTATGCTTTAAATTTATAAAAGCAACAAAATCCGGCCCTGATTATAAAGCATTTTTTTGTTCAAAAACTATAAGTCTTAAACAATACTTCATAATCCTGCAATAAAGTAAAAAATGAAATTTTCACCGAATGGTAAAATTATTCAACCCGATAAACTAGGCATTCCCGGGAATTTTTTTCCAGCGGGTTTGAGAAAAATCTTCCTATTTTTAACACACGGTAGATTGAATATAAAAAGAAAGCAAAAATTTTCAATATTTTTGAAAAAATTTCTAGGGATGAAATTCCTGGACTGACTTATTCATACACACAAAAAATAAAAAAAATTTAAAAAATTTAAAAAATTAAAAAAATAAAATTAAAAAAATTTAAAAAATTTAAAAAATTTAAAAAATTTAAAAAATTTAAAAAATTTTAAAAAATTTTAAAAAAATTAAAAAAATTTAAAAAAATAAAACAATTTAAAAAATTTAAAAAAGTTTTAAAAAATTTAAAAATAAAATTAAAAAAATTTAAAAAAATAATAAAAAAAATTTTTAAAATAAAAAAAATTTAAAAAAGTTAAAATAATTTTAAAATTTTTAAAAATTAAAATAAAATTTAAAAAATTAAAAAAAAAATAATAAAAGAAATAAAAACATTGAAACTCAAAAATCGTTTTCAATTCTTTCGCCAAAAAAAATTGCCTCGAGTTTAATATTAAAGAAAAATATCGTTGTATCGACATACATTTATCGACACCAAACGAATTAAAAAATAAAACTCTGGACTATATTTAACATAAAAAAAAAACATTACGTGCCAATTTTCTCTTTTTAAAACTCGAGTTCTTAATAAATTTTAAACAAAAAAATCGAGTAAAAACATCGCAGCGAGATGAGGAAAAAATCTTTCAATCTTCAATCAATCAATCGATAAAGCGATCGATTAATAAATTCATGTGCCTGACGTCATGGCTAAATTAAATTTTGCTACGCAGTTCTATAGAAATGCTTTTTATACCATTAATCGCATTCAACATATCGAAATTTTCTAATCGACCATCTTCCTTTTTGCCTCACTTAAGAATGTATCGGCACGATCGAAGAGCCGAAAAATTACTTCCATCACTGCTTGCTATAAAGCATTTATCGACATGGCAAATCAAGCAAAATGCGAGAAGCTCTTATTAACTATCTTTAAGGGGGCAGGGAAAGAAATAATTTTTTTTTTAAACATTTCCTCGCAGTATATCTTAGAAATATTCTCTGAAAAATTCAGAGATTGAACAAAGAACTCTCTTTTCAGAGTGCCAATGAAAAACTTTAAATGCATTTTTCTCAAAACTATGGTTTTCAGATTGATGACCATTGTAGCTGGAAAGGCGGCTCTGCAGATTATTATCAAATTTATACAGCTTTCGGGAAACAAAAAAAACCAAATGCCAGATCGAAAGAATTAGTTTTATTTTTACTTCGATTTTCTATAAATAATTAATTGTTGCATTTTCCCTGAAAATTATAGACCGCCATTTTGTTAATTAATAAAAAAAAATACCTCCCCGCTTGGATCAAGCACAATATATTCTATTTACAAAACTAATTTTTGTTTATGTCCGATTGATTTTAGATGAATCTACATGGATTTACGCTGCTCACCGGAAGACACTTCTATTGGAACTGGGTCAACACAAACAGCCATAGCTTTTTAAAATATAAGAAATTTTTTTTTTTTTTTCAAATTTGAATTAGAAACATAATGTAAAAATTTACGTGACCAACTTTTTTTTTACCAAAAATCGGTACAAATACCGGAATTGCATGTGAAAAATTGGTACACTTAACAGAAGGAATACAATACCATCAAATGTGTATTTTATTTAGTCGACTAATAATTTTTTTCATTTTACCTGAATAACTTTCCTCAAAATTTTAGAGCAACCAAAAAAAAAAAAACATCAATTTCGAATATTCTTCTCTTCAAAAAAAAAAAAAACAATTATTTTTCATTCTATTAAAATCATTATTTCCTATTTCGATTTTTGAATATAATTTATCAGTTGAACCGATTTTTCTACTAATTTCGGTTGAGTTTTAATTTATTTTGCCAGTAGTAAAATTCGGTACAAAATCCGGTACAAATTGGCAAAATCGTTACATTTCGGTACACCGCTATCTTGCCCCAAAATTCGCTACAATACCGGGAAAATCGGTACAGTTGGTCACGTAAGTTATAATTATGCCTCGGAATTTGAATATGTAAAAAAATGAAAAAAAAAAAAAAAATACAAAAAAAATCAAAAAAAATTCAAAAAAAATTCAAAAAAAAAATGCAAAAAATTCAAAATATTCAACAAATTCACAGTCAAAAATTCCAAATTAGTTCGATTTAGTATGCCTACTAAAATGTTGAATTGTCAAATTACAAAAAAAAAGCCTACTTCAGTGAATAAAATATTCAAAAAGCACAGTTAAATGCAAAAATCAAAAAAAAAAATCAAAATCAAATTCAATAATAAAAAAATCAAAATATTCAAAATCCAGTTCAGAATAAAAAATTTTACTTTTGACAATAAAATAATTTACTGAAAAAAAAAAAAAAATATTAAAACAAAATTTTCCAGCTTCTGTAATCAATTAATACATTTTAACTTATTGCAAATAAAATAATTTACTGGTTGCTAAAACTTATAAAAAAAAAAAAAAAATATTATAAAAAACATAAAATTTTTACACAGACATTCTGGCTACTCTGCCCACTTAAAGGTTTTAAATTGGAGATTACAAAGTAAAAGGCTTTTATGGAGTTGTTTTTTTTTTTCTAAATTTACTTTATAAACAATACAACTGTTTAATAAAAATAATATAATCAAAAAATAGAGATTTAAAATGTTGGGTTGGGGGAGGCACAGAAAGTTCTCGTCAAGTTGAAGACACGCCGTCAAAGCTTGTGCAAATAAATCTGAAATTCAGAAGATTCGAAATGCACGTCAATGCTTAGAAAAATTTTCCTTCGAACATTCATATGAACGCATGAGGAACGAATTGCGTGAAAAAACACAAAGAGGGGCTCGGAGGAAGGGGCAAGAACACAACAGACGACACTGCAGAACTTGGTTAAAATGATTTGAATTTTATCGATTTTTTCTGTTTTATTTAAAAAAAAAATTTTTTTTTTTTTTGGGTAGAATCTCTTTTGAAATGATTGATGATACAAAAAAGGTTAATATATATATGTATATTGCATGTACATATCTATTGAGAGAACTTACCTCTAAAGTAGGATGTATCTGCAAAAGTTTCAAGTGGTTGACCCCAACGTGGCGCAGATGGTGTCTCGGATCTTGCCCGTGGCTTAACCTGCACATTTTAATCATTTTAATTAAAAAAACAAAACTTAAAGAAATTTTCGTTTTTGCGAAACGAAGCACTTAAATTCACTTAAATTTACAAGGCAATAAAACGGCCCTGCTTTCCGATTACTGGCGATTAATTGCGATTAAATATATATATTAAAAAAATATATAGAGTGCGTTAAAGCAGAGGTTATTAAGCGTTCAAATCGTCTTCTCTCTTTTTGTGCGTTTTTATCTAAAAAAAAAAACAAAACAAAACAAAAACAAAAGCCAAACAAAATGTATCATTTTTTTTTTAGTTGACTAGATAGACATAAACACAGAAAAACAGACAGACATATCCCAGCGGCAAATGTCCCGCAGACATCATCGATGAAGTCACGGTGACTTTGGATCCGGTATGCATGACAATTCATATGACACATTGTATGACATTTGTACAGAAGTTGGACAGTGAATTCACCGGTGACATTGTCATGCTAGGGAGTGCGATGGCGAAAAAAGCATTTGAGAGCTGCACATTTGCTCTTTTTCTCTTTAAATGTCAATTTATAGAAACCAGTTTTGATAACTTCTCTTCTTTGCGCTCTTTTTGAATATTTCCAAGAATTTTTAAAAATCTTTTCTTTTTTTAAATATTTTTTGTTCGCCTCAGCCAGGGATCGAACCCTCGATCTTCGGATTCTAATCGAGCACTCATCCACTACGCCACTTCATGCTAACGTTCAACTGACGCTAAAACCTTATTTAAATTTCAATAGCCAATGAGATTCAAGCACGTGAACAGCATCCCACCACGATGACATGTCCTCCAAGATGTCATGCATGACAATGTCACCTATATGTCATCGATGACATCACTGATGAAATTGTCATGCAGTAGATAATTTTCCGCTGGGTATATAGTACATATACACATACTCGTTTGTATGCGGACAAAACTAAAACGACACACAGAATGGCAAAATAAAAAAAAAATACGAACCGTAACTGAAACGAAAATTCGGTCCGTTCCATAGGCATTCCTAGCAACAACGAAGTAAGTACCGCAGTCAGATATTTGGGACCTTTGCACTGTGAAACGTGTATAATCGTCTGAGACTTCTTTGGTAACTCTCTCTGACTTTGTAATGTCACGCGTACCCTTCATGAAAGTAACTGAAGAAAGAATATTTTACACATTAGACATACATATCATATCATCATCCATCCATCCATCATCATCATCATCATCATCATGAGTTAGTAAATAATTGCGATATATTTAATTATTTATATATTTTGTACTTACGTTTCGGTCTCGGTTCACCCGAGACCCTAAACGATATCGAGAATGGATCTCTGAATGCGATCTTCATTTCGGTATCTGGTCGCGAAAGGAAAAGTGGTGGACGTTCGCCAGCGGTTGCATTCGTAGCCACATCGACGTTTGCATGAGATTCGGAATGACCGTATTGGGTGGATGCACGACAAGTATACGTTCCCTCATCCTCTGATGTCGCATTCAATATGGCCATAGTGTAAACACCCTTGTCCATAAATGTTTTAACATTCGGACATCCATTTAATAGCTGACGTTCTCTATACCAATGCACATCGATGGGCGCATCAGTTGCCATGAATTCGGCTGATATTGCAATTGTACCGCCAGGACTGACCGTTTGATTACCAAGCTGAGCAAGGAAATGTGGCTTATTAATATCGCGATGGAAGAAGCCATGAGTCTTCTCTAATGTGAAACGTTCACGTCCGCTAAAATCAACCAGATGTGTGATCTTATTCTTAGCTGCATCATTGCTTGCAATGCAAGTGTAAAGTCCAGCATCATTCTCAGTTGGATTATTGATGACAAGTTTCGAGTAACCATCTGGATGGTCGACTTGTCGATACTTTGGACTATTCTGTATATAATCAGTACCTTTCATCCATTGTATCAAAGGACGTGGCTTACCGCGCACACGACAATCAAGCACCAGCTCATTTTCATGCAGTGAATAATTGTCTAAAGGAGATTAGTAAAAAAAAATATTTTTAATTTCTTACAAAATAACAAAAAAAAAAAAAAAATAAAACATTGAACGGACGTTTTGCAACAAAGACAAGAAAAAATGTAAAAGAAATTCGTTTCTGAAATGATCATTTTAATATATATATATATATTAATATATATATAGATTTCTTATGTACTGTATACCGCTCATCATCATTCTGTGTACTGTCATACTACCTCTTATTGATTGTGTAAATACGCTTGGGAAAGAAGTATCCTCATAATGCTTATAAACACGTAATTGCGCATGCGTAACCGCTTCTCCATAATCGTTGTAAGCACGGCATGTATAATTTCCGCTATCAGCAACTGTTGCTGCTGCAATCTCGAACGTCGCTACGCCATTGCGACAATGGATTTGATAGCGATTATCTTGGGGTAAATGTTGATGGTCCTTTAGCCATTCGATCGTTGTATTGCTATCACCGGTTATGCTGCAATTGAGACATGCACTCGAACCCTCTACGATCGTACGATCGTACAGCAATGAACTAAATAGTGGTCTATCACGATATGAATCCTTTAAGGATGTTGCTATCTTATAATAAGCTTCTTCATGCTTTGCCGTCCATGTTGACTTATTATCCATATCGCTTGACTGTCTATCGATTATTTGCGTCGAAAGATCAATGCCATTGCTCTGCATTTCCGTTTTCTCGGTCATTAAACGCTTAAGATCAACTGTCTTTATACATTTACTAATCGCATCGATGCAGTCATCGGTCTCGGCAAAGCAAGAAAACGTTCCACAATCGGCAGGAATTGGATTACGTATCATTAGTTTCCACACACCGTGAGGTTCTTCTAAAACTTGATAACGATTATTTGAAATCGAGTGATCATCGCGTAGCCATGTTACGTGCGAAGGTCTTCCATGAACACGACAAGACAATATTATCGCATTCCGATTTGTATCGTAAAATTCTGGTTTTTTCGGAGAAAAAATCAAAAATAATAATTAAAAACAAAAAAAATTATTTGAAACAGAAATGGGCACCCACCTGAGATCGGCTCGGCGAAATTCGATGGTAATGCCTTAGCATCATCGGAAGCTTCGTAGACGGTAAGTGGACAAGTACTTTGTACGGAATTTTTGCTATTTCGTGCCACGCATCTATAAACTGCGCTATCATCCGATCGGCAGTCATAAATTTCAAGACTTATCACATTGTTTATATTATAGATTTTATGTCGCATATCCTTCGTTACGCGTTCATCGTCACGCAGCCAATAGACTTCTTCGACAAATCCATTCAATTGGCATATCAATTGTGCCTTGCTACCGGCTCTCAGGGTCATCGGTTTCATCGATTTTTCAATGGTCAATTTAAATCGGTTATCTTTCGATGTAGTTTTATAACAAACCAACGCTTCTTCGCCATCTTGAGTAACACGATGCTTGTTACTCTCTGATTTTTCATCTGAGATCATTTCTTCAACCAAATGTTTCTCTGTCTTCTTTTGAATGAAATGGGTTACATCTAGAAATTTGCTTATTTTCGTTTGGCCACTCTCACTTTCAGCATAGCAAGTATAAAGTGCCGAGTCCTCCCTTGTAGGCTTATCAATTGTCAACTGTACAACGCCGTCATCCGTAATGCTATACGAGTGTTTGATATTATCCAACGACAGGAGAACATTGTCTTTTTGCCAATAAATTTTTGGCTTCGGATGTCCAGATACTTTACATTCAAGTGTGATTTTGTGCTGTTGCGGTTGATATGTGTCTGTATAGATGATGTGAAGTACAACGAACAGATAACAGAAAACATAGACATAGACAAAGACATAGATAGATAGAGTTTTTTTTATATATATATATAGTATGAATTGAAAATACATTTACTAATATGATTAATGGAAAGCGATGGGTAAGCATATTTCAGAATACAAAAAAATTTCAAAAAACAACACAAACTCTACCGCATTCAGGCAATCCGACTACACAATAAAATTTTACCTTTAATTGGTACAACAAAGATAGGAGCTGTCTTATCTTCCTTATTCTTGTCCGTACTATACACAAAGAGTGTACAAGAGCAAACAATTTCGTTTTCGGGCCCCTTTGCGATCAGTGTATACTTTCCGGCATCTTCCTCTGTTGCCTTTAATATATTGAGCCATGCAATACCGCTGGAGCATGCCATTTTACACTTTGAAGTCGAAGAAAGCGGTTCATCATCATGATACCAACGCGCATATGGTTCAGGTCCATCGATTGTTACCATCCATTTAACATCGCTACCTTCTTTAACAGTTCGATTTGTAAGATAGTTCCTGAAGTAGACATGCTTTCTGAGATCCGGTGGTGCTGGTGCCTCTCTTCGGAGGTTAGGTGTCTTTTCTTTCATAGCTTCTTCAGCTAATTTTCTTTGTCTTTCCACTTCTGCGGCTTCTAATCTCAGTTGTTCTTGTATTTCTTCCTCTGTAGGTCCTTTAACTTCTTCCGGTTGTGGACGTTTTTTACGTGCTTTGATAGTTACTTCATGTTCAACGTCAGCTTTACCTGCCCGATTTTGTGCTTGACAAGTATAAACACCACCGTCTTCCGGAAGTGGATTCTTTACAGCTAGTTCACAAGTACCGTCGACACTTTCGGTAAATTCATGCCTTTCACTAGATTCAATTGCAACACCATCCTTAAGCCAAGTGACCAACGGTGTTGGAGTACCCTCAACAATAGCAGATAGGGTTAATTTTTTGCGTTCAAGATTTTGTTCGATGTTTCGTGAGAATGAAGGCACTACATCTCCAGTGCCTGGATCTGCTTGTACTTCCAATGTACAAGCTGTTAGAACCTCACTATTATCATCATAAGCCCAACACTTGTACTCGCCACTATCTTCCTCGGTTGCATTTGTTATATCCAACCAGCATAAGCCTTCGTGATATTGAGGAACTTTATTAGGACTCTCGTGTATCGCTTCATCATCTTTGTACCAATAAACTTGTGTCTCGTCGGTTGCCTTAAGGAAGCATGATAACTTAACATCTGAACCTTCAACTACAATACGATTTTTAATTTCCGAAATGAAACGTAACTCAGTTTCATCCACTTCCTCTTCAGGTTCAGTGTCTGAGTCATACTCGGAGGATTCTTCTTTTTCGACCTCACTTTCACTATCAGAAAATAATAAAGCATTCTTATCACCCGGCTTGGGTCGCATTTTACTCTTATCAGCATGGAACACTCCGCGTATATTCTCGTCTATGTGAGATTGCATTCCGCCGAACGAAACCTCATGACAAAGTTCTGCTTTTCCAGCGCGGTTTTCCGCTTTTGCATAGAACTTTCCTGAATCCCATTTGTTTGGCTTATATATGAAGAGCTGACAGGTACCATCCTGAAGGTGAATTATTTGATATTTGCTGTCATTATTCAATTCAAGATACTCATGGAACCACCGAATTTCTGGAGTTGGATGTCCACGAACACTCGTTTCGAGAATTAGTTCATTGTTGTGCAAACGATAGTTGTCTAAAAGAGGGGGTTGAGTGAGACTTAAGTCCATTTTCCCCCCGATACGAGCTTAAAACTTACCTTTGATTGGCTTAACAAATACTGGCGCTGCATCTATATTAACTTTAGATTGGTATACCACCAGCTGTGCAGATGTCGTTATTTTACATGTATCATTTTGTGCAATTATTGTGTATGTGCCAGAGTCTTCGGGATGCGCCTCGAGAAATTCGAGTACAGCTAAAGATTCCCTATTCAAATTGCGTATTTTCGAAGTGAAGTTCACCCATTCACCATTCTTTTGCCAGCGTATTGAGGGATTTGGACCTCCAATAACTGCCTGCAGTTTAACTCTTGAACCATCCTCGACATAACGATTGTTTAGATCAACGATAAACCATAATTGCTGTCTCGGTGTCGGATCAGGCAATCGAGTGCGACGCTCGGGTGCCGGCTCGTCGTCCGAGTCTTCATCTCGCTTCTTTTTCAGTTTCGACAATCGTTCGCTTGCTTCCTTTCTTGCTCGCTCAGCAGCGCTCGAATCAAAGCCCGAAATCGAAGATAGGGCACTGGAACGTCGCGACGACTCTTGGAAACTATCAGCTACAACCATATGAGTTGCTTTCTGGGTTCCTAAATTGTTTTGTGCAACGCAAATATATTGGCCAGCATCTCTGGTTGTCGGCTTGTTAATGATCAATTCGCATAAGCCGTCGGCGTGCTCAATTTGAACTACGCGATGATTTAAGACTACGGCTAAATCGTTCTTTAGCCACGATATAGTCGGACGTGGGTTTCCACGTACTTTTGTATCGAGTATCAAATCGTTTTGCGTTGAATGATAGGTATCTAATAAAAAATCATATAATCAATGCCTTCAATTCATTATTCATACATTTGAAACATCATAGAGACTGTGTAACACAGAGTTGGACATACGACACGACATATGTAAATGAAAACGTAACTGTAACAGAACGGAAGACGAAATTTTTTCGGTACCTCTCAGGGGCAGTGTGAAAATTGGTTCCTGTTCGTCTCCATCGGTTTGAGCGGAGAACACTTTAAAGAGGCAGGATGTTTCAATTTCATTGTGTGGATTTCTTGCAATGCACTTGTAGATGCCCGTCGATTCACGTTTGACTTTCAGCAATTCGAGAACAGCTTTACCCTCTTCTGAAGATGGCTTAACATTTTCACTATAACTAATATAATTATCGTCTTTCATCCAACGGAAAGAGGGATTCGGTCCAAGAACGGTACAGAAAAACTTTACAGAAGTACCTTCTAAAGCCACACGATCACGAAGATGAGTAGTAAATTGCAATTTCTGTTTCATCGGAGTCATCGGCTCTGCGGACTCTCTGTGATGCGAATGTTTAACCTCATCTGCTTCGGCACGTTTCTTATCGGATTCAGCCTTTGATTGAAGCGCCTCCTCGATTACTTTCTTTGCCGAACGCTCTTTATCTTGTTGAATTTGATCCCGTGCATGGAAAATTCCGGGAACATGATAGTGTGGATTCCTAGCGATCTCGACTACATGGCTTGTTTCCGCGGCACCACTTGTATTAACAGCCTTGCAAATATATGTTCCACTATCTCTTGCAGTTGGTTTATATATAATGAGTTTACACACACCATGTGCTTCTTCGACCATTGCATATTTATAACTTGGAACGACCTCAAATACATCACGCCGCCAACTGATTCTTGGACGAGGCACGCCATTCACGTGACATTCAATAGTCAGTTCCTCAGTTCGCATGTGATAGTATTCTGAAATCAGAAAATAAAATGCCAAAATAGAGTACAGTCACGCCGCTGCTTCTTTACGATCGAACAAATACAACACAATTAGATGGCAACGCTCAGAAATCCAAAATTTCACAAAACACAGACATTGTATGTACCTCGTATTAGCCTGAAAGACGGTGCTTTCGGTTGATCCTTGAATCTTTCGTAAACTGTAATATTACATGAAGATGATATCGTGTCATTCATATTCGATACGACACATTTATATTCGCCATTATCCATTGATGTTGCACCTATGATCTCCATTGAAAGGATATTGTTGTTGTTGACAATCCGATGATAGTTATCACGTTCAAGCGGTTTGCCGTCCTTGTACCATTTGATAGAAAGTTCTGGCCCATCGACAGCGCAATTCAATCGGATATTTTGTCCGGCCATAGCTGTGCGATCCTTGAGGAAGCACATAAATTTTGGGAAACGACGTTCTTCGCGACGTTTCCTCCAATCTGTGTCACGCTCTCTTTCACTTTTACGCTCAATACAGTAATTTCTCATCTCCTGCATGAACTCATCGCCTTCGTTTGCGGCTATACGTTTCCAACGAAGCTCATCATCCGGATCGGGACGTACAAATTCATCAGATGAGTCACTATCGACTTCCTCTTCAGGTTCGGGCTCAACAGGCTCTTCATCACCACCTTCTCCGACGCCACCCTCCTCTCCCCAGTTTTCATTCCACCCGTTTTCTTCGGCCTCTGCTGCTGCTAATGCTTCCGCCTCTGCTTCGGCTGCTAATCTCTCCTCCTCCTCTATTTGTGCACGCAATTCTGCTGCTCGGCGTTCTCTCTCCTCTTTCTCCTTGCGTATCCTTTCGGCTTCCTCTTCGGCTGCCTTTTGTGCAGCCTTAATTTTTGCCTCCATTTCAAGGGCCAATTTGCTCTTTTTCGGTGGTGGTCTCGTTGCGGATTTATTTTCAAACATTTTTGCATTAGCCTTCGAACCAGCTCCCATTTGTAATTTCAATTTCATTTTTCTTGGGCTCCTTGATCGACTTCTCTTCTTGAAACGTCTCCTTTTCTTTTTCTTAACCGGTTCCAGCGTGTCTTCCCTTCCAAAAACATCTTCCACTTTAATTTGAACCTCTGATACTGGTGCCGGAACATCTTCAGCCTCGGCTACTCGGGCCAAAGAACTTTCTTCCATATCAGATGAAGGTCGAGGAAGTTTGCTCCTTCTTTTTTCTCTTGCCATTTCTTTCTTTTTCGCCTTAGCCTCCTCATCAGTTTCTTGCGCAACCGCAGGTGGTGCTTCTTCAACTTCCTCGCCTTCTTCATATTCTTCAACAACGTATATAACCTCAACATTCGAAACATCCATTACGGCTGCGCGATCGAGAACAGATAAATCAGACGTTATGTAACGCACTGGTTTCTGAGAATCTTCGGTTTCAGTTATATCCATAATAAGTGCCTTATCGAGGACGGCCTTATTACAGGTCATTTGCGTTTTTAGGTCATATCCCAACTCAAATGGTGTCTTCTCCTTTTCTTCACGCCTCAGAAAAGGAGTGATACTACGCACCGCCGAAGGAGTAGCACTACGACGAGTGACGTAAACAGAAAAAGGCGTAGAGCTTCGACCACGTACGGGCGTTGCACTGCGATCACGCAATGCGCCTGGAGTTGGCGACTTCAATTTCGATATCAGCTTTTGCGGAGGCAATGCCAACGCGTCCTGCGAAGAGGCGCCTGCCAGTGCAGCGGCATCATCCCCTTTCGCAACCATCCCTATTACTCGCTTACGAGTTACAATACGAGAACTCGCTTATGGAACAAGGAGAGAAAATTCACAATTTATTTTATTAGTTCGTTCCAGAATTCACTATTATGCTGATGGGTTTCAGCAAGGATTTTTTTTTTTTTTCGTTCAGGAAACTTTCGTCGACCGTTTGCGCATAAGAGTTTTCACTACCCGTTCCGCATCCGTTCAGGAGGAATTTTTAATTTTAACTAAACTTACGTTATGCAGCAAATGTCCAATGTAACAAATCGATTTTAATTGCATTGAATCAATAGTAAAGAGTAAAAGAATATAATTGGCCCTGGCTGGTTTGTGCCAAATCTAATTTTATACTGCAATTCGTGAACACTCATCCTCGAAGTAAAAACTTTTTATGCAAACACTAGGGTACGCTCAACCAAACAAACGACCAAACATTCACATCCACATATCCATTAGCATTCATACAAACGTTTTTGCTACTTGATCTTGTTTTGATGTTATTGGGTCATTGGTAAGTTCAAGGAATCACATTGAATCGGTCAGATGAACTTTATGCAATTCAATTTAACGACCAATTTGCGACTATCCCATGCATAAACTTGCAAGATGCGTGACCATGTCTAAGTGCCGGGTCAGACATAGAAGCAAAATGTTTCGAAATAATTAAGTTAGTACCGAAAGACGTCGAAAGAAACGAGACGGTTATGCTTGTTGAATGTTTCTCTTTCATTTCCATGCATTCATGCCAAATGCTTTCGAAACATATTTCATACGTGTGACACTGTACTGAATGTTATTCCAAATCGTATACTAAACACAAAACCAGCACAATTCAAAATATCGCATTGATAGAACAAACATCCACTCTTTTTCGAATCCTAAATAAAGAGTTTGTTTTATTAATCTCCATAAGTCCAAATTAGCTTCTGAATCAATCAAAAAATAATTTAAATTTTTTAGGTGTTTTCTTTCCTGTGCACAGGTAAAATTCAGGCAAACATAAAAATTTTGAATTTAAAAATTTTGAATTGTGCCTGTTTTGTGGTTAATTTGAGAAATGTAAAACCGTGCAAGCAGCCATATTCATTTGAATTTATAAAGCAAAAAAGTTCTCTCCTTATTATTTACATACATAGTTCTCTTACCTAGGAACAAAATGTTTCAAAATATGTTGCATATTTGTGTGATCGTGCTCTTGGTCATTAAAAAGATCTGAAGGTAGTAAATTTAAATAGATATCGAACAATAGAACTTGCATGTTCAAAAAACTCAGTGTTTATCAGAAAAAATTGCTTAAATCAATTATAGCTTCAATGGAATTATTATCCAATAAAATTAATTAAAAAATATTCATTCTAAAATAAAATTGTTCGAAGTTGCAAAATTGCTTTATACCAAATTCTCTTTTTTAGCATATATATCATATATATATATATATATATATATATATATATATATATATATATATAAATATATATATATATATATATATTACGGTCGTTTCTGGAATTTCGATAATTTCATATTATTTTTACTCAAACTTTCAATTGCTTTATCTCCTACACTATACACGACCCCTAAAACCTGATGGCAGACGTGCAAATAGCGTATATCGTAAATAAGTAAAGTATATATGCACTTTTTTCTCATTGCCATCCGATCATGCGAAGGCATTTGCTCTTGAAAACAAATTCAGACGAAAATTCACTTCTGAGGCGCCCACTTTTATTTCCCAACAATTTGCAAAGACGAAAAAGAGCAGTCGCATGCATGAAAATCGAAGCGGTGAGATAATATATGCAAGTATGTGTTTAAAATAAATGGATTCTTCAGAAAATGCGAATTGTGAGCATATAAAGCATTTACCTTTTATGTTGCGCGTAAATATTGGCGGCATTCCAAATTTGTTGGTGGGAACCTCATAGACACTAACAAGGCAACTCGTCTCAGTATCTCCATTCCGATTTGAAGCAGTGCAACGGTAAATTCCTGAATCGATTACATCTGCTGACTTAATTTCAAGCGTTGAAAGTCCATCACGAAATGATTTCCTGTATTTAAAGCTGTTATCAATTGGCCTGTCGTCCTTTATCCACACTACGCTAAGGTCACTTCCCGAAATGCTGCATGTTAACTTGATATCAGTACCAGACGCTGTATTTCTATTCGTGAGTTTTAATTCAACAACTGGCTTCCTTTTTGCGTTTCGCATTTCCCTCATATCTTTGTAATCCGATTTTAACGAAACATCGCTTGAACCTTCAACAGTATATTTTTGTAGAACCTCTCCATTCGCTTTCTTGACCTGAGCGTCAGGCTTCTCCGTATGAAATTTCTCTGCAATAACTTCAGAGATTTTAGGCTTCTCTGGCTCTACACCGGTTCCGAACTCCTGTCCTTTCTTCGCGTCTGCATATTTTTCCTCCTTCTGGACCCTTTTTCGTCGTAACTTCGAAAACTTCAGGCTTTCCTAGCTTCACATTGATCTCAGACTCCTTCGCCCTCTTTGCTTCGGTATCGAGTTTTTCTTTTTTGATCTTTTCCGCAGTTACTTCGGAACCTTCAGGTTTCTCTGGCTTCAATCCGATCTCGGTCTCCTGAGCCTTCTTTGCTTCTGTGCCAAGTTTTTCTTTTGGACCTTTTCTGCAGTTACTTCAGCAGCTTCAGGTTTCTCTGGTTTCACTCCGATCTCGGTCAACTTAGCCTTCTTTGCTTCTACGTCGAGTTTTTCTTTTTTGACGTTTTCTGCAGTTACCGCGGAAACTTCCGGATTCTCTGGCTTGACTCCGATCTCAGTCTCCTCAATCTTCTTTGATTCTAGGCCAAGTTTTTCTTTTTTAACGTTTTCTGCAATAACTTCAGAAACTTCAGGTTTCTCTGGTTTCACTCCGATGTCAGTCTCCTTAGCCTCCTTTGCTTCTGCGTCAAGTTTTTCTTTTTCCATTTTTTCCGCAGTTACTTCAGAAACTTCAGGTGTTTCTGGCTTCAGACCGATTTCGGATTCCTTAGCCTTCTTTGCTTCTCCGTCGAGTTTTTCTTTTTTGACCATTTTTTCTGCAGTTACTTCAGAAACTTCAGGTGTCTCTGGCTTCACTGCGATCTCGGATTCCTTAGCCTTCTTTGCTTCTCCGTCGAGTTTTTCTTTTTTGACCTTTTCTGCAGTTACTTCAGAAACTTCAGGTGTCTCTGGCTTCACTGCGATCTCGGATTCCTTAGCCTTCTTTGCTTCTGCGTCAAGTTTTTCTTTTTTGATTTTTTCCGCAGTTACTTCAGAAACTTCAGGTGTCTTTGGCTTCACTGCGATCTCGGATTCCTTAGCCTTCTTTGCTTCTGCGTCAAGTTTTTCTTTTTTGACTTTTTCTGCAGTTACTTCAGAAACTTCAGGTGTCTCTGGCTTCACACCGATCTCGGATTCCTTAGCCTTCTTTGCTTCCGCGTCAAGTTTTTCTTTTTTGATTTTTTCCGCAGTTACTTCAGAAACTTCAGGTGTCTCTGGCTTCACTCGATCTCGGATTCCTTAGCCTTCTTTGCTTCTGCGTCAAGTTTTTCTTTTTTGATTTTTTCCGCAGTTACTTCAGAAACTTCAGGTGTCTCTGGCTTCACTGCGATCTCGGATTCCTTAGCCTTCTTTGCTTCTGCGTCAAGTTTTTCTTTTTTGATTTTTTCCGCAGTTACTTCAGAAACTTCAGGTGTCTCTTGGCTTCACACGATCTCGGATTCCTTAGCCTTCTTTGCTTCCGCGTCAAGTTTTTCTTTTTTGACTTTTTCTGCAGTTACTTCAGAAACTTCAGGTTTCTCTGGCTTCACTTCGATCTCGGATTCCTTAGCCTTCTTTGCTTCTGCGTCAAGTTTTTCTTTTTTCATTTTTTCCGCAGTTACTTCAGAAACTTCAGGTGTCTCTGGCTTCACACCGATCTCGGATTCCTTAGCCTTCTTTGCTTCTGCGTCAATTTTTTCTTTTTTGATTCTTTTCGCAGTTACTTCAGAAACTTCAGGTGTCTCTGGCTTCACACCGATCTCGGATTCCTTAGCCTTCTTTGCTTCCGCGTCAAGTTTTTCTTTTTTGATTTTTTCCGCAGTTACTTCAGAAACTTCAGGTTTCTCTGGCTTCACCGATCTCGGATTCCTTGGCCTTCTTTGCTTCTGCGTCAAGTTTTTTCTTTTTTGATTTTTTCCGCAGTTACTTCAGAAACTTCAGGTTTCTCTGGCTTCACCCGATCTCGGATTCCTTAGCCTTCTTTGCTTCCGCGTCAAGTTTTTCTTTTTTGATTTTTCGCAGTTACTTCAGAAACTTCAGGTTTCTCTGGCTTCACCGATCTCGGATTCCTTAGCCTTCTTTGCTTCCGCGTCAAGTTTTTCTTTTTTGATTTTTCCGCAGTTACTTCAGAAACTTCAGGTGTCTCTGGCTTCACACCGATCTCGGATTCCTTAGCCTTCTTTGCTTCTGCGTCAAGTTTTTTTCTTTTGTTTTTTTCCGCAGTTACTTCAGAAACTTCAGGTTCTCTGGCTTCACACCGATCTCGGATTCCTTGCCTTCTTTGCTTCTGCGTCAAGTTTTTCTTTTTTGATTTTTTCCGCAGTTACTTCAGAAACTTCAGGTGTCTCTGGCTTCACACCGATCTCGGATTCCTTAGCCTTCTTTGCTTCTGCGTCAAGTTTTTCTTTTTTGATTTTTTCCGCAGTTACTTCAGAAACTTCAGGTGTCTCTGGCTTCACACCGATCTCGGATTCCTTAGCCTTCTTTGCTTCTGCGTCAAGTTTTTCTTTTTTGATTTTTTCCGCAGTTACTTCAGAAACTTCAGGTTCTCTGGCTTCACTGCGATCTCGGATTCCTTAGCCTTCTTTGCTTCTGCGTCAAGTTTTTCTTTTTTGATTTTTTCCGCAGTTACTTCAGAAACTTCAGGTGTCTCTGGCTTCACACCGATCTCGGATTCCTTAGCCTTCTTTGCTTCCGCGTCGAGTTTTTCTTTTTTGACTCTTTCTGCAGTTACTTCAGAAACTTCAGATTTCTCTGGCTTCACTGCGATCTCGGATTCCTTGGCCTTCTTTGCTTCTGCGTCAAGTTTTTCTCTTTTGATTTTTTCCGCAGTTACTTCAGAAACTTCAGGTGTCTCTGGCTTCACACCGATCTCGGATTCCTTAGCCTTCTTTGCTTCTGCGTCAAGTTTTTCTTTTTTGATTTTTTCCGCAGTTACTTCAGAAACTTCAGGTGTCTCTGGCTTCACACCGATCTCGGATTCCTTAGCCTTCTTTGCTTCTGCGTCAAGTTTTTCTTTTTTGATTTTTTCCGCAGTTACTTCAGAAACTTCAGGTGTCTCTGGCTTCACACCGATCTCGGATTCCTTAGCCTTCTTTGCTTCTCGCGTCAAGTTTTTCTTTTTTGATTTTTTCCGCAGTTACTTCAGAAACTTCAGGTGTCTCTGGCTTCACACCGATCTCGGATTCCTTAGCCTTCTTTGCTTCTGCGTCGAGTTTTTCTTTTTTGATTTTTTCCGCAGTTACTTCAGAAACTTCAGGTGTCTCTGGCTTCACACGATCTCGGATTCCTTAGCCTTCTTTGCTTCTGCGTCAGTTTTTCTTTTTTGATTTTTTCTGCAGTTACTTCAGAAACTTCAGGTTTCTCTGGCTTCACACGATCTCGGATTCCTTAGCCTTCTTTGCTTCTGCGTCAAGTTTTTCTTTTTTGATTTTTTCCGCAGTTACTTCAGAAACTTCAGGTGTCTCTGGCTTCACCCGATCTCGGATTCCTTAGCCTTCTTTGCTTCTGCGTCAAGTTTTTCTTTTTTGATTTTTTCCGCAGTTACTTCAGAAACTTCAGGTGTCTCTGGCTTCACACCGATCTCGGATTCCTTAGCCTTCTTTGCTTCTGCGTCAAGTTTTTCTTTTTTGATTTTTTCCGCAGTTACTTCAGAAACTTCAGGTTTCTCTGGCTTCACTGCGATCTCGGATTCCTTAGCCTTCTTTGCTTCTGCGTCAAGTTTTTCTTTTTTGATTTTTTCCGCAGTTACTTCAGAAACTTCAGGTGTCTCTGGCTTCACACCGATCTCGGATTCCTTAGCCTTCTTTGCTTCTGCGTCAAGTTTTTCTTTTTTGATTTTTTCCGCAGTTACTTCAGAAACTTCAGGTTCTCTGGCTTCACCGATCTCGGATTCCTTAGCCTTCTTTGCTTCTGCGTCAAGTTTTTCTTTTTTGATTTTTTCCGCAGTTACTTCAGAAACTTCAGGTTCTCTGGCTTCACGCCGATCTCGGATTCCTTAGCCTTCTTTGCTTCCGCGTCGAGTTTTTCTTTTTTGACTTTTTCTGCAGTTACTTCAGAAACTTCAGATTTCTCTGGCTTCACTGCGATCTCGGATTCCTTGGCCTTCTTTGCTTCTGCGTCAAGTTTTTCTTTTTTGATTTTTTCCGCAGTTACTTCAGAAACTTCAGGTGTCTCTGGCTTCACACCGATCTCGGATTCCTTAGCCTTCTTTGCTTCCGCGTCGAGTTTTTCTTTTTTGATTTTTTCCGCAGTTACTTCAGAAACTTCAGGTGTCTCTGGCTTCACACCGATCTCGGATTCCTTGGCCTTCTTTGCTTCTGCGTCAAGTTTTTCTTTTTTGATTTTTTCCGCAGTTACTTCAGAAACTTCAGGTGTCTCTGGCTTCACACCGATCTCGGATTCCTTAGCCTTCTTTGCTTCCGCGTCAGTTTTTCTTTTTTGATTTTCCGCAGTTACTTCAGAAACTTCAGGTTTCTCTGGCTTCACCGATCTCGGATTCCTTGGCCTTCTTTGCTTCTGCGTCAAGTTTTTCTTTTTTGATTTTTTCCGCAGTTACTTCAGAAACTTCAGGTGTCTCTGGCTTCACCGATCTCGGATTCCTTAGGCCTTCTTTGCTTCTGCGTCAAGTTTTTCTTTTTTGATTTTTTCCGCAGTTACTTCAGAAACTTCAGGTGTCTCTGGCTTCACACCGATCTCGGATTCCTTAGCCTTCTTTGCTTCTGCGTCAAGTTTTTCTTTTTTGATTTTTTCCGCAGTTACTTCAGAAACTTCAGGTTTCTCTGGCTTCACACCGATCTCGGATTCCTTAGCCTTCTTTGCTTCTGCGTCAAGTTTTTCTTTTTTGATTTTTTCCGCAGTTACTTCAGAAACTTCAGGTGTCTCTGGCTTCACTGCGATCTCGGATTCCTTAGCCTTCTTTGCTTCTGCGTCGAGTTTTTCTTTTTTGACTTTTTCGCAGTTACTTCAGAAACTTCAGATTTCTCTGGCTTCACATGCGATCTCGGATTCCTTAGCCTTCTTTGCTTCTGCGTCAAGTTTTTCTTTTTTGATTTTTTCCGCAGTTACTTCAGAAACTTCAGGTGTCTCTGGCTTCACACCGATCTCGGATTCCTTAGCCTTCTTTGCTTCCGCGTCGAGTTTTTCTTTTTTGACTTTTTCTGCAGTTACTTCAGAAACTTCAGGTTTCTCTGGCTTCACTCGATCTCGGATTCCTTAGCCTTCTTTGCATCCGCGTCGATTTTTTCTTTTTTAGCTTTTTCTGCAGTTACTTCGGAATTTTCGGGTTTCTCTGGCTTCACTTTGATCTCGGTCTCCTTAGCCTTCTTTGCTTCCGCGTCGAGTTTTTGCTTTCTGGCCTTTTCTGCAGTTACTTCGGAAACTTCCGATTTCTCTGGCTTCACACCGATCTCAGTCTCTTCAGCCTTCCTTTCGTCTAGGTCGAGTTTCTCGTGTTTGAGCTGTTCCGCGGTTACTTCGGAAACTTCCGGTTTCTCTGGCTTCACTCCGATCTCGGTCTCCTTAGCCTTCATTGCTTCTACCCCAAGGTTTTCTTTTTTAACCTTTTCTGCAGTAACCTCAGAAACTTCAGGTTGCTCTGGCTTCACTGCGATCTCGCATTCCTTAGCCTTCTTTGCATGCGCGTCGAGTTTTTCTTTTTTGACTTTTTCTGCAGTTAATTCGGAAACTTCCGGTTTCTCTGGCTTCACTTTGATCTCGGTCTCCTTAGCCTTCTTTGCTTCCGCGTCGATTTTTTCTTTTTTGATTTTTTCCGCAGTTACTTCAGAAACTTCAGGTGTCTCTGGCTTCACACCGATCTCGGATTCCTTAGCCTTCTTTGCTTCTGCGTCAAGTTTTTCTTTTTTGATTTTTTTCCGCAGTTACTTCAGAAACTTCAGGTGTCTCTGGCTTCACACGATCTCGGATTCCTTAGCCTTCTTTGCTTCTGCGTCGAAATTTTCTTTTTTGACTCTTTCTGCAGTTACTTCAGAAACTTCAGATTTCTCTGGCTTCACTGCGATCTCGGATTCCTTAGCCTTCTTTGCTTCTGCGTCAAGTTTTTCTCTTTTGATTTTTTCCGCAGTTACTTCAGAAACTTCAGGTGTCTCTGGCTTCACTGCGATCTCGGATTCCTTCGCCTTCTTTGCTTCTGCGTCAAGTTTTTCCATTTGTACTTTTTCCGCAGTTACTTCGGAAGCTTCAGGTTTCTCTGGCTTGACACTGACCTCGGATTCGTTACCCTTCTGTGCTTTTGCGTCGAGTTTTTCTATTTCAACTTTGTCTGCAGTCACTGCAGAAACTTCAAACTTTTCCGAGCTCACACTGACGTCAGTTAGTGAGGCTTGTTTTCTCTTTTCTTCTAGTTTGTCTTCTTCAATTTCTTGAGGACGTTCTGTAGCACTCCTTGAGGGAGTTCCGATAAAGCCAGATAAATGCAATCAGCGGTATTGCTTAATGCCTCAGCTATTGTGGAAATTTTCACTTCACGTTTGCTGTTGTCAATATAGTTGTAAGCGTCATTTGCAAGTTGTTTAGCGTTTTCGAATTTCGAATTAGTCCCCGCACCCAAAATGAGGAATGGCATCGTCAATGCTTACAAAGAGGTCCATAATATGCTTCTGCAGAGACACTATTCTCTCGGATGACTTATCATGAGTGAGTTGCTCGCTGAGAGAAAGTAAAATGCGCTGAATTCCTTGAAGTTTCGTTTCTAATGAAGAAGCTTTTGCTAATAGGTCTCTTTTTAACATCTCAGAACGTATATTTTCTACAGCCGTAGAGAACTTTTTGTAGTACTTATTAGATTCATCCACTTGCGTGGCCAACAGGTTTTTGGAATCTTCAATTTCAATAGCTACTTGGGGCTCTTCCGAATTTGCTTCAATTTCAGTTTCTTCTACCAGTTCGGCCCTGTTCTCCAGCTTTGCGCTTTTGACTTTCTCTGCAGTAACTTCGAAAGCTTCAGGTTTCTCTGGTTTGACACCGATTTCGGATTCCGTAGCCTTCTTTGCTTCGAAATCTAGTTTCTCCTTTGTGACATTTTTCTGCAGTTACTTCCGAAATCTTCAGATTTTTCTGGCTTAACACCGATCTTGGTCTCCGTAGCCTTCTTTGCTTCTGCGTCGAGTTTTTGTTTTTGAACTTTTTCTGCAGACACTACAGAAACTTCTAACTTTTCCGGGCTAACTCTTACGTCAGTTGGTGCACCTTGTTTGCTCATCTGTTCAAGTTTGTTTTCTACAATTTCTTGGGGATGTTCTGTGGGACTCCTTGGAGCGAGTTCCGAAACAGCCAGATAAATGCAATCAGCTACATTGCTTAATACTTCAGAAATTGTAGCCATTTTCACATCACGTTTGCTATTGTCGATATAGTTGTAAGCGTCATTTGTAAGTTTTTTAGCATTTTCGAACTTCGAATTAGTCCCCGCACCCAAAAGGGGAATAGCATCGTCAATGCTTACAAAGAGATCCATAATATGCTTCTGCAGAGACACTATTCTCTCGGATGACTTATCATGAGTGAGTTGGTCTTTGAGAGAGTCTAAAATGCTCTGAATTCCTTGAAGCTCCGTTTCTATTGAAGAAGCTGGTTCTAAAAGGTCTCTTTTTAACGTCTCTGAACGTATATTTTCTATAGCTTTAGATAATTTTTTGTAGTACTCATTAGATTCATCCGCTTGCGCGGGCAATAGCTTTTTGGCATCTTCAAATCCTCCTTGGGGCTTTTCTGAATTTACTTCAATTGCAGTTTCTGCCTGTTTGGCACTATTCTCCAGATTTCCTCTTTTGCCTTTCTCTGCAGTGATTTCGGAATCTTCAGATGTTTGTAGTTTCACACCAACATCGGATTCCGTAGCCTTCTTTGCTTCTGAATCCAGTTTCTCTTGCTCGACTGTCTCTGCAGCAACTTCCGAAACTTCAGACTTTTCTGGCTTCAAACCGATTTCGTACTCTTTAGTTTTCTTTGCCTCTGTATCCAGCTTCTCCTGTTTAACTTTTTCTGCAGTTGCTTCGGATACTTCA
Source organism: Chlorops oryzae (assembly GCA_020466095.1). Taxonomy (NCBI): domain Eukaryota; kingdom Metazoa; phylum Arthropoda; class Insecta; order Diptera; family Chloropidae; genus Chlorops; species Chlorops oryzae. The sequence continues at coordinate 3,774,799 of CM035806.1, read as the reverse complement.
GGTTTCTCTGGTTTCACACCGATTTCTGATTCCGTAGCCTTCTTTGCTTCTGAGTCCCGTGGATCGGGTTTAACTTGCTCTGCTGTAACTTTCGAAACTTCAGGTTTTTCTGGCCTTACTCCGATTTCGGACTCTTTAGCCTTCATGGCCTTTGAATCAAAATTCTCTTGTTTTACTTTTTCTGCAGTAACCTCGGATATTTCAGGTTTTTCAGGCTTTACACCGATCTCGGACTTCTTAGCCTTCTTTGCTTCTGCGTCTAACTTTTCATTTTTGACCGTTTCTGCGGTAGCTTCAGAAATTTGGGATTTCTCCGGCTTCGTTCCAATTTCGGACTCCTTGGTCTTCTTTGATTCTGCGTCGAAGTTTTCTTTTGAGAATTTTTCTGCAGTCACTCCGGAATCTTCTGGCTTTGCCGGTTTTACACTCACGTCAGTTTTTCCGGCTTGTATTTTCTTTGCTTCTAGTTTGTCTTCTTCAATTTCTTGGGGACGTTCTATGGGACTTCTTGGAGGGAGTTCCGATAAAGCCATATAAATGCAATCAGCTACATTGTATAATGCCTCAGCTATTGTGGTAAACTTAACATGAAGTGTGCTATTGTCAATATAGTTGTAAGTGTCATTTGTTAGTTTTTTTGCATTTTCGAACTTCGAATTAGTCCCCGCAGCCAAAAGAGGAATGGCATCGTCAATGCTTACAAAGAGGTCCATAATATGCTTCTGCAGGGACACTATTTTCTCGGATGACTTATCATGAGTGAGTTGCTCCTTGAGAAGACTCAAAATTGCCTGAATGTTTTGAAGTTTCGTTCCTATGGTAGAAGCCGTTAGAGGGAGATTGCGTTTTAAGATTTCTGAACTCAAGTCTTGAACCGCATCTGAGAACTTCTCGAAGTATTGGTGTGACAGGTTCGATTCTGTTTGGGGATTGACTCGTAATAGATTTTCAAGTAGTTTTTCAATTTTTCCGCGTTTTTCATCTGCTGACGAACTATCATAGGTGTGCACGATATGCTCCTTAAGCTTCAAAACCACACGAGATAATTTGTCTGAGTCATCTAAAATATCTTCAAGCCTAGGCAGTTCATTTTCTTTGTTGCCTTTTTGAAGAAACTCCAATATTTCCGCATATTGTTCTTGTAAATGTTCTAGTGTTGCCAGTGATGAGGTTTCTAATACATTTGATTTCAGGTACTTAGAGATATCTGCGAAGCATGCAACACTGGTTTCTAGTTCCTGAAGTATTTCAATTGCATCTGAAATTTCACCACCCTTCAATGCATTTGCTAATTGATTGAGTCGAGCATGCTCCAGCTTAGCGTCATCTACCAGTACTGCAAGAGCTATGACGCCATCGGATAGTTTCTTAAAAGAAGCAGTTCCCCCGACTTGAGAGGGGCTATTGTCTTTACGTATTATTTTAATGGCTGAGCAAATTGCATTTACGGATGATAACCATTTCTCTTTGTCAGATAGAGATGAGGACTCATCTTCTACAAGGAAACTGGAAATGCTTGACAAACTCATTAAAATCGGTTCACTTATCTCATGAACGAGAGATTTTCGAAGCATTGCGTTTTCATTCAAAACTTGAAGGAATACGGCATTGGCGTGCTCCAAAATAATTTCATCACAAATCGTGCTCCTTGAGTTAATTGCTGTTGCTATCAGATCTTTCAGTTTAAACAGCGTAAGAAATAAACGTTGCTCCAAGGGATCGGATGCGTTCGTTTCGATGGCATTTTTCAACTCTTGAAGAGTAGTTGCCAGTGATTTCATTTTATCGGCATCGTTCTTTTCTAGATACCTTAATTCTATTTGTCCCAATTCTTCAAGAAGGAAATTGACTTTAGATAGAACCTCTGAAGAAAATAGAGCCTGCGATTTCTTTTCCTTATCTTTTCCTTTTTCATCAATTGTTTTTTCCACCTCGGAGTCTTTAATTTTCTTTGACGTGGGAGTTTCGACTTGCTCTGCTTGCCGTTTTAATGGAGCTCCTTTGATTTCTTCGCCTTCTTTTCCCGTAATTGGAACTACGCTTTGATTTTCGAAAGAATCTTCACGCATTTTGTTTAATTCAGTTTCCAGTTTCTTAAGTTGTTCACTAAAATTATCAATGGTATTGTGCTGTGCGTTGCTTAAAGAGCGAAAATCGGCACTGGGCAGAAGTTCCTTTTCAACGTGAGTCAACATCGAAAGAACATTTTCGACGAGCGTGCGGTTGTTATCAAGAAATGTATTAGTCAAGGGACAATTACTTCGCAATCCTCTCTGAATTTGCACCAGTAGTGTTTTAGCCAATGCAATGTCCTTTAATAAAGTGTTGATAGTAGCTTTTATTTGTGCTGTATCCGAATCTATAATCTTTTGCGAAAGCGCGGCCATCGGTTGCGTCAACATATCAATCTCCTGCAGCAGCTCTATAGTGCGAATGGAATTTTCGCTACTATCGATAAAATCGTAAATGGAAATCAAATTACTTTCCATTTCCAGTAACTCCTCGTATTCAGGTTGATTGGGCGCTTCACTAACATCATTAAGCAAACGGAATGCCGTCATCAGATGCGATTGCAAATTAACAACCATCGAAGATGACTTTTCAATATCAACGACAGTATAATCCTCTGTTGTTGCCTTCGAATTGGCTTCAATAACTTCTTTAACACTATTGAGGAGCTCCTGAAATGGCTGTGCTACTCTATTTAAATGCTCAATATGTTCGCTTGTACGGCATAACCACACGAACTGTTGAATCGAATAAGCTATTTTGGCATACATCTCAGCTGCTAATTGCACTTCGAGCAATGGAAGTCCGACCAGAATATCTTCGAATGCTATTTCGATATCCTCTAGTGGCTCCGCTGTACCAGCCTGATATGTATGTACAATGCATTCTTTCAATTTGAAGAGAACTTTCGGTAGATCGGTGCTTATCAATATCGCTGCCTCTTGTTCTCCAGGCTTTTGCAGTTTCTCTTCAATGTTTTGTAAACTATTCCTGAGTTCGTTTAACACCTCGCTTATTTGTCGCATTTCATTCGGCTTTAAAGTTGTCGAGTTAGCCAAGCAGTTCTCTAACATTTTGATACCTTCAGCAACAGAATTTTTGATTTCGTGTACCTTACTATCGACACTCTGCGATAATGTCGCCGATAAAACACCATTGCTTGATGTGTGTACCTTTGCTTGAGTTTGAAGCGAACTTAAATTTTCCTGCGTTGAAAGATCCTGTACTTGTTCGAATGGTTGCAAATCAATTTGTTCACAGTATTGTAGAAGTTCAATAAGTGGAGAAATTTTTACGTCTATTGTCTTCAAGCTCTCTAAACTCTCTAAATGCATGATCGGGCATTGCTCTTGAACATTGACAATGCATTCTCGCAGTGCTAATATGGGCTTTGCAATTGTTACGAGCTTCGAAATGCTAGCTTCACTTTGTAGTTTCTCAACCTCGGTTAGACCCTCATTTACCTCGATATATATTGCATTCTGAAGCGTTCTTATCGGTTCAATGAACTGTTTCAAATGCGAATACGTCGGTTCAGTTGCTAGGGATTCGAGTGCTTCTAATGCCTGTTGCTCTTCGATTGATATTAGCAAACGTTTCAGATCGTGTACAATTTCGGCGTTTTTCTGTTGAACACTTGATACGCTCGATAAACTTGCAATTTGTTCTAATTGCTCAGCATGGAAAACTTGTATTGCCTCCTTAACATCTTCCAACTGGGAGACTAAGGCTGTTAATTTCAGGCCTTCTGTTGCTTCTGGTAGCTCTTCCAGTTGGTTTTGTTCAATGAATTCTTGAACCTTTACAATGCAAGTATGAAGACTGCAAACTGCATCGGGCAATGCACTTTTCTCGGCACTATGGTCCGAAATACTTTGTGTCACGGCGGGCTCCTCATAAACTCCAGGTTCTTGAGTTGCTTCGGCAATATATTGCTTGAGACTTTCCAGCTTGCTGACAGCGTTTTCAAGTTGATTGACTTTATCCGGTTGTAAAGCGCTGGTTTCCAATTCGGCACAACAATCCAGAACGCTAATTAGGCTCTGTTGAAGATTTTTCATTAATACATCAACTTTCGACTTATGTTCGGCAACAGGTATTTCCGCGGGCAAAGATTCTGTTATTGACTTTATCACTGAAACATCATCCATTGTCGAAACGTTGTCCTCTCGTTCAACACTGACAGCTTCTGCTAGCTTATTTACACCTAAGTTCTCCAAATTATCAATGAGAGACAATATATGCTGAGCAATCGAAAGATTCTTCTGTTGAACTAATGTGGAACTTTTTAATTCAACTATAACATTATGGTACTCAGTGCTTTGTTGTGCGAATTCGACTAGATTAAGCTTGTGTTTTTCATTCGAAAATTCGTTAAAAACTTTTTTCATGTCCAGCAATGCTTTTGAGAGTCCAGCTACTGCTTCGGTTTGATTACTCAAACGCTCTGCTGCAGGCATTTGGATCTCTTTCAATATATTGTGTAGTGAATCATCAATTGAATTGAGGCCTGGAATACCGCCGTTCGTACGTAAGGCATTAGTTATTCCCAAAATATCCTTTATACGTGATTCGATCTCTTCACGTGCTATATTGAACTCCATGTCGGCTCGCATTTTAAGAAAAGAGAGCTCTTGAGATTTTGCTTGCTCCTCGTCGAGTTCGACCTCCCGTTGCATTAATTTCAACTCATGCTCTTCAATATCGATCTCAATTGATTTAATAATCTTACGCATATTTTGCAATAATCGTAGGCATTGCTGATTTTGGCTTTGACCTGATGCTGTGGAAAGGACTTCTTCGCCAAGTTTCAGTTTTGCTATCAAACTGTGAAGTGGATCAATAATATCAGCCAAAGACCCTGAAATCGATTTCTCTTGCGTCTGACGCATGCAGTAATTCAACTCATCGATTGGACGTTTTAAATTATCGAGCAAAAGTAGATGGATTTTATTGATTTGATTGTCCAATATTGTGCTGATTAAAGCGGACATTTCGTCTTTCAGCTCGAGAAGACCGGTTTGTATATTAGGCGTTAAACGTTCCGATAGACGTTCAATATTCGACTCAAGATGCAGGACCGATTGTGCAAATGTTTGCAAAAGCTTTTGCGTATCGGCGGTTTCGATGCCAATGTCAACATCCTCAAAGATCTGACCACTTTCAATGTCCTGTTCAAGCTGAGCGAGACCATTTTGAATTTCTTGCAACGGCGGTACCATGGATTCAACTGTGCTAACAGTCAACATGCCAGTCTCGATGCTTTCAGTTGTTTGATGGTTCTCGATAATCTCTAAACCCTTATTAAGTTCAAATAGCGGTGGCGTTACAATATCCAAAATGGCCATATTGACTTTTGCCTCCATCGAATCGGCAGTGGTGGTTTCAGCAGTTGCGGATAACTTTTTCTCGATCAATGTCAATTGGCTTTGAAGCTCTTTTATCGGCTCGACTATATTATCGAGGACCTTTTTATGTACCTTTGTATAAATTTGCGTTTCATCTTCCTCTTGGGAGAGTTCATTCTCAACAAGCTCCAATGCAGCTTGTATCTTTGCTACAGGGAGACAAATCAATTTGAGTGCTTCGGCACATTTTGGTAAATTCGTTTCGGCAATTTTCGCGAATGGTATAAGTTCGGGTTGTTCTTCTTGCATTTTTGCAACCGATTCGTTGAAATGCTTTGCAGCCTCCAATTCTTGGGCTTCCTGCAGCAATGCTTGTGATTTTATTGTTCCCTGAGTAATTTCAAGTCCCTGCTTCATATCGTCTATCATTAAATGCACTTTGGATTTAAGAGTTTCCAATTCAGTCTGGCTGACGATACGTTTCATTTCGTCTAAGCATTTTATCATTATATCACCGATACTATCGATAATACAAACGCTTGTACGCTGTATTAGTGTGACTCCCGTCTCGTCGATTTCCACGCATTTCTCTATAACCTGCAAGCTAGTGTGCAAACGGCGAATATCTTCCTCCATGGACTGGAAAAGTGCATCGAGTGTCGTCTCACCGGAATAAGCGCGTAGCTTACTTTGTATTTGCTTAACCGGATCGAGAGTGTTTCTTATTATTGCAATGCTTTGATCGGCCGCCGACGGGGTCATCATCATGGCCGACTGTGCGATTACCTCATTTTCAACTGCCTGTAAATGATTTCCAATTGTATGCAAAAATTTCGCCAATTGCACCAATGACCTGAGATTCTTTTCGATCTCAGCTTCGTTCGATACGATTTTGGCAAAATCAACAACTGCCAGCCCATCACCAACAGCACCAGATATATCCATTTGTTTGGCTTCTTCTTCAGAGGTTTTCGACGAGTCGGCATCAGATAATAATAATTTTCCCCTTTTCCTTCGCGGTGCTTGCAAAACATTCTCTGTTTCACCTTTCTGTTCCGCTTTCTCAGATAACTGTGGACTGGCATACGTCTGCAATTCGGAAGTGTTATCTTCACCTTCACCATCACCTTCACCATGACTACTTGAGGCTTTCGATGGACTAAAATCTTCTTCTGGTTCATTTGGACGTGACTTTTTACGCTTTCGTTTTGGTGGAGTCAAGCAAAGATCCTCTTCCATTTTCTCGAACGATCGTTGGGCAAACTCTTCAGTTTTTTTATCGAATACAAGACCTTCGCCATCACGTCCCGAAGAACCATGAACTGTTATTTCTGTTATCGATATATCGTCTAATCCGGCATCGGTGCGCTGATCATCGTCATGTGTAAAGTACTCGGGCGATATGTCTATAACAACAGCTTCCATTAAGAGTTTGCCCGACTGTGATGTTTCTTTGACAAAGCGCAGTGGCGGCAACTCTACAACATTGTGTTCGGTTACATGCTCAGAAATTTGATCAGCATACATTTCGACAATTTTAAGTGCTTCCTCTTCGGTCAGATCCGGTGTTTCGTACAAGGATACTGAGACTTCTTTGCCATCGAATGAAAATGAAATATCACCCTTTTCATCGATCGTCACATCGCCCATGGGAGTTTCATATAATTGAGATGTTCGCTCCTCCTGTATTGTCGATAAGGAAAAATTACGCTGCAACTGATTCTCATATTGTTTTTCCTGTTGCTTTTGATTTTTATATGCATCTTCGAAGCCGAGTAAAGACGCCGAGCTGGCCACAACGCCCATACAATTTTTTGCCTCGCACGTATATGTTCCAAGACAACATGTCCCATCTTGACCCGAAATAATGCGATGTATATCGCCGGGCTTCAGTTCGACACCATCTTTATACCATTTCAAAACTGGCTGTGGCACGCCAATGACTTTACACTCCAAGTTTACTGCGCCTTCATCTGTAAGCACGGCTCGTAAGCACTCCAAAAACCTGGGCTTCTTAAAATGTCTCGGTATTTGGAGCTTCAGGAAGCACGAAGTAATACTTGTACCGAAATCATTCACGGCCACACATTTCCATTCGGCTTGATCGACAAACTCAACGCAATGTATATCCAAATGCCAATTCTCATTTTCGCCACGAAATGGATTATATCGTTCGCTCGACTCAATTGGCAATTCGTCACGGAACCAAGATAGCACGGGATCGGGTATCGCCTTAACGTTACAGAAAATTTAAATGGCTCATTGATTTTCGTATCCTGGCTCTTAAGCCCGCTATGAATTTCGGTGGATGATTTTGGCTAGCAATCATTTGGCGATCCTCATCGTTTAATTGACCTTGTATATCCTCGACGGTTAGAACAGCTGTACTACTGCTCTCACCCATACAATTACTTGCTATGCAACAATACGTTCCCAATGAATTAGTTCCAGTTAGTTGATAAACATCGCCAGGCTTTAATTCTTGTCCATCCTTAAACCATTTTAATATAGGCGTTGGGAATCCGACAACTTTGCACTCGAAAGAAACGAGTCCTTCTTCGGTCAACACGGCACGTAAACTCTCCATGAAACGTGGCTTTCGATAGTTCTTCGGAACTGCATATAAAAAATTAAAAAAATGTATACATAAATATAAATTTCTCTTCCAGTGTATTTGATAAATATGTAGGTATAAAACAGGAAACTAATTACTTACTGTCCATGGCAATGGTACATGTTGAAATACCCACGCTACCTTCATCGCTTGTTACCACACATTTCCATTCCCCTTCGTCACAGCTTTCGGATGGTTTTATCTCGAGCATATACACACCCAATCCATCTTCGATTAGCTTGTACCGTTCACTCGGCTCAATGCGACCTATTTTATTGTACCAGGCGACTGTCTTTGGCCAGGGTGGCACCATTACTGAAAGAATTCTGCATCAGTGGTCTTTCAAAATAATGCAAAATAAACAAGCAGTGGCTTTCAGACACGGAAGTACGATTTTTTTCAACGAATGCCTTTTGTAAAAATTTTTCACACCTCGAAAACACTCGGGTCTTTCACGATCAAACGAATGAAGAAAAAAAAAAATTAATACAGTGGACTATTGTTCAAAGGGGAAATCGACTCGATATTGAAAAATGTAGAAAAATTCTTCTCCAATTGTCGGAATACTAGGTACTCTTTTGTAAAAAAAATCCGGACTATAGCGGGTCTTAGGCAGTACCAGTATAATACGAGTAGGTAGCATAATACGACAATTTCGAAAGTTTGACACTGCACTGCAAAACTATTATCCTGAGCAATTGGAAACCAGGCATAACCATGCATTTTCTAGAATAAGTAAGCTACAAAACAGTCTGTCTCCGTGGCGTAGTTGCTTAAGATGCCAACTTACGATACTATAGGCCCAGGGTTAGACTCCCAGCTGAGGTCGTTGATATGTGTGTCGTTTTTTCTGTCTTTGTTCTACTTTGTTTTTTCAATTTTTCATGGTCACCTGTTATCACCCGTGGCAGCCACACACCAATCACCCAACCAAGCCATTAAATATCAATTTGTTTTTCTCTTTTGTCAGGTCAATTCCTGACCAATTGGTGGTCATTCCGGTGGCCGAACGAAAAATTGTAAACAAAGAACAAAGAATAAATAATACAAAAATTTATATGTTAACCGCAATTCGCAATTGTTTTCGCTTGTTATGCTCTCTTTCGCATTTTCGTTCTCGTATGTTTCCGACCTACCCCAAAGTCGTCTTCAGCATGTACGAGTACATACATACGTGCTACATTGATCGAGTTCAAGTTGAAAAAATTAGTTTACCGTCACGGAACAAACAAACAAACAAAAATTTTGAGAGCGCCAACTGTTTGCCGGCTCCTACACATGTTTACAGATGTTTTTGGTGATTCTTTTTGGACACGAGTCGCGTGCTTAAATACTAGTTTACACATACCTATACCTATACCTATATAAAATGACGCGGTGTCTGCGAAAAAATTTGTTTGGCAATTGGCCAAAATTTACCATGCCTCTGAGCATTTCACACTCACCTTGGCATCCGAGTCTTATGGTCTCGCCAATGTGAGCATTTGCGTCACGTAATTCGTTTGTGAATATCGGTGGCGGTGCTGTGCTCTTCACGCTGTGATCATCAATGATAAATTATGGTTTTGAATCTCGTACATATAAGTATTTGTAGTTAACCACAATATGAATTTATTAACATAAGTAAGTACCTGTCTGCTGGCTTAAGTGAGCCCTCCCGACTGCCGCGTCCGGCAACGTGTACCTTGGAGCTGGAGTATGATTTTCCCATGCAATTGATTGCCTCGCATGTGTATGTGCCCAAGGAAGTCGGATCATCGGCGTTGGCGGTCAGTGCGAAAACATCGCCGGCTTTAATCTCTTTGGAATCTTTGAACCATCTTAGTTGTGGTGTTGGTACACCAACAACTTTACACTCGAGTGAGACAGTACCCTGCTCGGTTAGCAGCGCCCGCAATTCTTCAATGAATTCGGGTGCCTTGTATGCCTTCGGAACGAGAACGTTCAAATTTGATATGCACGAATTTCGGCCACCTAAATTCTCTGCCATAACCATCCATTTGCCACCATCATCCAATACAACAGGACTTATTTCGAGATAATGAAATGAACCTTCATTTATCTCTTTGATTCGATCATTCTCGCAAATACGTCGATCGTTACGGTACCAAGTTAGCTATGGAAATATATATTTATATAGCATTTTTTTAAGCAAATCTTTGGTACTACCTTCACTTCCGACGAGCTACGGATTTCGATCAGCAGTCTTGTTCGTGTTCCAACTTTCACCGAGAGATCAACCAACCGGCGCAGGAATATTGGAGGGTCATCACCGGATGTTCGATCTTCGACAACCAGTTCCATATCTCTTCGAATGACATCGTTTCCTTTGGTTCGTGCAAATAATGTGTAATGCCCAGCATCCTCAGCTTGCACATGTTCAACGGCTAATTGGACCGCATTGCTGGTCTGTGTTATTCGAAAACGATCGGTATTTTCAATTGGTATGTCGCCTCTGCTCCTACAAAAAAAAAAAATTTCAAGAATTTTATTCAAAATGAACAATTTTCTCTCAGCTCTCTGCTCATCATAGTGATTTTCCACGTCTCTTTTAAGTCGATAGAATATCTCTGTAACTCTTTGTCTCTCTCTCTCTCTCTTTCTCTCTTATGTTGTGTCTCTTGAATGTTTCTCTTAAGGGATATCTCTTCAATATTTTTCGCTCAAATCTTTCTCTTTTTCCTATTTATGATTTCTCTTCTTCTCTTAGTTTTGCGAAATTTCCAAGAGAGAGAAAAAATCTTCATTAAGTCGAAATATTTTCTCACGCTCAATTCAGTTTTTCTACATATATTTTCTATATGCATATGTTTTTGATAAACGAACAAGTTTTTACCTGAGTATATATAATATTTACGATCGAATTTTCAAGGAATTTCCAACGTCTGCAAATACTAGAGAACTTGATTGAATTATATATTTAGACGCCCTTGAGGAGAATATTGAAGGCGTTTTTTTTTTTCATTTGGAAGGCTTTCTATTTTATATATAGAGACGCTTCCGTTTTAACTTCTTTCCGTGGGGAATTACGTTCTCTAAATTGTGGTCTGCCGAGTGGCAAAAAAACTCTAGAAGCAATTAATCAGGGGTGTCACAGAATCCGATAGCTATCGGAATTGGTGTTTTTGTCAACTGAACTTTCGTATATATTTCATAGACAGCCGGATAAAATTGGGTTCTGTGCAATTAAGGACCGATAGCAGTTCCGATTGAAAACCAAAAACAACAAAATTTGTAAATTCTGTATAAAATTTCGATCGGTTTTGATTCCGATTCCGACAGCTATCGGATTCTGTGACACCCCTGAATAATTTCTTTGTACTTTTATTTATTCATTTCTAGTCTTAATTCCTTGCTAACAATGGACCACTGCATTGCTTTCAATGACAACTAATAATCATATTAACCAAAAAGGACTCGAAGATGAACCTGCTCCAATCCAAATTTTAAGAAAAACAAGAGTAATGAGATCCACACAAGGAAATTATTTAAAAAAAAAAATTTTTTTTTTATAAAAAGACTGGAATTTAAAATCAATTTCATATTTTTGAACGGAAAGAAATATGTTTTCATTTTCAGAAAACGTACTGTTAAAAAATGAATCCATTGGAAATGAAGGAAACGACAGCCCGAAGTCAGGCGGTCTAGTTTTGCGGACTTTTTGCAAAAATTCTTAAGAAATTCGATCATTTCACGCGGAAAAACTGTCAGTCGGAACATATACAAAATGTTAAAAAAAAAAAATAATAATAATAATTTTAAAAATAGAAAACTGGGTCATTAAATTGTGGGAATTTCACAAAATTTTTAACAAAAAAAAACATGCTTAATTAACTAAAATATGCCAATCAGAAGCTTTTAATTAAATAAACTCTACTGTATTAAGCCGAAGGCCTCCGTTGTCAGTGCTCCTAGTATGTAAGTTATAAATTTATTAAAAACTTTAATTTTGAATTAAATAAATAATTCACTATAAGCGAAAAATGAGAGACCAAAAAGCCCAAATAATAATTCAAAAATGAAATATAGAGATGGTCAAAAATAACAATTAACAATAAGGCAGGCACGCCAATGGTGTATATATATGCACAATTTAGCCGACCTACCTCACATCGCTGAGGTGGTCAGAGTGGCTAAGGTGTTGGTCAAAGATACCTGATGATGAACCTGTAAGCTAGGTTCGAAACCGGTCGTATCGGCTTTCCACACTTCTCGGCAATTTATGAAAAATAAATTTTTTCAATTGCCAAAAATTACATTTTTCACTATAAGCGAAAAATGAGAGACCAAAAAGCCCAAATAATAATTCAAAAATAAATAAATAAAATAATTCTTCTATATAAAGTGTTTTACTGCCCGATCTTCTAACCGATCACACAGCCCCCACAGAAAAAAAAAAACAGTAAGAAAGCTTTAGCTTTTTTAGAAAGGTCTAGCTCGACTTCGATATACCCATCCGCCCGACAATATTAACGCAATCTGTTTTGGCTTTCCATGGTCTTTGCTCTGTCTCTCTCGCTTTTTATAAAAGAACTGTCTGCGCAAAGACTTAAGACGCGAACGTGAAAACAGTAATGAAAATCGTACGTGGGCTAAAATTCTTTTTAACGCCTATACTTTTGTCCCTGTCAATGAAATTCATTTTTCATGAAGGAGCAAATCAAATTAATAACAAATTAATTTTAACAAAAAATTTATTAATAAAAAAGTAAAATACTCTAGTCGAATTGAAAAGAATCAAATATTACCAAAACTCCATTTTGTTTACTCGCAAATTACAGTAACATTGTTGTCTTGTCTAGTCTTGTCTTGCCAAAGAAGACAACAATGTTACTGCAATTTGCGAGTAAACAAAATGGAGTTTTGGTAATATTTGATTCTTTTCAAGTCGACTAGAGTGTTTTATTTTGCTATGAATAATTTTTTTGCTAAAATTAATTTGTTATTAATTTGATTTGCTCCTTCATGAAAACTGAATTTCATTGATAGAGACAGAAATTTAGGCATTAAAAAGAATTTTGGCCCACGTAATTAATGAACGGCCTCTTACTATGCATTTTATATGTTTTCGGGTTCTTTCAATCCGAATTTCATTTCCATATATATAGCTCTATGGGGTTTAGGTTTTGCCATAAGCATTAAAAAGCATCCTAGACCCGATGGAGGTACAGTAAAACTTCTATAACACGAACCCAAACACCATTATCCAAAGAAATAGTTCGAGTTATAGAGACTTCGAGTTGGGGAAACGAAATTGTACCTCTATAAAATATTCGAGTTATAGAAAATTCGAGTTCGAGTTATGGAAGCGTGACTGTATATAGATTTTAAACTCGGATTCAGCAGCCCCGAAAAATATATACTTAGTAAGCATGAAAAATAGTCATTGCGCCCGTACTTGAAAAAAAGATTAGCCAATCCTAATCTAAAGAATTGAAAATGGAGCGGAATAGAAACCATTGTACCTGACAATAGTTTATATCCTTAAAAGCTTTGAATTCGAAGAGAAATTGCCGTGTGTTTTTTTTTTCAGTTCCACCTATTTAAAGCCTAAAGTCTAGCATCCCATTTACATCAACTTTAATTGATATCGACCATCAGACTCTGGCATACTCGTAGGACTGTGGTCCGAACAATTTCCGGTAGTCGATGGTCGAAATGCACAGGCAAAGACTGGATACAGTGGTCACTACTATCAGATTTAGAAAGATCGACCAAGAGCGGTGTAATGTGAAGAGGTTGCTGCTTTCATCCGATTAACAATTGTGAATAATAATAAAATAAATATAAATAAATCATTTAGGCGAATAGTTATCAGTATGCTTCGGAATTTGAATACGTAAAAAAATGAAGAAAAAAATTCAAAAAAATATTCAAAAAATATTCAAAAAATATTCAAAAAATTCAAAAAAAAAATGCAAAAAATTCAAAATATTCAAAAAATTCACAGTCAAAAATTCCAAATTAGTTCGATTTAGTATGCCTACTAAAATGTTGAATTGTCAAATTAACAAAAACAGCCTACTTCAGTGAATAAAATATTCAAAAAGCACAGTTAAATGCAAAAAAATTCGAAAAAATTCAAAATATTCAATAAATTCAAATAATTCAAAAAAAATTAAAAATATTCAAAATCCGAGCTCTATCCCACCCAACATTTGGAAGACTGTTTTATGAGAAGATTCATTTACGAGTCTTTTTCGAGCCCCCTTCATGATTAGAAAATGATTGATCACATGCATGATTAAAAGAAGAATCGAAAACGACTCCCAATATGTTTCAAAAGCGAGTCGTATTCAAATTACAAAAACAAAATATAGAGCAATCGTCAATTAATCACGTATGGGATTGAAATATGATCATTCAAATTGTTTCTATCTTATATTTCACTCAATATTTGACTCAAAATTGAATTGAATGGAATTTGACTTTAAAGTTATAAACGACAAATTTCCATGACTTTCGATTTGGAAAGCTTGGTGTCGACGGGTGAGCACATGACTAGAAAACGAGAGTTCCTAGGTTCAAGTCCCACATAAGGCAAAGGAAAAAAAAAGTTGAATTTATAATAATAATACATATAAAATATACACGGAAAAGCCAAAAAATGTGTATTGATTAAAAAAATTTTTTAAATTTTTTTAAATTTTGGAAAGCAATTGATTATAAATATGAGTCGTAGAAGACTCCAAAATGATAGCAAATATGAGTCGTAGAAGACTCCAAAATGATAGCAAATGAGTCGTAGAAACTCAAAATGATACAAATATGACTCGAAAGACTCCAAATGATAGCAAATATGACGTAAGACTCCAAATGAAGATTCGCGGCTAGAGACTCCAATGATAAATTGCTCAAAATCAAAATGATATCATAATATGATCAGAAGATATCGTAGCGCATATTTGCAAATTATCATTTTTAATCAGAAAGGCGACTCGAAAAAAGACTCGCTTTTGATAAAAAATTTCGAAAAATGCTAGCTGGGTAGTTATCACTTTAAAAGGCTCGAATGAATTGTTGTGAGCAAGTGAGTGAGTAATAAATTGGTACTGAATATAAAATATTAAAATGTTCTTTTATCACGCGTTACGTTAAGAGGAAGAACATAAATTTAAAACAATTAGGTTGAGGTACACAAAATTTCGGAAAATCATTTATTTGAAGATTTACCTTTTTCTATAAACCGATGATGCCGAGGATAGCGTGCTATGATAGTGATTTTTATCGTTGCATTGACAGCACTTCGAACAGCCGTTGCCCATTTTCGTTCGAGATTATTTCGTGCAGTTCACTTGCTTTGGAACTTTTTTCGTTTAATTTCGAATTCGATCGAGAGAAGATGAACTCACAATCAGTTGTTTATTGCTTTGAATGAGGAGCGATTGGATTGTCGTTCATAAGCATCGTTTTGTTGTCATTTTTTTATGTTGATTTTTTTTATCGATGGATTGATTGTTGTTCACCTTATTTATGAGGATCATTCCTTTTTTTTTTTTATTAAATATTTTCACTTTCGCTTAAGAGGAGCATTTTATTATTATTAATTTATTTTTTTTTTTTTTTTGTGATCAAGATCAAAGCGGGGTATTTGCTATTTTAACTAAATTAATTAGGCAATTTGACAAAGTCTTCTATAAACCCTTTTTAATTTATCCCCAGCTGAATTGAATATATTTAGGGCTAAAAATAATCATTTTAGCTGGGGATAAATTTAAAAGGGATTTTAGAAGACAATAAATTTATATGGAGAAGAATATTTTCAGTTAAAGGCTATAAGTAGCCGACTGCAGCGCCTGAAAGGGATCAGTATCAGTAGTGAGGGGTGCGGGATTGAAGGGCGTAGCCATCCCGGGCGCCATGTCATATCTTATTTGTTATTAAGGTCTTTTTATTTAGAGAGAGACGGCATATCTTCCATTGTGCCCTGGGCGCCGAAATGTCTCGCTACGGCACTGGAAGGTGTTTCAAAATTTTATTTGATTTTTGGATAGGCACTACCTATAAACACTATAGAAACCGATATTTAGGTTCCTATTGCTCAGTCTCCTTGAAATTTCCTTCAAAAATTTCTTTTAGTAGGTAGGTAGGTTGAAGTGGCTGCCACTTAGGCCGTTTATCGGCCCATTGTGATACCAAGGAGGTTTTCTTGTGTTTGTGTGAGTGTATGTCTTTTTATGTAGTGTGCCCCTAACATGCGATTTTTGAAAAACCAGTGCTAGGCTTGGAACATTACACTCCGTTTCGCCTGTGCCGGGAATCGAACCTCGGACCCTGGGATTAAGTTTAAGTAAGCTCTTTTCAAAAATTTGAATCTCAAAAACATAAAAAGGTGAAACAAATGGCGACTGATTGTTAATAAAACCAGAAAACTAAAAAAAAAAAATTTTTTAAATTTTACACTGAGAAAATCTTTTTCACAAAAAAGAAAATCAAAATTGAATATTTTTTTTTCGATCCGTTCCCGTTCTCGAGTCACATTCTGACCATTTTTTAAATATCCCTCTAAATATTATGTATCTTTCACAAAAAAAAATTTATCAAAATCAAAAGGTAGCTTGATTTAAGTACTATTTTTGCTGCGGTTGACATGCGCATCCAGTACAAATGTGTGAAAGTTGATAAAAAAAAAAAAAACATCAATCGTACGAGCAATTGTTAATAAAACAAGGAATATAAAATAAAGTTTAAATTTACGCTCAGAAAAGTTTTTGAAAAAAAAAAAAAATTATTTTTTCAGTGTATGCCAATTTGTGGATATTTTTCAAAAATTTTCTTCTGAGTTTTATTTTCATTTAAACTGATAAAACTTCTCATTTCCTAAACTTTACTTCAAATTAAAATAAGGCATACAATAGAACCGCAAAATGGACGATATGGGCCACAAAAGGTTGAGAATCACTGCCCTATTCGATGTGGTATGACTACGCTTGGCAAATTTTTTTTTGTGTTTCTTTGAAATACATTTTAATAGATAAAATAAAAGCTAGTTTGTACCGATATACTTCATTGGTGGCAATAAAATGAAAATTTGGCTTTCCATAAAATTCATACGAAAATCTTAATCCAATGAATTATGGCAAACACATTTTACGCATGATTTTCAAAATTGAAAAACAAATCTTCACTTATTATAGATATGTGAGTATACATATTGAGAACAAGAAGAAATCTTCAAAGAGGATTTTAAATATTCCATAATTTTCTTTAATCGTCTTTGCTTCTTTTTCCTCGTTCTAAAAAAAAGCAAAAGAAAATAGCGTCCTCATTCTGTTTTCACTCCCAAAGAGATTCGAGCATTTTAAGCATGTTTTATTTGTTTTTTTTTTTTCTTTTTTTCATCCGAACTAATACTGCAAGCTTTGGCATGTCTTAGTTCGAAACAAGCAATGGCATCTTCATAAAATTCTTGTTGCCTGCAAATTATGAATTGCAAATCTTTAGAAATCAATAAATTTCCGGCTTTCAAACATTTCAGTGAATTTTATTTAATTATTGCATTATCGGTTAAACTGCAGATTCTGGAACACTGACAGCTTCAAAGAATATCTAAAAACATTTGTGTCAACGAGCAACAGAAATGGTTGATTTTCTTTAGATTTTCCAATTTTCTTCATATAGAATAAAGTGGGATAAAGAAAACAGGGATATGTTACCCAACATATTTCATATTAAAGGGGCTCTCTCCAGCTCTGTCAAAAATGAAAAACTTCATATAAAAAACACTTCACAAAATTGCTGATTCATTTCTGAAGCGTTTTTGTTTTTATATGAAGGTTCTCATTTCCGACAGAGCTGGAGATAGCCCATAACCAAAAAAAAATTGCTCAGGCAATTCACAAGGTTTTCTAGAATCCGTTTTAAATTTATCCCCAACTAAAATGAGTGTTTTTAGCTCCAAAAATGATCGTGGTCTTCTTAAAATTTCTCTTAAGACTTTTTGCCCCTATAAGGTTCTCCTAAAGAGAAGAAATTTCTGTTGAATAGAGATTCCCCTCCTTTTTGGCCGGAATTCCCATATGTTCTTGTATTCTTATGCACCAATTTATTTTACTAGTCACAGAAAACAAAACAAACAAAAAATTAGCACAAGTACGGGTGCTATAGTCCGGCGAGCTTGACAACATGCACAATACCCGACATAGGCATTTGTTAAAATAGGCCACAAGACCAGAGCTGGAGAAAAAATTGATAGCACTATCGATTCCATCGATAGTTTGAAACGATCGAAAACATCGATCGGTGATGATGATGGTGAGGTTGGTGATGTTGATGATGATAATGGTGATGATGATAGTGAGGTTAGTGATGATGGTAATGGTGATCTTGATGGTGATGTTGATGGTGATGATGTTGATGGTGATGATGTTGATGTGATGATGTTGATGGTGATTATGTTGATGGTGGTGATGTTGATGGTGATGATGTTGATGGTGATGATGTTGATGATGATGATATTGATGGTGATGATGTTGATAGTGATGATTTTGATGGTGGCGATGTTGATGGTGATGTTGATGGTGATGTTGATGTTGATGGTGATGTTGATGGTGTTGTTGATGGTGATGTTGATGTTGATGTTTATGATGATGATGTTGGTGTTGATGATGTTGGTGTTGGTGTTGATGATGATGGTGTTGATGATGATTATGGTGATGTTGGTGATGATGTTGGTGATGATGTTGGAGATGATGGTGGTGAGGTTGGTGATGATGGTGGTGAGGTTGGTGATGATGATGGTAAGGTTGGTGATGATAATGGTGAGGTTAGTAATGATGATGGTGTTGAAGATGGTGATGATGATTATGATGGTGTTGATGGTGATGATGGTGTTGATGGTGATGATGATGATGATGGTGAGGTTGGTGATGATGATGGTGGTGGTGTGGTTGGTTATGATGGATATGATGGTGTTGATGGTGTTGATGATGCTGGTGTTGATGATGATGATGTTGATGATGATGGTGTTGATGATGATGGTGTTGATGATGATGGTGTTGATGATGATGGTGTTGATGATGTTGGTGTTGATGATGTTGGTGTTGATGATGTTGGTGTTGATGATGATGGTGTTGATGATGTTGGTGTTGATGATGATTATGGTGAGGATGGTGAGGTTGGTGATGATGATGGTAAGGTTGGTGATGACGATGGTAAGGTTGATGATGATGATGGTGAGGTTAGTGATGATGATGGTGTTGAAGATGGTGATGATGGTGATGGCGGTGATGTTGTTGATGGTGATGATGATTATGATGGTGTTGACGGTGATGATGGTGTTGATGGTGATGATGATGATGATGGTGAGGTTGGTGTTGATGGTGTTGATGGTGTTGATGGTGTTGATGGTGTTGATGGTGTTGATGTGTTGATGTGTGTTGATGTTGTTGATGGTGTTGATGGTGTTGATGGTGTTGATGATGGTGTTGATGTTCAAATTTGAAAATATACCTTCCAGCTCTTCTGAGATCACTGAGAATTTCTTCAATTCATGGCTTTATATACGTTTCCGAAATCATGAATTCAGTGAGAATTGTAGGAATTTTTTGAAAAAAAGTACCATTTCTCGGGGTTGTTTTGCATTTGGAGGGAAATAATGATTCGAAATATGTTTTCAGGACGAATACCATCAAAGGGCACTATGAGCGTATTCGGAGGGTGATTTTGGGGGTTCAAGCCCCCCTCGAAATATAGGAAATTACAAAGGGGATGGAGAAAATGATCTCGGTGGATAGTTTTGTTATGCCCTAAACCACTTCTGAAATAATTTTTTACGTCGGTGCGTTTTGGTGCGTTTCCATGTCCCCACGAACCCCACCATGGCTTGTTTTAAATCAGCCCTCGAACTCAACGAGCCATAGATTTAAGCAGTGATGCCAACTTCGCGCTTTTCGCGCTAGATCTTGCGCTTTTGGAAGGCCCGCGGCGCGAAAACTTCTTTTTATCGCCAAGTTATTTTTGCGCGAAATCTAACGCTTTTTCGTTGCGTTCATTAAAGGTTTCAAAGAAGTTTTTCCTTCAATTTTCAACATTTTAATAGCGTAAGCCAAGTAATGCTTCCTAACACAACAAAATATACTATGATCTTTTTAGAAAAACAACACGTTCCCTTCGAAAAACGCTTTCTTTTGGTTGATTTAGCGCTTTTTGAAATTAGAAATTGGGAATCATTGTTTTCCGGTGCTTTTTAGCGCATTTTCAAAATTAATCAGCGCTTTTTCCATCTGAGGAGTTGGCAACACTGCGGTCATGGTGATGATGATCATGGTGATGATCATATATAACAATATATGTCACTCTCAGAGATATTGCGCGGGACGTTTCGCGCCAGTTAGAAGAAGATGTTACTCGGCAGGCAAAAGAAGAGCGAGAGGGAAATACTTTTGGTGAGTACCTCAGTGCAAAATGCTCATTTTGGTGGGTACCCAAGACCATGGTGGGTACCCAAGACCGTGGCGAAAAGAGCCAAAATGGAAACGGCTCCTGAGTGACATATATAGTTATATATGGTGATGATGATTATAACTTACGCGCCTTCTGGCTTCACCACGTCGAGAATAATCTTCAGAAATTCTGCGAGTCTTAAGTGTCCCATTTTACAAACCAAATGAGAATTATAGGCGTCATGCTAAAATTTTATTCTATGCACTGATGCCAGAACGAGGGAATTTTTCGATTTCACCTGGTATGGTATGGTATGGTATGGTATTGGAGAATTGGGTAAGAAAGGTTTTAAAATTCGGCTTCTGAGGTGGGATACTTTAACACATCATTTTATTAATTTATTATATGTAGCACCATCATTAATTTTTTAAATTTAAGACTTTGAAATGTTTGATATTTAATTGATATGGTCGCAACCATCGAAAGTTCTCCATCTCTCTGCCAAGGCCACTTCGACTAAGACAACTCAGGTATTCTAGAGATTTGAAAGGCCATTTAGGGGCTCATATTTCCATTTTTGTTCAAGTTCTTAATGAAAGCTGCGGTTTTGCCACGCCCACTTATCCAATTTTTGGAAATTTAGTCTCAAATTCTAGACTAAACTGAAATATCTCTGATTTTGAGTTGGTTTCTGGGATTTTCTGTGACAGACCCTAATACTGGAGGTACCCTTACAAATAGTCCGATCAGGTCCATTCTCGAATTAACTCATGTTTCCGTGAACACGCATACCAAATGTCGTGAAGATAGCTCAACTCCTACAATAAAAAACTGTTTATGGATGGACGGGCAGATAGACAGACAGACGAACATGGCTAAATCGAATCTCCTGGTGACGCTGATCGTTTCCCCACACATTTTGACTGGTCTATCTCGAATGGTTCTGAGTTTTATACGCACAAACGCAATATATCACAGAATGTGTCGGGTATAAAAATATCCCGAATTAATTGAATTAAAAAAAAAATAAAATAATGGTCACTTCATACAAAACATTTTTAATGTTCACTAGAGTGCCGAATTGTTTCCATCGGAATTGTTTTGAATATTTCTGCCATTCATTTTCATTTCCACCCACGCCAATCTATTTACCCACCGCTCTCAGACTAAAATGCAATTTGCATACCACAGAGCGTTTAAAAAAAAAAAAAAAACCATTAATGCTTGTGTGTAATTAAAAAACTGTTGATTGCGGCGGTGAATGAAATCGTAAATAAATTTTGAGTTCACACATTCATAGTCGTAGGTCTCAAAATAGTAGAACGGTTCCTTTAAGATGCTCGCAAGATTTATTGCTTTGATAAAATACAAATTTTCTGACAGGGTGTCTGATGAGTCACAGAATTTTGTGTTGTTATTACCTTACGTCTTACGTAAATTAAATTTCAAATGCCAGATGTCTTCGAGCCGATTTGCCAAGCAAACAAATTTTTGCAATATAAAAAGATCTTCAATTGTATATGTCAGAATCCATCAATCGTTTTGAATGGCATTTTAAACGAATTTCTCATTATTCTCATGCGTGTGCAGAAGGAATGTGTGTGGCCTCACCTGCGTATGAGTAATGTTTATTAGATTGGGGTACATTGTCGTTGTCGTTGTTGTTGTTATTGTGGTTGTGGTTGTCTCGGTTGATGGTTGCCATTGTGTCTTTATAATTATTCGCACTCTAAAAGGATCGTTTAGCTGATATTTAGTAGGCAATAGGTAGTACGCAGTTGGGCAATTCCACGCAAAACGGTCCCAAAGGTCACACCCGTCGCAGCGATTCTGAGCAGAGATTAGGTAATTTCATTACTTAACTGTTGTTAAAAGTTTTCATTACTATCAATCCTTAATCACATCCTGTTTGTTTTAAATATTATGAGCTTAACCATGTAAAAAAATAGTTGTGACGGGTGTGACTAAATGGAATTGCGCAGTTGTGACTTTTTCCCTCCAGGGATTTCATTCAGACTCAAGGATTTTAGAGCTACTTAATTGATGGCCATGCATCCTTGTGCAGACTCCTATATTTAAGTTTACTCCTAGCAGTTAGTACGCGTTGGGCAAGAAAAGCGATGGCGCTGGAAGAGCCTTTAATAGGTTCAAAGGCGGCACTCGAGTTCTTCGGCAAATGATCAGTCAAGAAGCGATAACTGGCAGTCCCAGAACACTGTGTCACATTTTTGAGGTCAGTTTTGAGTACCTATCAAATCCATATGAAATTTTATATGCATTTTTGTGGGTCCGACAATCGGTCTTAATCTACTTTTAATGCTCCTAAGTGATAAGGGTGGTCATACCAGAAATTCTTAGTTTTAGTACACGACGTATGAGCAATGTTATTTCCATAAATTTGAGTACCCACCCAGTTGGAAAATTAAGCATGCATGCCCGTAGCATTCATGATTCATGCATTGATAACACAGTGCGACAATTTTCAGGTCATCGGCTCGGGCCCAAACCAAACCAATTGCAAATGAAAGTACACATGTGGAATAGTAAAACCTCAACTGGTTTTTGGTCTGGCAGGCTACAATTGTTTTTTACAGTGTATTAAAATTTCGCAATATTGGTCATATACCATACTAAAAAATATGGTAAATCTAGTATTAATATTGATTTTTCTTAAAATTCGTCTGAGAAGACTTTTAGTAAAATTCAATGACAAATTTTTTTGTAGAACATTTTAACCCGTTAAACCCCACCGTTATGTGACTATTTAACCCAGTTTTCCAAAAACTGTTCAAAAGCCTTCTTAAACTGGGTATTAAAGGGTTAATATGTTCCACAAAAATATTCCTTGGAAAATTTCACTGGGGGTTGTCAAGGACATTGAGCACCTATGGGTTAAACCTACTTGAGAAAAGTGTAACCAAATTTAACTGATGTATTTCATGTATTCTATATCAAATAAAACTCGGAGTTGTTTTTGGTGGCAAAAAAGAGCTGGGCTCTAAAAAAAAGCACCCGTTTCATTAATATAGCTTTTCTCAAGTAGGTTTAACCCATAGGTGCTCAATGTCTGTGACAACCCCCAGTGAAATTTTCCAAGGAATATTTTTGTGGAACATATTAACCCTTTAATACCCAGTTTAAGAAGGCTTTTGAACATTTTTTGGAAAACTGGGTTAAATAGTCACATAACGGTGGGGTTTAACGGGTTAAAATGTTCTACAAAAAAATTTGTCATTGAATTTTTACTAAAAGTCTTCTCAGACGAATTTAAGAAAATCAATATTTATACTAGATTTACCATATTTTTTAGTATGGTATATGACCAATATTGCGAAATTTTAATACACTGTAAAAAACAATTGTAGCCTGCCAGACCAAAAACCAGTTGAGGTTTTACTATTCCACATGTGTACTTTCATTTGCAATTGGTTTGGTTTGGGCCCGAAAATTGCTGTCGCACAGTGTAATCATGCATGATGCGTGGATTTCATGTTCACATTCTGATCGCTGCACCGCCTAAGGGAAGCTAGCCTAGTGCTTAAATGCTTGGTCTTCCAGCCGACTGAGCCGGGTTCAACCCCTGGCTCTGTTGAGAATTTTTTTTTTTGAATTATCTAAGTTTTTTTTTTATTTTTACTTTTTAATTAAATTTTTTTAATAGAAAATCTTGCAACAAAATATTTTTTTTCTAAATTTTATAGCATTTTTCCCATATAAAATTTTTTTTTTTTAATATTTGCTGAAAATAAATTTTTTTTTTTAATTCTATGCGCGCGTTTCAAAGCAAATTTGATCAACAAAAAACTCAAGTTAGGGTTTTGACAAGGAGATTCAATTTTCCTATACAGTGTAATGGTAAAGACACCGAATTACCAACCGAGTGAGCGGTCAGTGGTTCGATTCTCGGACGAGACAAAAAAAATAAAAAAAGTTAGAAAAGTAAAAAGTTTATAAATAAAGAAAAAAAGCAAAATAAGAAAAAAAAAGCAAAATAATAAGAAAAAAAAACAAAACATTAAAAAAAAAATTTTTTTTTTCTAATTTTATTTCATTTTTAAAAAACAAAATAACATTGTTGGACCATTCGTGGTAGGGAACACATATTTCATGGGTTCTCAAGCATTAATCAAACACTTTTTGTCTATGCATGATTTCCTATGACAAGCCTGTATAAAAAAGAAATGAACAGGCATGGAAGGTTGGCATGCATGCAAAGCACCCTTAAGAGGCATGATTCATGCATCTTTCATGAATATTTTTACAACTGGGGTAGGACGTAACATTACGTATACGTCGTGCTTATAATGGCAGAGCGTGACATAGAAAGCGTCAAAGTAAGAGGGAGAGAGTGCGGTGTTGAGAGAGTGACAGAGATCTTTGCAATGTAATTTACTTTGAATTGCGTTTAATTTATTTTTTCGAATTGATATGCGCCTCGTTCCTATAAGAACTATCATTCATGATCATTCTCATAAGTGGTATGCTCCTTGAGAATGTGCTCTTGATCTTGATTCGATCTCTGAGATGAAGCAATCGATCCATATAAAATCGAACAATTTCCAAAAAACTTGTTAAAATGATCTCCGATCTTATTTTCATTCATAAGACCCCTTAAACTATGCTTTAATTTTTTTGATTTTTGTATTTCATTCGTCTGTATGGCAAGAGTGAAACAAATATTGAATCGTCGCCACTAGCCGGAAGGACTCCACACAGATTGCTTGTGATTTGAAGAAAATACATAATATCCTCATTGTATTAGGTTCACTTTGTTGGTGGTGATCGTTCAGAAAACCTTTGAAGTAAATTGAAACTGTATGGTTGAGAAGTAAAATTACCCTTGGAGTAACTGGAGGACACCACTGAGCTAACGAATTCGCTAGCCACTGGTGGTGTTCACTACCCATCCGTCTATCCATTCTTCTGTCGAATTTAACACGGGCGAAAAGTGGCAGGACGCCCTGGTATGCATTCCCTTGCACTGTCGATTTCTCTGGCGCAAAAGAGACTAACTAATAAGTGGCCATGTGCTTTCAGTACATTTGATATAGGTACTAAGTTATTAGAAAGGCGAGAAGCGGTCGGGCTGTCGTAGCGCACTGAGGGCGCACCGTCCTCACGTTCGAAAGGGTCCGGGTTCGATGCTGGCGCGGGTTAACGTCAATCAAACGTTCATCGATTAAATCCTAAGAAAAAACTTTGAACAGCCACATGTGAATTGCTGTATCGATAGAAGCGCTGATCTACTTGGTGCTAAAACAAAAAAATACTAGTCACCAAGGATCAGCGAAAGTGCCTACGCTTATGGGACGCTCGCCACCAGCCCCGAACTACAGGGTATCTAAACACGCACCAAAGTAAATGTTCATGATCACAAGTGGCCACACGTTCTTTCTTCTCTTCTTAAATGGCGCATATTTTTCAAAATTTTTATTTGTACAAAGAACTATTTTTTGGCATTGTTTTAGTCTTCCCTTCAGTATTTCTCATAAGTTGATTTTCCTTTGTAATTTGACTTTGGAAAATTCGTTTAAGGGAAATGTGATTTCAAAATTCTTTTCGATTTCAATTACAGTTGGCCCGTCGGCTATCAAAATCCAATGGAAATTCAAAGATTTTTCCATTCACATGCGAGAATGCGAAGAGTTTTTTTTTCACATTCAAATCGGAGACTCATTTTATTGAAAAATTCGTTTTTAACTCAAAATTATGTTCTTTGGGGATATCTCCAGCTTAATCAGGAGATTCAATTTATCCATGACTGTCCATAAGTATGAGAAAATGGATTAAAGAAACGACGAGTTTTTCTTTTAAATAATTTTCTTTTTTGTGCGCATTTTTCGTCCACACATGAGAAGGCGTTCTCAGCTGAGTTGTGTGTGTATCGGTGAATCCCCTCAATGCAGTGTGAACGCCCTGCAGCGAATAAAAAAAAAAAAACAAAAAAAAAATGAAGAGCACCGAAAACACTGAAAAACTATTTTAGGAATGCATTCATTTGTAGCGCCTTCCGCTGACGGGTCTTTTTTGTGTTTATGACACAGAAAATCTTAACAACTTGTTTAGAATTCTTTTATTTTTTTTTTTTTTTTCATTTAAATTCTTATTTTTTGCTTTGCTTATTTTTTCTATTTCGAACAACAAACGCCAACGATCTAGAGGATTTTCGAGTCGCAACGAAAATTTGGCAACTTATTTATAGACGCACATCTCACACGAAAACGCGCAAAACCAAACAAAACGAAACGAAACGCGACGCGACCAACGGACAACGCGTTCCACGCATCTCCTGCTGCTCCTAACTATAATAATTGCTTGTTTTCTTCAACGAAAAAGAATTCTTCTTTTGTATTTCGAATTTATTGCAAAAGGGGGGCCCACAGAAAGCAATGAGCGCTTTCTTCGCTGCAGCATAGCCATAGATACATATATGCACATATATTATGTAATGAGGACCCAAAATATGCGTGCGCCTCAAGGAACTCGAAATTGTTCGTACAAGACTTCATATACCATCGCGAATGGGTTTTTTTGTTTGTTTGTTTTCGGATTTACATACATCGGATATGTAGGTCCAAAAGACAAGAAAATCAAAAAAAAAAAAAAAGAAGAAGATCCCTTCTATTTATAGACCGAAGCCATGCATACGTCATTGATGAATATCCAGCGTTGGAAAACATTTTTCAGATCGAATTTTTCATTTCAATGAATTTACACTTCACCTCACACACACACACACACACACACAGCAACACAACACACACACACCACAGCCTTAATTGTGCGGACAAACGTACACAGCCAGCCACACACTTCCAATCATGTGTGCCATATATATATACTTATATATAATAATTAATTATTTAATTATTTATTAAAATTGGGAAAAATATTTTTTGATTCCGAAAACGTGTTAAAAGAAATTGCTCTTTTTTTTGTATTTTGTTTCTTTTTCTTTTTCTTTTTTTTTTTGGAAATACAGACTGTATGGAAAATGCACAAACTAAACGAGCACTAATATACTAAGCAGATGAACTGTACGTCGCGACCGGCTGTGTTGAACTACTCAAGAGAATGTATAGAGTATATAGTCTGCGCCACAAGAAAAAATTGCTGGTCACATCTTGACAAGAGTGTGTAGATCTCAAGAAATTTCACGAGATCACCATTGCTGTGCTCTCCACTCTCCACACTACACGCGAGCTAAACCAAATTAAAGAAAATTTCAACAAAAAAAAAAAAAAACATTTATATATTTAAAAAATCCCTCAACATTTCCTCTCTAAAATCAAAATGAGTCAACTAATGCTTAATGCCTAATGCCTCTTGGAAAATTGCCAAAAAAAAAAAAAAAAAAAACTTTTCCTATAAAATTTATTGCCTACTCTCGAGTTTTAACGGCGAGCAGTTCTTGTTGTGTTGCATACACAATAAAACGAGACCATATTTAATGGTGTATTCATTCATTTGTATCCTTCTACTTACCACTCAAATTTTAAAGGAAATAAGCTCTCAGCATCACTTTCATCGCAGTTAATCTTAACAAAAAATGTTGCCCTCTCATGCGGCATGCATCGGATGATTGTGGATGAATTCTCGCTGAACGAGATTTTTCGCAGTGTGCTCGTTAATCGTTTGTCCGCATTCTCTTGAGGAAAACTGCCGGAATCTGTAAAAAAAAATATAAAAAAATTTATATTGTATGCAAAAAGAGATATAAAGAGATAAAATTGTCTTAAAACGAAGTTGCTAAGATACTAAACCTTATTCATATTGACCAGTGACTCTCAACCTTAAGGTGGTCGCTCCTTAGTGGGCGATCTTCCTTATCGGGGGGCGGGGGAAATAAATACCATTGTGGTGAATTGTATTCAAGGGGGAAAACTTCAAATAAAAAATATACTTGATATATATCGCCTCGAATAACGTTTTAAGGGGGTCTTCTCATTGAAAACCCGTTTTTTGGACCCTTTTTAAAAAAATTCTTATTTGAAAACGCAAAGAATAATTGAAAACTTTTTTTATTTATTGTATTACAAAAGGTTCAAAGTAAATAAAAAAAATTTTTTTGCCTCGATACGTGGGCTGTTCAAAAAGTAATGAGACTTCAAAGTTGGTGGTGAAAAAAAAAGGTGCAGTCACGGCGGCCACGATTCCGGGTCTCCGGAGCGTCCGAAATGGAAAAAAAAACGGGTTATAATCAGTATAGATGTAATTCTCGGGTGAACCTCAAGCTTAATTTTGTGATTTTTTTTTGACAAAATGGCGGCCATTCAAAAAAAAATTTCAATTTCGGGCTTTTTTTTTGTAGTTTAGTGTAAAAAAAAAATAGTTAAAAAATTTTTTAAAATTATGGTCGAGGTTCACCCGAGAATGGTGACAATTCTGCGTCGATTCCACTTTGTTTCATGAAAATCGGTTCAGTTGAACTGGAGATATCATGGCCGCCAGTTCGAAAAACGTGGTTTCGAGATAAACGCGTTTAAAGTTTGAAGCAACGCAAAAGTTACTCGTTTTAGCGCAGATCTTGCTCGACAGAGAAGGCTATATCCTCTAAACTATTTCGAATTTCAAAAAATCCTTTTAGGGGCATATTCACAACTACCCAAGCTATAAATAAATGCAAAAAAAAAAAAAGTCGAAAAAAAAAGTTGCTCAATGAGAAGACCCCCTTAAACGAAAAATTTCACATTTTCGAAAATTTGTCATTCCAGACAGTACGAACAAAGTCATTTCACTTCCTTATGGTTCTGAATTCTTGAGAAATTTCCAAGGGTTAACCAAATAAAAACACATTTTTGATTGCTTAAAGGGCTAGAGTATTATTGAAAGTGAAAGTAAACAAAATAGCATAAAAAATTTGTCGAGGCGATGATTCACTTATTTTAAAACAACCAGTTGATCCGGCGAACTTCATACCGCCTCAGAAAAAACTCCCTTTCCATTCGTCTTTCTTCTTCTTCTTTCTCTTGGCGTTCAAAGACACATTGTTTTCTTAAGAAATATTAAAAAATTTCTTTTCCATAAATTGAAATAAAGCAGTTCATTAACTTTAACACCATGACGTATACGTAATGTTAATTCCTTCTATATTCTCTTTGAAATAACATTGCTCATACGTCGGGTATTAAAAATTAAAAAAATTGCTCAATGTGAGCAAATATTGGTGGTTAAACCTGCTGGTGCCTTAGGACCATTTGGTCCAAAATTCAATTTTTCGCAGGCCAATATCTGGAGATTGATGAAATCGTTTTACTTTCAGCCATAACAATCTTCATGTAATCAGCTCAAATTCTTATTTTGTATGAAAAATACACTGTGGATCAAATGTTTTCTAAAGCATTTTGTGCAACTTTCTTAAGGTAACAGGGGTTAACAGGGTTAAGAGTGAGAGAAATAGATGTTGGCCGATGCTCAGACCTACCGGATATGCACACAAAATGTCATTTAAATCGATCCGGGCACACAATATAAAGGAAAAGGCGGCGAAAGGTGCTGGTCAATCCGCCAAAAAATGGCGCTTATATTGGCAAGCCGATAACATAGGATTATATTATCAAATCCATCTCTGAAAACCTTAACCTTTTGAGATATCCTTTGATGCTTAATGATGTTTTTTCAAAACTTTCCGCAATACAGATTCCGATCGATATTTCCCAAAAACCAAACAAAAAACATTATGACCTTACTTAATGGAATTTTTGCCTTCAAATCACCATGGGTGAAAACAGGTTGGTTCCAATTTCCCTCTGAAATGGAACGAATTTCTTTCGAAGGAGCACGGGAAATTAGTCACGATAAAAAGCTTTGTAATGCCCAAAAAGTGCCGCTCGCGAGATAATTTTCTGCATTCGCGCTTGCAGACCAGTGTTAAATATCGTCTAAAAAATTTTATATGAAAATGGAGAGACTGTGCAGACGTCCTGTGCCCTTACTCCTGTGAAAGAAATACCAACAGAACTAAGAATACCTTCATAGTTGTTGTGATACGATAAGAATTGTTAAAGATTGCCCTTTTATAAGGATAAGTGGAATTTATTTCGAGCGAAAAGGAAAAAGGATTCCTGCCAAATCATGCAGCATATTTCCAGTTCACATCATTTCCGACTATGGTGAATTGCCAGAACAATCTGCATTTTATTGCAGGAGAGTACAGAAACATATAGAATATATATAGACCTTTATACTGATCGATCGATGTTTCTGCAGGCTTCGAAAGAGATTCGATGTTCGTTCTAATATTCAGAGAGGCGGCCCCGTTAACAATTTCCCTTCATATGAAGGAAGACGTTATTGAGATGTCATTATTTTTCCTTTTTATACCCGCCACACTCGGTGTCAAGGGTATATTACGTTTGTGTGGTTGTGTGTAACACCCAAAACTAGTCGAGAGCCCATACAAAATGTGCGTGTGGAAATTATCAGCGTCATCTGTCTCTGTCCGCAGACAATTTTCTTATCGAAGGAGTTGAGCTTTCTTCACGAAATTAAGTATGCGTGTTGACAAGGACATACATAAGTATGAACAACTTCGAGAATGGGATCGGACTGAGCGGATTTTTGGAAATAGAGCCCCGCATAGTTAGTCAAAATGCCCGAATTTCACTCAACAATTGCACAACAGTTGAGTCTGCTGAATGCGCCCATGGACATCGTTTTAGCCATGATACAAGAAAACAAGATAGCGCCACTTGAGAGAGGAAACGTCACAAACTCAAAATCGCGATTCGTTGTTGTTGTTTCCCATGTTAAACCGGCTTTTTACTTTTTTGAATAGCATGGGAAACAACAACAATTTCTCGCTCAGCGACGTCACAAACTCAATTTTCGGCTCTCAAAGAGAGCCTCAAAATAGCGGTACTGAAGTGGCGCTATCTTGTTTTCTTGTATCATGGTTTTAGCTATTGTAAGCTAAGCCACATTTTCTTTTCTTCTTTGAATTTAAAATTTTTTTCTTAACCCCTAAACGCATAAGAGACAAATTTTTTTTGCCACAGAAGCCAAGCTTTGCGATTTAAAGGAATGTTGGAAAATAGAAAATGACATAAATAGAGAAAATTGTTGGAGGAAAAGTTTCTCACTCACGCGTTAGAGGGTTAAACTTTCAAAAAAAATTATCTCTGTAAAATTTGCTTCTAGGCAATCATGTGGCCTGCAATTTTTCCACGATTTTTTTTTTTTTTTTTTCTTTCTAATTTAAGTTGATGTTGTGAGCAGGCTGTGGCCATGCACCAGAGTCCACTGTGCAACGGACCGAAAGTGCGAAAAATTAAGGCAAATTACGGGTCAAGCACACCGCATAACAAGCACGACGGCAGCAGAGTTTGCAGAGGCGAATCTAGGCTTAGATTATATGTAGGCGAATTTTATGATAAGCGGTTAGTCTGTTGACGAAATTTGGCGTATGAAAATAATAGCAGACTGTTAATTAAAAGTGTGAACAAATTAAATATTTGAAAATACAAATAATTAGGGTATTCACAAAGGCGTGTTAAAAATGTTGGAAAGTCGGAAAATCGGAAAATTGCGACTTCTTAACAAAATTTTAAACCTTTTTTTGCATCTTGCACAAATTTTTAAGCAGATAAAATTTACCGATTTTTCGACTTTACTATTTTCCGACGCCTTTGTGAATACCCCTATTGTAATCGAGAAGTGGCGAGGTGCCTAAAAGGAATAACTGAAGTGAAATAATATTATTGTTAAATGTAATTGTTATTTAAATAAAGAAAACTAATAAATACGGTACGGAATATAAAAAATTTAACAAGTTCTTTTATCATGCGTTATGGGGGAATAGAAGAAGAAAATATGGAGCTGTGAAAGTTCCAGTCCCGGTCATTAATCGTCGACTTTCAAATTATTTAAAAATTCGTTCGGTCATATCAGCCAATGGAATAAGTTTCGCATTGCGTTACGTTAAGTCTAATTAAAGAGCGATTATTTCCGGTTATGGTTCAATCGTATACGATCCCAAAAAATTATTATTATTAGTGGGATTCAAGCAGGTGTGCAATTTTTGCACCCTCGCAAATTTTGCGTTTGTGCAAATTTGTTTGTATGGAAAAGAAATTCCGCGGCCGGGCAAATATTGCACATCGATTTTGATGGGCAAAATTTGCGCCATGTTATCGCACAAGTTTTGCACTAGTTCTTCGCAGGGTCGTTCATACAAAAGGGTAAAATTTGCACACTTCAATTTCCACAGCCGCTTGAATACCACTATTGAGTCGCATTTTTTTATACAAAAAAATATTTTCGTAGGATACCTTCTAAAGAGCCTTAGAGCGCTTGAAACGAAAGTGATATTAAACGTTACCCGTTTTCAAGAAGTACGAAGGGGAGTCATAAGTATGCCTCGGAATTTTAATATGTCAAAAAATGAAAAAAAAAAATTAAAAAAAATGCAAAAAATTCAAAATATTTAAAAAATATTCAAACAAATTCAAACAAAAATGCAAAAAAAAAAATCAAAAAAATTCAAAAAAAATTCAAAAAATTCATTCAAAAATTTCAAAAAATTCAAAAAATTCAAAATTTCAAAAAATTAAAATTTTCAAAACATTCAAAAAATTCAAAATTTTCAAAATTTCAAAAATTTCAAAATTCAAAAATTCAAAAAAAAATGCAAAAAATTCAAAATATTTAAAAAATATTCAAACAAAAATGTAAAAAAAAATTCAAAAAAAATCAAAAATTTCAAAAAATCCAAAAGTTTTAAAAAATTCGAAAAATTCAAAAACTTCAAAAAAAAAATGCAAAAAATTCAAAATATTTAAAAAATATTCAAACAAAAATGCAAAAATTCAAAAAATTCAAAAAATTCAAAAATTCAAAAATTCAAAAATTCACAGTCAAAAATTCCAAATTAGTTCGATTTAGTATGCCTATTAAAATGTTGAATTGTCAAATTAACAAAACAAAAAGCCTACTTCAGTGAATAAAATATTCAAAAACCGCAGTTAAATGCAAAAAAATTCAAAATATTCAAAATCCGAGCTCTAGTCATAACTTATGACTTTCCGCTTTCGCCAAATTTTGTTGTTTTTTTACCCCAAAACTTTTTGTTTCAAATAATTAAAATGCTTCAACTAGAAAAAAAAATGAAATTTCTCGATCTGCTTTCCATTAGTGCAGGAATTTCAACGCTTTTGATTGTAACCCGTTCCATATATTTTCATGTGTTGAATTGCTGCGCCACAATTCCAGCACTATTGAGAACCAGACACAATTCAATGTGACGAAGGTTGCTAAAAAAAAAATATAAGAAGATATCCCTCTAAAATTTCATTATGGAAGAACAAACAGCATGAAAGACGGGTCGCGGTGCGTATGATTAACGTGATATCCCAACAATTCAATCATTGAGCGCATTCAGCAGACTACCAACTGAGCTTACGCAGCATGCTGCATGTTGCATGTTGCATGTTGACTGAGCGTGCTCTATTTCGAAAAATGTAATCGGCGCAGTCAACATGCTGTGAAAGCTCAGTTGAGTCTGCTGAATGCACCCAATGAAGACATTTGGACTGTAATGGAAAATTATTCAAATCGTTTCAAAATTGCATCGAAAATATTTAGGTTAGGTTAGTGTGGCTGCCATCATTATGGTTGACACACTTAGGCTCCGCATAGGCCCGTTGTAATGCCACGAATAATGGGGAAAACAAAAGAAGAATAGAAACAGAAAAGACGACATAAACATCCGCGACCTTTTAGCTAGGAATCGAACCCTGAGTATATCGCTTCGCAAGTTGGCATCTCAGCCAACCGTCCTGTATGTCTATATCACGACGAAATGTTTCGATCGTCAGGAGCGTGGAGAAAATTTCTCAACATTCTTTTGGAATTGCAATTGAGTTCATAACTGCACTCATCTCGTGTTTTCTTTATAATGTTCAAGAAAAAGACAAAATATGTATATACATTGTACTCTTTTCTTGCGGACACCCCTCTTAGGCGGCCACTCCTCTTAAACGGACACTCCTCTTCAATTGACAACTTATTGGGAATGCTCTAGTGTTCCTGTTTTCAAACAATTTCCTCTCACCTCTGTTAACCGGACATAAGTATTTTTCGGTCCCGTAGGGGTCCACTTAAGAGAGAGTACACTGTATTTAATATTCAATTGAAATGGAAAAATGAGGAATTTTCTAGGCATTATCTTAAAGGTGAGAAAAAAACATTGCGTAAGACTTAGATACGAATCAAAGATGAGCAAAAGAACAACAACAACAAAAAAAAAACATACCTGCCGTTGCAGTGTCTATGGACGTAACTGCTGTTTCGGTCATTTTGGTAGCAACGACCTGGTAAACGTCCAATGGGCCGTGCTCTCGTTGTACCGCTTACAACGAGATTTCGATTTCTGTATGAAGAGCGATTTTCGTTAGTTGACTTTCTTATTCATTTTTCATTTAATTATTACAAAAATAAGAATTTAAAAATTTAAATTTTTTTTTTTTTTTCCAAAATTATTCGCTTTACTGAGCCGTGGTCGTAATTTCTTTTTTTTTTCAAATTTATTTATGCTTTTTTAAGACAAAGCGAAAGCACCGATTTTTATTTTTAGCACAAGGCGTTATTAGACACACACACATACACGCACATATTTCTGCCTAACATATTCCACACAAAATGCTACACTTTCGCGCTTATACAATACCCAGAAAAATACATATTTTTAGACGCGTTCACAGCGATCGTTCAACATTTTCATTTCATTTCTTTTTTTTTTTTTTTTGCAACATTTTTTTCCACACATTTGCAGAATGCAACAAATTTTTGCATCGCTTACGAAACGTTTCACCAAAAAGCAAAAACAAAAAAAACAAAAAAAAAAAGGAAAAAACAAAAAGGACAAAAATAATGTAAAAACGGAGTACTCCAGAATCGTATACCTTACGTTGCCACGAAGTCTGGGAACGTGGTAGCACGGCAATAACCGTCGAGACGATACCGGAATTTTTTCCCTGCACACTTTTTCTTTCTCTTTCACTATATATTATAAATTAATATAAAAATATATATATATATGTATATATATATATATATTCATATACACTCGTTGAAGAAGTTAAAAAGCGCCGGCTGGCTTCCGGGATCTTTGAACGTTTTCCTCAAACTGAACGGTACGCATTTTCCTTCATTGCTCCTAACCGCGTGTCCCAGTTCTGTTCTGTTCTGTGTTATTCGTCGTGAGTAAATTCGTCTTCGAGATATTATTACTCAATGCCATTTCCATTCGGCCCGATGTCGAGCTGATGCTGTGTGATCTTTTCAATATTCAAAATTCGAGCGATTTTCTCCTTCGCCTTCCATGTTGCACTATTTCTCTGCCGTTTGGAAAATGAAAATGAAAATGAAAACGAAAAACAGAAACACAGAAAAACAGAAAAAGCAAAACGAAAAAAGCTTTTCTCGTTATTTCGCTAGACGCGACGAGTGCCGGCCACGAAGATTTTGTGTCTTTAGCACAGTATTTTGTTGTTGCTCAACTGTTTTGAAGAGATCTCGAAGAGTGATGAAATTTTTTTTTCATTAAGAGAAACGTTGAGGCGATTTTGATTTTGACACATCGAAAGGCCAGACGTGGTTTTTCAAAACTCTCTTGAAGAGTGAGAAAAATGGATTTGAAAACAAACAGACAAACAAAAAAAGTGCAATTGTTTTGAGGCACCTTAGAGTAATGACCTGCCACATACAGAAAGATATTCTCTCCAATAAGAATTGAGAAAATCGTCCTTGCTAAATTCGCGATTCGCAAGCAACGCATGGAAAAGTTTTATGCGTTCGGGTTGGCCGCATTTGTTTCAATTTAATTTTAATGTTTCAATTGTTGTAATCGTCAGCCCGATTCTAAATAATTTGAATTTGAAAAGAATTCTGCTATTCTGCAAGCACTACTGAGAAGAGAATATATGTATAGGGAGCAAAATGCGATTTCGTAGGCCGTAGACGGTAATGCATACGACCTCATATACCATCCTAGTATACTTTTGGTCGAGCGTGGCCGTTTTTTTTTTTTTTTTTACAGTGAACGCCTACCACCACCACACAAAGTAAGCTATTGGTAGCAGTTCGCCTACAATCTCGTATACTTTGTAAGTATTGTACAGTCGCTACAATTCGTATACTTTGTAAGCTATTGGTAGGCAGGTCGCTACAATCTCGTATACTTATGTAAGCTATTGGTAGGCAGTTCGCCTACAATCTCGTATACTTTGTAAGCTATTGGTAGGCAGGTCGCCTACAATCTCGTATACTTTGTAAGCTATTGGTAGGCAGGTCGCTTACAATCTCGTATACTTTGTAAGCTATTGGTAGGCAGGTCGCTTACAATCTCGTATACTTTGTAAGCTATTGGTAGGCAGTTCGCTTACAATCTCGTATACTTTGTAAGCTATTGGTAGGCAGGTCGCTTACAATCTCGTATACTTTGTAAGCTATTGGTAGGCAGTTCGCCTACAATCTCGTATACTTTGTAAGCTATTGGTAGGCAGGTTCGCCTACAATCTCGTATACTTTGTAAGCTATTGGTAGGCAGGTCGCTTACAATCTCGTATACTTTGTAAGCTATTGGTAGGCAGTTCGCCTACAATCTCGTATACTTTGTAAGCTATTGGTAAGCAGTTCGCCTACAATCTCGTATACTTTGTAGGCGGTAGGCACTGTTGGCCCCTGGGATTATACGTCTTAAAAAGGACAACCTTCCATATTTATTCCAATAACGTGTTTGCTGACACAGTTAAATTGCTTCCAGTCCTTAGATATCCAATTCAACTTCCGACAGATACTAAAATCCTTAATGACTTCAGATCCTTCTTGATCCTTTCTCTCAGTGGCGTAGCGAGACATTTCGGCGCCCGGGGCCCAAAGGGGGCACAATGCCGCCTCCTTCAACCGGCCTCAATAAAAATACCTTCATAAAAATTGAAATATGATTTGGCTGCCCCCTTCCCCATTCCCTCATTACGCTACTGCTTGCTCTATTATATATTTATTGTGCGTTCCTTATTATATTTGCAAAATTTGTAGTTGACTCTTCAACAGCCACGTCGAGAGAGAGTGGGAGGAAGAATTTCGAAAATTTCTAAGCAGAGGTCATGACATTCTTTTCTTTATTGATGCTAAGAACACCTCTTTTCGACGTGGAGAACAATTTTTTGGGGAAAAAATTTCAGGCAATATTGATTTAGAACAGGGCTGCATGACTTCCTAGAACAATTCCTACATTTGTTGTTGCGAAAAGTTGCAATTCTTCAAACATTCCTTTGATCTTATGTAGTTTCTCAGCCAAAAGAGTGCCAAAAATCAATCGAATTTATAGGCGATGAATTTTTTCCTTCATTTTCCGCACTGCGTGGTGTGTAGGACTTGAATACAGTGATTTATTCTGACTGGAGCTGTTTCCGCAAGAAAGATTGCACCTTCAGAAGTACTTGGTTTGAGTTAATTCTGGTTTTTTTTTTCTTGTCCTTTTTTGTTAAATACAATGTAACATCAGTTATTTTACAGCTTCGAAAGTTATTTATAAGAAATATTGGAACATTAATTGTTCGAATTTGTTCACTTTATTACTTAACGTCTACGAAAATTATATAAGACTTGTCAACAAAATATTAAACTAAAGCTTCCTTATCTATGATGTTATTATTACATCGGCGTTTTGCATTACGGATCGGTTGAAATCGGTGGAATACCGCAATTTCTTTGAAACCTTATCTCTAAGTTGCACGCAAAAAGTGCTCATAATTAAGAAATCCTCTTTATCCCATAGGTTTTACTATTCGGAAAACACAGTTTTTTTTTTTTTTTCTATTATCACTACCGAATCTAGGGAATACTGTCGCAGTTGGTTTCTCCTCCTCCTCCTCTTTCTTCTTTTGGAAGTTCGTTGGCGGCTTTTTTTTTTTTTTTTTTTGTTTTCTTTTAAATGCAGTATTTATACGATTTCTTTTTTTTTTTTTTTCATTTTTTGTTTGTCGAGAAAGGCTGATCACGTAAATTATGTACAATAGAGTCGTATGAAATAATATAGAAATCACTTAAACCGAATAGAAATGTGTGTTGAAATTTTTTTTGCACGGCTGTGTAAAGGGAGAAAACCATGCTAAGGAGAATCGACCGAAAACCGACTGTATGCTCTTGATTCTCGATTTCTTCGCCCATCGGGCTTCTTCCTTTTTGAGCTGTTCAATGCCAGTTTGATCATTTAGAATTGCGTTCAGCTGTGTTGCTAGCATAATTATAGTAAATATTGCGAACATAAGAGCTTCGAACGTAAGGAAGAGCAGTAGGAATATTGTTGCTGGCGGTGAATACGGAGAACATTGTCGCCATTCGTTTTTCACGCATTCAGCGAATTCGGTTACAACAAGAAAGATTGCGTGACACGACATCCCTGCTATGTAGAACTGTTGTTCAATTGGAATTTAAAATGTTTTCATTCAATTAGTTTTCTACGAAAAATCGACTTGAAAACTCACCGTAAAAAGTACAAAGTACTTTTGATTATTGATTCCTACGCAATTGTTTACCCACGGACAGTGATGATCCATCTTTTGGATACAGCGCTGACACACCGAACAGTGATGCGCTCGCTCGGGCTTGATACTGCAGCATTTGGGGCATTTGAAGAACATTTCACCCTCACGATAGCCCATTTGCTCGATCATCTCTTTTGTCGCATTTCCGCGAGGCACCGAACCCGGATCGGAGAACATTGTACGAATGTGACTCGCAATCGCCAAGAAGGCCAGCAAATTGAATATAATCATATTTACAGTGCTAAAAACGCTGAGTGCTTGCTGCTGCTGTTGTGGTAATAAAATTACTCTCATAACTACGAATTCTGCGAATATGATGAGAAAATATGTAAAGACCGCACAAAATACGCCGCAAATGTCCTGAAAAAAAAAACAACAAATTTTGAGTTGTGACACTGTTGAAGCATATGTGCGATATGATATGCTAGTGGCGCTACTATGATCTCATTTTATAGTATAGTATAGTATAGATGATATATTGTTTTGGGGTTTTACCCAAACCTCAATGCATTGGGAACCTCTATAAACGCCTTCTTTCCCAATGGCGATAGTGCCTATAGAAATATTTAAAAAAATTTGCAATTCTAATTGGATTATTTCATGATACAAGAAAACAAGATAGCGCCCGATGATGTCACAAATATAAAAGGAGAGCTTCGTTGTTGTTGTTGTTTTGCATGTTAAGCCCAACGTCACAACTAGACTTGAGCATGGGAAACAACAACAATGCGAATGCTACAAAATAGCGGTACCCGAAGTGGCGCTATCTTGCTCTCTTTGTATCATGATCATCAGTGAAATTTGGAAGCCTTTCACTTCAATTACCTTTACACACCATAATCGACCGGCACAGCAGCGATTGTGCATGTCCAATGCTTGGTTGAACGATGTATATTGCACATTCCTGTACATTTTTAGGCCGACGTTATCATTAAATAGAATTTAAAATAATCTAATGGGGTTGTGTTTGTTTTTCTTCGATATCGCCTATAACGTAGATTTATCTTCGGGCTCCGTTATAACCTAGATTTAAAGAAAATTAGATCAAAACAAAACAGAAGATAAAGCCGTGTTTATAGTGAGCACCCAATTAAAATCCTTGTTATATTGAGCATCAGAATAAAACCCTTGTTATACTCGGCACAAAGTCAAGTTTTTCTGCCGCAAATATATTCCTCTGCCAGTTGCTCTGTCACTATTATATTCCCATGAAAATATCTCTGCCCAAATTATATTCCTATGAAAAGTTGCTCTGCCGTCACTAGCTTGTGGGTGCCTTCCACTCCCCGCAACTAGGTTTGTGAGGATTTCACCTACTCGCGACCAAATCAGAGTTGCATTTGGTGGGCGGTATGGGCGAGCTAATGCGTGGACTAGTAATCGAAGGTCGTTCGAGAGTGGGTGGGTTCAAATCCCACCCACCTCCGAACAAAAAATTTTTTTTTAAATCAGGAGATTTTTTTAATATTAATAAAAAATTATTTATTTTATTTCAATTGTTATATTTATTAATAAGCTGTATTTTTAAGCATTTAAAAAATTGAAGCGTACTTATGGGGCAAAATTTTTTTCAATTTACATAAAGTTAGATTCAAATCGATTTTAGCCTATTAAGACTTTTCAAAGCTAGAAATCCCTTGAAGTTCAAATTCGCTACTTATTTCCAAAA
Source organism: Chlorops oryzae (assembly GCA_020466095.1). Lineage (NCBI taxonomy): Eukaryota > Metazoa > Arthropoda > Insecta > Diptera > Chloropidae > Chlorops > Chlorops oryzae. The sequence goes on along the minus strand of CM035806.1, from coordinate 3,734,227 downwards.
TGGTGATAAGAAAATATACCCCCACAAAGTATGCTTCAAATTTATAAATGCTTAAAAATACACGCTCTATTTATTAATAACACGCATCGGGATTCGAACCCAGCGACAGCAAAACGTTCGAGACTGCAAAGCGACACTTAACCCTTAACCACACGGCCGAGCAAGCCACTTGGTGGTTGCTGTCTTATATTTAGTTTTCCCGATACTCTGAGCTTCTATTAAAGCATATCACCCGAAAGTATACCGCATATAAATTGATATTAATACATTCTCCCGAAAGTATTCCATATCATGTTTGTTTAACTATCGCCACCACCTAGGCGTATTTAACAAGGTGGTGTCAATATCAAGTTTTTCTTCTTCTTTCTGAAAATGGACTATCAAATTATATGAAATTTTTTGAATTTTTAGTTTCCTTGCTAATGTTGTAATATTGATATCACCTTCTTAAAAACGCCTTGGCCACCACCTTGTTAAATACACCTTGGTTTTATTGATACAAATCACAAATAAATAAATATGTACATTGAATTGAAAACATTAAAAAATTGAAAATCTTTGATTAAAGCACTTTCCTCTTCGAATAACGAAAAACAAAATAAATGAACAAAAAGATATAAACATCGAAAACATTTAACTAAATTGGAACGAGCTTCGCTGCTGGATCAATTAACGCAATTAGTCCTGCAATTGAAGAAATAGCACCAAGTACACCAACCGTTCGGCTTGTTAAATTCGTATAGCCGAGCGCGGTTGAAGGAATAAAAAAGTCACAAGTATTTTTAATTGTATCGACGAAAACGTCTTTGTGCGCCAAAATCAAGGCGTATGAAGGCAGCAACAGACGATTCAAATCACGAACAGAATCGATGCGAGGCGGACGAGAAATACTAGCTCGAATGCTTGCCTTGTGTAAGCTAACTAAACGCATAATTTCATAGAAATCACGGCACAAATTCATTATTATTGAAAATAGCCAATATTTGTTCGACATAAGGCTCCATCGCTTTACGTTAATATTTTTAAAGAGTCCTGCAGATACCAGATAATAAAAAATGATGCAATTTAATTATCAACTTCAAATAATCCATACCTGTACGCGCCAGCCACATAAAATGATCAGCAAACAAAAACAACGATTGCGATAATTTACTCAGCGTCAAGGTGATTCGCAGTATCGCATCCTGATAGTGAATAGTTTTAAGTGCTCCGTAAAAGACATCCAAACATTTGCCAAAACGTAAAACTGAAAATGATACGGTCACAATCATGATACAAAGAGCCACTTCGGGTACCGCTATCCTAATTTTAGACATTCGAACATTTTTACTGTTTCCCATGTCATAGTAGTATGATTGACCATAGTTCGACTTAACATGTAAAACAATGACGCAACAAACTCTAGACTATCATGTATTCATTCTTTGTTGCCAATGCTCAAGTATCATTGTACGTTGGCTAAATGCAAAACAAAACTAAGTATTTGTGACATCATCGGGCTGAAGTGGCGCTATCTTGTTTTCTTGTAATCATGGTCACAATGGTCGGTCCTTTTAAGCAATAACATGATCTCTACAGAGTACAATCTATTGGCTTACTCCTACGTTTTCGTGATACGTGCTTAATATGTACTCTAACGATTTGAATAGATCAGCATAATCAGGACTCAACTGTGAAATCTCCAAAGTTTCGCTAACGGCTTTGGACGAGTACTGAATTAATCTGGAAAGATTTCCGTAGAATCGTTATTTTAATTGTGAGCACAATACATTACCTTGCAATTTTATCCCTGCCTGCAACATGGTTATTCAACTGCACCCACTTCTCCATGGTCAACATGCCTTATCTTAACTGCGTTATTTGCGAAAAGTTCCAAGGTCCAAATAAGGCATCCAGCGGGCTCATTCTGAAGGTATCCATGCTGCCAGAGTTTTTTTTTTTTTTTTACTTGCGACTTTTGGGGCAGGGAATAAGTTTCAAGTCTTTCTAAAAATTCATCGAAGCCATATTTAACAAGGCTGTGGCAATAGAAACTGCTCTTCTTCTTCCTTTTTTTTCAACTCGAAACTGTCAAATTTTGTATTGAATTTCGTTCGCTGACATTTTTCAACGAAATTTAACATTTTTATACCTATTCAAACAAAATGTAAATAAACGTCAACTAATATTGACATATCCGGAGTTTTTTTTTTTTTTTTAACCAAGGTGTATTTAACAAGGTGATATCAATATTACAACAAAAACAACAAATCTGAAACTAAAGTGTCAAATTATATGAAATTTTTTGACTTTTTAGTTTCTTTGCAACAACAAAGCAATGTGTTTGTTTTAGATTTGTTGTAATATTGATATCACCTTGTTAAATACACCTTGGTTTTTTTAACATTATGGGAATTCATTCGACCCCTCGAAGGAGTGAACTCTGAGAAGTTCTTTGCGCTAACTGTCAAAATACATGGAAGCTTTGACGGCTGTTGAAAAATGTTCTCAAAGTTCACTAATCGAAAACCGAATCGTTAGCTATGACGCCATCTTAGTGTACATGTTTGTGTTTAGTTCCATTGTGGTGAAAAGGACGCTGTGATTTCCATTAATTTGGGAATATGTAAAGGGTTTTGAATATTTTACCTACTTTTTACCTGAATATAAAATATTTGAGGGCTGTTTTCATGCATTAATAACAGCCTGATTCTACAAATAGATTCACTTGTTCCATTTGAAGAAATTGGTAGCATTGTACATAAAAGTCAATAAAAAAAAGTTAAAATATATATTCTTACTCCTTAAATATTTATTTTAAGATTTAGTTTTCTGTTTACTTTTAAAATAAATCATTAAATTGAATTTTTATTTACAAAAGTTCTGAAATGACGTCATAGACACTGAAGCAGTACTGTATTGGCGTTGTTTGGCTTTCTTCAATAAAAGCAAATGTCAAGACAAGCAAGAGCAGAAACAAATGTTTCACAATGTTTTGGAACAAATGTTCTGCTGTCTGACTGCGAACAGAACTTCAAAAGGAAATTGAAAATGTTCCGGAACATGTTTTATATATGTCTGACTTCGGACTAAGTCGAGAGTCAGAAACACGAACAAATGTTCTGAAACAATTAAGTAAGTAGAGAAAGACGGTTATTTGTTAAATGTTCTGCGCTTCTCTTTCTTTCTCATGCAATCAAATGGAATTTTTCCGAAACATGTTCGTGTGTCTGACTCTCGAGTAATAAGTTCGAGGTCTGAATGAATACCCATATTGTTGTTGTGCCACTGCCACCACCTTGCTTAATACGCCTTGTTGTTGTTTTTGTGTCTCACATCCTGTTAAAAACGTACGCGATTAAAATCGATCTACGAAATCCGCATTGACTTTTGTTCGGTCCCAAGATTTTCGTCATTCGACGTGTCAAGTTCACCCAATTAAAGTTTTGTGCGTGGCCGTCCAAAAAACCGGTCGATTCTTGCGCAAATATCAATTAAATCGCATTCAACACCAAAAATGGCAGTAGGTATTACGAAATATCCTTGGAACAGTGCTCTTTCAGCCTTGTGTCTCTTTAACAGCCAACACAAAAAGGCAAGCAAGGAACGAAGGGAGCAAAGCAAATCGTTGAGGAAAACAAGAGCACGTTATCATTCTATCGGAACATGGCAATTGGCAGTGTTGCTACTTCCATGTTAGCCAATCTCTTCTTCTTTGAGGTCACGACAGTAACCTTGGTAAGTGGTCATATTGGACGGAATGTACATATATGAATGATAAATAAACTTACATTTGTAGTCGATGGTGGTTGTGTCACTTGGTGTCCTTGGTGCAGCTCATCAATTCATGGCTTTCATGGCACGAGTGAAGTACTCGGAAACCGGAGCACTGCTAGATTCTGGAAATGATCTGAACATGGAAGGTGGCATCGCTGAGTATGTGGTCCACATTGATTGAATTCATTTGTGATCGTTTTCTAAGTATGAGTGCTTTTTTTTTTTTTTTTTAGGAATGTAAAGGATGCGATAATATTGACTTCAGCCACTTTGCTGCTGGCATTGATTTCGAACTATTTTTGGTTCCTTTTGCTGTTGGCACCTATTCGAGCTGGATATATGCTCTGGGGAGCTATCATACAGCCGTGGCTTGCGCAGCGCAATGCAAATGCGGATCCGGAAGTTGACGAGAAGAAGCAGCGAAAGATGGAAAGGAAAATGCGAAGGATGAGGTGAGAGCGGTACTGCGGCGGCGGAGTGCCTAAGGTGGCTCCAGAAGATTTGGCAAAACCAACTTATCGAACTTGTAAATAATATTCGAAGAGAATATGAGATTATTTAAAATTAATTTAAAAAAAAATATATATGTGTGGAATATTCTGCCTTTGGTGGCAGCTAAACACGGATGAATGGATTTTTTTTTTTTTTTTTTGGAATCGCTTCAAATGATAGAAGTGATCCTGTGGAATAAGACACTGAAAGCATTTAGACACTAAAAACTTTGTTCAAAACACTAACAAAACGTTAATATTTTCTATGCTGAAAATTTTAAGAAATTGGAATGGCGATCAAATACATTAATAATCTCTTGGTGCATCAACCATTTTCAGTATATATGTACATTAGACATGACGTTAAAAACGACTTTTCGGAATTTCTTAGGTGGGGTGGTCTCATTTTGTAGGGTTCCTCGAAAAACTTTATGGGCCAAATTTTTTTTTCTGTAGGATGACGCTTAGACGTGCCCCACGGGGGTCAAAGTTCACAAAAACCCCGCCAAATCTTACTAATGTCGCCATAACTCTGTAAGGGAGGTCAGAAAGTGGGTAAAATGTGAGAGCGACCCCCATTAATTTTTCCCCCGTAACATTTTATCTGAACAAAATTTCCCCCTATCTCCCCTCCTTAAGGGGGCTCCCATATAAAAGTACCCTTTTTATAAAATTGGTGCAAAGCACGCACCAATGGCATAAATGGGTTAAAATGTATGACTAATCTCAACTATTATTTTATTTTACACATTTCACCCAAATATACTTACCCCCTATCTCCCCTCCTTAGGGGGGCCCCCATACAAAATTACCTTCATTTTATCAAATTTTCATTAAAAATGGCCGTCACTACAGTCAAACCCCTCCTAGAGAGATGATATGTATGACCGACCCCCATTATTTTTTTACCCTAAACATTTTCTTCGAACATACCTACCCTCTATCTCCCCTCCTTAGGGGGGTCTCCATACAAAATTAGGGTTAAATTAAAGAAAAATGCCTCACGAACTTCAATCTATGATATAGATGCCGTAGGAACAAGAACGAGCATGTTCGGTATGCATATTCGAAAAATTTACAAAATTACCTTTTAAACGAGCCTAATATGAAGAATATTGGATTAGTTTTTGTTATGTTTTAATAATATGTTATAATTATTACCTTTTTTTAAAACTGCATTTTGGGTTCCTTCTCCTAACTGGCCAAATAATAATCCTAGCATAAAAAATTAAATTTTCGACTCAAATGCCGCAAACCCCAATCTATGATGAATTTTTTGAGACTATAACCATTAAAATCAGTTAGTGGTTTCTATTCATAAAAATAATTCAAAACAAATATTTTTTGAAACGCATTATTCACTGTTTTCCCGTTCGTGTCTTCAGTCTTTGCATGCATACAGAGCGAGAGAGACACAGGAAGGATTATGAAATTTATCTCTGTTTCTTGGTATTCATTTTTGGCTGATTGGAGATATTGTTTTAAGGATAAATAGAGGTGAACCTTTATCGGCGAACGATTATTAACGTAAATTGAGGCATGCGACCATTGTTAAGTGTATGTATGGTTGGATCGCTCGTTAATTTTCCGAAAAGTGGACTGTAAGACAATGGAATTTACTTTGACTCGTCCAAGACGATTCGAATCACAATTAACCGATAGAAAAGAGAAATAAAGTCAAGAAATTAGGAAAATAAAACACCGAATAAATTCTATTTGTTAGCACCGGAATGATTTTTATTGATTATTCCACCTCCTCGCAGTTCGCAAGTGTTCAAGTAAAGGAAACTGACAGCTACACTTACTTTTTACAGATACAACAATTGTATTTCTACAGCGACCGGTAGTTGGCAAAGATCCTAGTACTTACAATTTATACTGGAATTCGGCATTAGGAGTCTTCTCTTTCTCAGGGTTTCTGTTTTGTTTTGATCTAAATACCGTTATATTTCAAAAAAAAAAAAAGAAAGTTTTTCCCCATTGGAGACACATACCTGCGTTCATATATGGTACACCAGTTACAGCAATTTTTTTGACCAGTAGATCTAAATGCACTTTCCTTGTAGACTTTGGCCTTCTAAATACGAAAGCGTTTTTATACCCGACACACTCTGTTTATGTGGTTGTGTGTAACACCCAGAACCAGTCGAGATAGACCATACAAAATGTATATAGAAATGATCAGCGTCACCAGGAGATTCGATTTAGACATGTCCGTCCGTCTGTCTGTCCTGTTTGTATACAGTTATCTTATCGAAGGAGTTGAGCTATCTTGACAAAATTTGGTATGCGCGCTCACGGGGACATGAGTAAGAACAAGTTCGAGAATGGACCCGATCGGACCATTTTTAGGGGTACCTCCAGTACTAGGGTCTGTTACGAAAATCACAAAAACTGCTCTAAAATCGAAGTTTTTCAACATATTTTGATGAAATTTGATATTTGAACATGTTTCAAGGCAAGTAATACGATTTCCAAAAATTTAAAAGTGGGCGTGGCAGAAGGGCGTTTTTCGAAAATTGTCTCCTACACCCGAAATTCAAATGGGACTTCAAAGTTGGCGCTTATGGCTCGTTTGTAGCCACAAACATCTTTCTCAAAAATTTGTCTTGATCGGTCCATTATTAAGGGTACCTCCAGTACTAGGGTCTGTCACAAAAATCTCAAAATTGCCCCAAAATCTGACTTTTTCGAAATATTTCAATGAAACTTAGAATTTGAGCGTATATCTATGCCTCCGATTAGAATTCCAAAAAAAAAATGGAAAAGTGGGCGTGGCAAAGGGGCGGTTTTCATAAAGAAATTTAGCAAAAGTCGGTATATGGGGCCACTTATGGCCTTAAACACATCTTGATATTCAAAATTATTTGAACACGTGTGTCTGTGTCGGGTATTTTATTGTCAGGCCTATTCACGAGACCTTGGTATCGTGGCAAAAGTACAAGATTTTTCAATACCACGGTCTCGTGAATACGCCTATTTATTTTTGAAAAAAAAAAACAAAGTTTTTAAGGGGGTATTACAGCTTTTTCGATCAGAACTCGACAGTGCAGCATCACCCGATTTGAACAAATTGTCCCTTAAACTAAAGTAAATTAAGTCCTCTTAAGTCTTTTTCTTACATAGCTTTGAGATCGGTGAAGAAAATAAGATTCTGTGGACATTCTTTTGTAGAAAATTCATCAAAATTCTTCCTTTCATCGGGCATCTAAAAAGTCAATCGTATCTATATTCTTTTGCTGGAAATGAATTTAAAAAAAAAAAAATTGAAACGCCACAACGAACATTATTTCTTTAATATTTAATTTCATTCAATAAAGACTGTGCATGTAACACGGTGCATAGAAAAAAAAATTTGTAACTACAGCAGCGCGAAAACATCGCCCTTTAAAATCACATCACATAGTAATTAAGCAAAATTTCGTTATATTCAGTTTGACTGTATGTATGTCCTGTGTTTTTCTTCTCCTTCCCCTATTGTGTTAAATGCAACAACGAATATCTTATATAGATTCATGTTCATATGTATATATTTATATATATAACACATTTTAATATCACATATTTGAATATTCCGGGAACGAATTCCCGGGAATTTATTTTACTTTGAATTAAAAAATTATCCTCCTTTTAAATAGATAGGAAAGAAAATATATGAGTATGGGTAATATACCATTCCCCATATAATATTAATTCCCCAAATATTTGACAATTATGAATGAAGTTTACTCTCGAGAAATATTAAATTCGAATTCTGTTCCCGGATTATATTTATATATAATGGCTGTATAATATATATATATATATATTATATATATTTATGAATACATTTATGAATTTTAAGCTAAAATTGGTGCTGAGTGCATGTGCATATTTAACAAATTCCATTATGGAACCGCTATTAATATTCTTCATATTTTCATATATTTTCAATTTAATAGTTCTTATATGTGTATATATCTGAGTAAGATCCTTGTTTTAGAAACAATTCCTGCCCAATGTAATTTATCAATTATCGCGTCCTTCAAGGTGAACGTATGGAATTTTCAGTTTCGAAATCATATTCTTCTTCTTCTTTTTTTTTTTTTTGGCGTTTTTTCATTTTTTCTGGAAGATTTTGGAAATGTCTGCATAAATATGGAAATAAGAAGATAAAACTAATGGAGTGTCGATTGTTCTCTTCTTCGCTTCGTGGGCTATTTTATCCATCTTCATCTACGTCTTTGTCTTCTGAATTTTGTTTTGTTTTGTTTTTTCTTGTTTTTTTTTTTTACTATCTTTCGAAACTCATTCAACAAAGTAGATCTAGTTAAACTGTTCCGGCATTACGTAGGAGATATCATCCCACGGATGGCGATAAAGTCCCTGTTTAAGACGTTTTTGATCCATGTAATGGCCAATGAAACCTATGCTGCGTCCCAAAACGAAGAGTGAATTGATGGCACCAATATTTATATACTCCTGAGCCTCTTCACTGTAATTAAAAAAAAAAAAACAAATATTAGATAATTCTTTGATCCGGCTATCCTCCGGTTTTTTTTTTACTGCACATTCAATTACCTGGTGAACGAGCCACTATTTCTCAACATATCAACAAAGCTAGTTGCAATCACACCATCGACATTTAAGATCAAATTTGGTTTTTTACTTGTCGTGATTTTTTCAACTTCCAATGCATACTTAAGAAGCGGGCACGATGGGAAATTCTCCAAAACGAATTCCTTGATGATCTTAACACGGACATCTGGATTATTTATGGACTTTACACGATGACCAATACCCATAATCAATTGTCCCTTCTTGCGCATTTGATTAACAAATTCCATTGGATGCAAACTGGAGTCATAGGCTTCGGAAAATTGTCGAGCAGCACCATCCAAGGCGCCACCAAAGCGGTCACCCTACATTGGGGGAAAAAAAATAGGAAAAAAATAGGAAAACAAATTCCAGGCTCAAGTGAGAAAATTGCATTAAATATTAACTTACAATGGTAAGCAAACCGCTAACCACGGATGAGACCAAATCCTTTCCGGCACGTGCGCAAACAATTGTATTATGTGCACCAGAAACAGCAGGGCCATGATCTGCGGTAACCATTAGACACATCTCAAAGAATTTGCAAACATACGGTGGAAGGCATCTTTGGAACCATAGCAACGAAATGACACCACCAATACCAACATCCTTATTGAGCACTTCACTGATCGGCATTCCAGCGTATAATAGTTCCTGGCCACGTTCATCGCATATCGATGTCATAAATGAGGCTGGCTTTCGAATAAGTCCCAATTCGCGTGCCCATGAGTAGTCCATTGGAACAGTTGGTGGCGGTACTTCTGCTCTTGGCACAATTCTTCCAGTTTTTACCAATTCCGCATAGACCTGTTGAACGAGCTCACCAAGCGTATCGAATGAGTCCGGTACATAGGCGCCAGCTTCTCTCAGTGCCTTATTTTTAGCTGTTGCCGTCTCCTTATCCGAATTGGCACATGAACCAGCATGACCAAATTGCACTTCGGATGTAAACATGGCGGCGCATGTACCAATGCACCATGCAACCAATGGCTTTGTAATACGACCATCTTTGAGTGCTTCGCACACTTCATATTCCTCGATGCCGCCGACTTCGCCCAAAAGTACAATTAATTTTGCCTCCGGATCGGCCTGATAGCGCATAATGTGATCCATGAAAGTTGTGCCCGGATAACGATCACCGCCAATTGCAATACCCTCTAGAACACCATCCGTTGCTTTTGAGACAATATTATTCAATTCATTGGACATTCCGCCAGATCGTGAAACATATGCCACACTGCCCGGACGATACAGTTTCGAATGGAGAATGTTATCCAACATGCCGCCAGTGTTACCGATTTTAAAGCAACCAGGCTTAACACCGCCAACCGTGGCTGGACCAATTATGGCAACGCCTTTCTCATGAGCAGCCAAAATCATTTTGCGTGTCATGTTCTCGGGTATTCCTTCGGCAATTATGGCAACCGTACGTATTTGTGGAAACTCAAGAACATCCATTGTCGATTCATATGCCGAACGGAGTGAAGCGAAATTAACCATAACATCAACATCTTTGTGCTTATTGATCGCATCCGACATTCTTCTTATAAACGGGTATTAATATCTCCTTGTGACCCCAGTAGAACTTTTGCTTATGATCCCCGGTAAAGGGATACACCATTGCAACGACCGAAGGTTCGTCACGTCTTGAAAAAACAAAACAAACAAAAAACAAAAAAAAAACGACAACGTCAACGTCAACATATAAAGCATATATAAAAGGACGACGACGCACAGTGCTTCGACCCATAGACAAAAATCAAAAAAAAAAAATTGTTTTAATATATTGATGAAATATATATTTTCGGAAAGATAATAAAACAACTAATATAATTATAGAAAAATATTTATGGTTTGATTCTTTAGATCACCACTAGAGGGCGCTGAAGTTAGACGATTTTAAGCAAAACTGCTTTAACAAAAAATTCGCTCAAGTCGATTTCACTAAAAATAATCTCAAAAATTTATTTTTTCGTGAAATTACTTCAAACTTAATTTTTTGACTTCTTCAATATATAAGTAATAAATAAAAAATAAATTTTAAGGCAAAGGGGCTTAATGTCATTTTGGTTTTTTGCTTTGAAAAACACAAATTTTTGGTTGGTTATTCAAAAATTACAAAACTTTAATGGAGTAAAAAAAAAAAATACGGAAAAACGGGTATTTTTTTATTCCTATTTTTAATACCTTATATATTCTTCTAATAAGATATGAAAAAATCAGACTTCTATCGAACCAACAATAGAGAAAAAAATCATTTTTCCCATAAGCGTTTTTCTTGATTTATGAAACACTTGTTTCAAGCTGTTTCGCAAGAAATTGCCACAAATACATTTTTTCCTTAATAGACTTTAGGTTTGTTGTTTTAACTTTTCAAATATATGAGAAGTACATTAAAAATATGCTTTTAGGCAAAGGAGCTTAATATCATTTTGCTTTTCTGCTTGAAAAAGGCACAAATTTTTTTTTCATAGTAAAAAATATCGAAACTTTAATGGAGTAAAAAAAAAAAATACGGAAAAACGGGTATTTTTTTATTCCTATTTTTAGTACCTTATATATTCCTCTAATAAGTTATGAAAAAATCAGACTTTTATCGAACCAACAAATAAAGAAAAATTTAGATTTTAAAAATGTATATTTTCATGATTTATACTAAAGTTTTCTTCGTAATTAAACATTATTAAATGCAGCCAAAAAGTATGCTTTTCAATATTTATGAAATGTGCATGCATTTATAAGTCTTTACTTCGTTGTTTTTCGTTGCAATTTTAGAAAAATGTGGCTGATTATTGAGTCTTAAGTCCTTGCTTTATCTCTCTCGTTTTTTTTAACAGAACTGTCTGCGAAAAGACTTAAGACGCGAACGTGAAAATAGTAATAAAAATCTTACGAAATTAATGGAGGAAATATTATTTTTTGATAAGATCGCATATGTATATACTCTTTCCCCAATTTTTAAGAAATTTTTGGCAAAATATCCATTTTTATAGCCAAAAGTAACTTTGGGTGGGTGGGGTCAATTTTGATGAAACTTAGAAATTTTCTTAATTAAGCCATATTAGCGACTTGTGCCAAATTTCATTGCCCTACGACACTTCTTTCTATTTTTGTCCATCGAATGTATGGGATCGAAGCACTGTGCGACGACTCCAGGCCATCGGATATTTACCTGCAAATGAAATCAAAGTCCAACATGGACTGAACGGCTCTCTGCTGCATACCCCAAACGATTGCTTTTGTTGTATTCGAAAAGAATTTTCGCGTGTTGTTCACTAAACTACAATGGTTGTTGAGATTGTTACCAGCATCATCTGATGAAATAGGCGGTAGTTTAATCGATTGTTGTGGAGAACCTATACCTTAAATGTTGTCCCAAATGATTTGCGAATTTCAGGGTTTTCGATGTGTTTAGATGCACAAAAATATACGATACGGACACGTTACGACAGGAGGAACGAGCACAAATGTGTGTGTACAACCAAAACGGGCATTTTTTTTTTTGAAATTTTGTTGTTTTGTTTTTTTTTTTTTTACATATATATACATACAGATATATGTGTAAATATATGTATAATATATATATTGTTTTTTGTTTTGTTTTTGTGATGTGGGAAACCAATTACACAAAAAAGAAAGGAAATCGGAGTGGGCGCACATAGAGAAGGAACACAAAGAGAAATACATATTAAAGATTATTAAATACGCCAAATAAGAAATGTATATACTACAGACTACGTTAGTAACTTCTTTTTGTTTTTTAATCAATTTCTTTTGTGTTACTTTATAGGCTATATTATATGAGAATCAGTGCTTTAATTGTGCAAAAAAAAAAAAAAATAATAATAATAAAAAAAAAAAAAAAACAACCAATTAAATATCAACCCATGTGAATATGCTTACCGTCAGTTTCGTCCGATTTTGTGGTCTTTAAATTAGATTGTGCCTGCTGTCCGCCTGGGAGAAGAAAATTCGCCGTCGAGAACTCAGCCGTTGCAGTTGTTAATATGGGCCTCTTACCGAGTGCCATTCCACAAATAGCCGTCATGTGAGTCTCAGGCCCAAACACATGCAATGGAATGCCCAAAGAGCTGCCGAATTCACGCATTTTACGCAGGCCCTCCTGATAATTGGGACCAGCACGGCGTACGAATATTGAAACATTATGCTCAACCAGCTTTGGTTGGAATTCACGCAAAGCCGTGATTATGCCTGTTCGATTGTTAAAGTCAATATATCAATATATCAATATATCAATATATCAATATATCAATATATCAATATATCAATATATCAATATATCAATATATCAATATATCAATATATCAATATATCAATATATCAATATACATAGGTACATATGTATATATCATTATATCATGATACAAGAAAACAAGATAGCGCCACTTGAGAGAGGAAACGTCCCAAACTCAAAATCGCGATTCGTTGTTGTTGTTTCCCATGTTAAACCGGCTTTTTACTTTTTTGAATAGCATGGGGAAACAACAACAATTTCTCGCTCAGTGACGTCACAAACTCAATATTCGGCTCTCAAAATAGCGGTACTGAAGTGGCGCTATCTTGTTTTCTTGTATCATGTCATTATATATATATATGTTAGGAGGTGCACACAAGAAAAATGCATACCGCGGAATGTAGCTGCAACATTTGTAAAGTTGGCAATACCACCACCAGTAATGAGAATTTTTCCAGCCGGATGTTTCGGCGAAGAAGTCATCAAATTAAGTATTGTTTTTGCATATTCATAGGTTTGCTGCTCAGACGGTGCGCCACTGTATTCACCATAGTTGGCCAATTCATCGGCGCCGCCCAAATCGCAAATTGTATCAGAGTAAATGACACTGGCACCGCCACCAGCCACCATTGTCCAAATCCGACCGTTACGATTCAATATTGTCAATTTGAGCGAGGCGCCACTCTTTGCATCCAAATCGGCAATATATGCTTCTTCTGGATACGCATCGCGTCCGAACGGCGGTGGATAATCGATTTCACCCCATTTTGGGCGGCATATGAAATCAGCGGTGGAATCCAATTTTGCTGCCAAATCGAGAATATACAAACTATCGTTTGTAACCACCAGCGGATTAATTTCCAGATATGTAAAATACAAGTTAACAAATGTTTTATAGAGGGCATTTATGAAATTTGCAACGCGTTGCTTCTTTCCATCTGGAACTTTGACTAGAAGCTGTGATTTTATACTATCGATTGTCACGTCCGTATTCACTGGGACATCAAGCTTGAGAGCTTTCGAATCAACGTCACCGATATCGACACCGCCTTGATGGAAAAATAATATTGTGTCTGCAGTTCGATGCGAGTAAATGCAAACGTACATTTCTTCAGCCTTGTGACGCGAATGATGATGGATGAAATAAGAAAAGGTTTTTTGATTTTTTTGTGATAAGAGAGAAAATTTTTTACAAAATAATTACATCAGTATGTGGGACGAATGGCTCAATGATGAACCTCCTGAGCTTTCCAATTGCATTTCCAATTTTTTGATCTTTATCCATGCGTGCGCTGACCCATTCTTTGACCTGATCGAATTTCTTGTTCACTCCAATTAAACCCAGCTTTCCACGTCTCTTGATCAACTGATCGGGCTTGACAACCAGGGTAAAATTAAAATTTTATTGGTATAAAAATTTTTTTGATAACAATTGTATATATATTAGTGACTGATATAAAATATGTGTGTGATAATTGATTCAATTTTGACTTTATCCATTCGTGGCTGACTTCGATTTGATAAGAAATATTGAAAATATTCATTGGTATATCAAGAACCAGTGTCAAATGCAGTTTGCAACTGATGTTGCACTGCTATTAAAATTTTGTAAAGCAATTTGCAAGTGCTATCATATATATGATGCAACTGCGTTGTGTACTTGAATTTGCTGTGATACCATTCTGAGTATTTCTTATAAAAATTCTAGAATTTCAGATTTCAAGACAGTGCAATTATAGGTGGGAACTCATTTGCAATGCTTTCGCAAATTTGATATGGAAATTTCGATCGACACATGCAATTTACTGTCTAAGTACCATTTATAATGTTAAATATTTGCGATGGGAAATTAATTGCGAAGCATTTGCGAAGCTTCATGAGTACCACTATTATATGAAAATTTACGATGGAAAATGTTGCGAAGGCATTTGCGAAGCTCATGAGTACCACTATTATATGAAAATTTGCGATGGGAAAAGTTGCGAAGGCATTTGCGAAGCTGCATGAGTACCACTATTATATGAAAATTTACGATGGGAAAAGTTGCGAAGGCATTTGCGAAGCTGCATGAGTACCACTATTATATGAAAATTTGCGATGGGAAAAGTTGCGAAGGCATTTGCGAAGCTGCATGAGTACCACTATTATATGAAATTCGATGGAAATTGCGAAATTTGCGAAGCTGATGAGTGCATAATAGAATTTGCGATGGAAAAGTTGCGAGGCATTTGCGAAGCTGCATGAGTACCACTATTATATGAAAATTTGCGATGGGAAAAGTTGCGAAGGCATTTGCGAAGCTGCATGAGTACCACTATTATATGAAAATTTGCGATGGGAAAAGTTGCGAAGGCATTTGCGAAGCTGCATGAGTACCACTATTATATGAAAATTTGCGATGGGAAAATTTGCGAAGGCATTTGCGAAGCTTCATGAGTACCACTATTATATGAAAATTTGCGATGGGAAAATTTGCGAAGGCATTTGCGAAGCGCTTCATGAGTACCACTATTATATGAAAATTTGCGATGGGAAAATTTGCGAAGGCATTTGCGAAGCTTCATGAGTACCACTATTATATGAAAATTTACGATGGGAAAAGTTGCGAAGGCATTTGCGAAGCTTCATGAGTACCATTAATGTTTCTATCCAAAGGAAATTTGTTTTTAGCAATTCAATTCATTGTGTTGACTTCCACACTTCATTAAATTATCATGCTGCAATTGATGGTAAATGTTGTTCTTCCAGTATTTCTAGAATTTAGTGACTAGCTTACATCATTTTTGGGGGTTTTTTTTTCTGGCTAAAGCCCAGAGAAATTGACATATTTTTAGAGCAACTGAAAACGAGCAACGCTGAGATTTGACTAAAAACATTTCTTAAGCGGTTATTCTGGTGTGACCACTTTTTAAAATCGATCACAATTCGAAAGGAAAGAATATTATGGTGTGAACAAAATCAGACAATTGAAATTCCCAGTACATATTAAAAAAAAGACACATCTCAAAATCTCCGATGCGTACTAAGCGATTTGTTCTGCTCTTGAAACTTAAAACGCGTTTTTTTTTTGGAAACACAATTTCCTAAAAGCGGTTAAGAGGTGAAACTATTCAACCGATTCCTTTGAACTTTGAAAATATTTTTTTTTTATACATTTTTAACAACAAAAAAATACAAAATTCTCAACTTTTTTCTACAGTCTGCGATTTTTTAAATGAAATCTATTAAATCTATAAGATATTTATATGCTATATGGGAACTAGGATGATTGATTCACGCTTTTTTTCGCGCTTTGCGAGGCGGGTTTTTCTCAAAACTGATTTTTCAAATATCGAATAAATCGGTTTTTTTTTTAAGCGAATACCCGGTTTTTTTTTCTCCAACAGCTTATTTTCGACTTCAGATAGTTATTATCTTTCTAACGTCATACAAACTGCATATAAAAATTTCCATGTAATTACCTCTATTGACGCCTTTTACACTAAGCAATTATTTTTATTTTATTTTATTTTTGAAAGTTAACTATAAAATAAATTAGATACACTAAGCAATTATAGTTGTGCAACTCTTTGTGTCTACATTGAAAGTATATATTATCATGCCATCAACATGCCTGCCCCGAAATTTCTTTTTATTTGGATTTTTAACATAACCGGTTAGCCGGTTTTTAGTGAAATTTTATTTGCTCAATCGGTTTTTTTAATACATATCCTTAAATATCGGGTTATTCGAAAACCGGTTTATGGGAAATGTCGAATCAATCAATGACCATAATGGGAACGACAGACCTACTGAACAATCACTGTTGCCAGTTTAGGGAAATCTCCACTGAATTAAATGACATTTATGATCTTTAGTGGAGTCTTAGGGCAAGCAAAATTTTGTGGGACCTTATGGGACCCAAGTTTTTGTTTTTAGAAGATTTCAAAATTAAATTTTAGGAAATTTTTGCCTTATTTTGAGATATTCAGGGCAATATTCTCGTAAAAAATCTAGCAAAACAATGTGAACAATCCTTTCTATTTTCTTATTTCAGACAACATGAACAACAGTCGCCCATCACTCCCAACAGTGCTATCCTTTTTTGGTGTCTTTTTTAATTAAATATATATATATATATATACAGGGTGTTTCCCATAACGGTGTATATCCGAAGGGTGGTGATAGAGGGGGTCAAGACGAACCAAAAATCGTATGGGAGGGGGGCCGCAAATGCACCCTTGAGGAGTTATAGGGCCTTAAAATTTTTAGGCAGTAAGTCGAGAAAAAAAATTCTCCCACGATAACGGTTCATCGTAGAAAAAAAACTGTTTAAGCGGTTTGAAAGCCAATTCTATAGGCTTTTAGGCAAAATTAAATTCATGGTAAGAATTTAAGCCATTGATGGTTAAATAAGCGGTCAAAGTCAAAAATTCTGAAAAAAATTCTATTTTTTTTTTTTTACTTTGGGAGCCATTTTGGTATGAAAAAGGTCCTATTAACACATACTTTTCTAATTTTTTTCAAAATCCTCGATTAATTTACTTCAAATTTGTGGTACATATCTTATAATTTTTTTTTTTGATTTCACTTCAGGAAAAATAGGTTTTTAAAACACACTCATAAATTTTTTGTTTAATCACTTGTATTTCAGCATGGCAAATATGAAAAATCCTTTTTTGAAATAAGACGCAGAAATAACACCAAAAGAAAACAAAATATATATATATAGCCATACATATATACATATAACATTAGAAATTTTTCTTATTTCATTTAAGGTACAAAAAAAAAAAAAAAAAAAAAAAAAAATTGAAATGATTGATTTCATTCTTTACCCTTTAAGATTTGACTAGAATATATCGCAGCCCAGAAACTAAAGAGACACAACTCAAAATTTCCCATTTTTCCGAAAACGCAAAAAACAAAATGCGTCGCAGTGTCAATCAAAGCAAGAAGGTATGACGACTTTTTTCGGCTTTTTATAATAACAAAACCGGAATAGAATTTTTCGTACAGGTAGACTGGTGACTTATGGAACACGATTAATGGCATAACTTAAAATTCACAAATTTTTAGTTGCGCCACTTTAGTTGCCTGCGATATATGTATATATATTTTTAAAGCAATGACAAGGAGATCAGTAATTTAGCACAATAACATGTTAAGGCAATTCAGAAAGTCAGAGTGATCGATTGAGTAATTGTAAGATCTTGAACAGAAACAATTGGGAGGAGGTAATGGAGCAAAAACCAAAAGAATTCAAAAAAATGTTATGACGTCCGATTTCGGTGGAAACTTAATCCTTATACATATGAGAAACGTCAAGAAACGGGGATGTGGGGATTGAACAGATGGATATAGATCTAATAAATTCACCCAGTTTCGATTGATTTTTTTTTTTTTTTTTTACTAGCTGAGATCCTCTTTTTTATACCTAGCAAAGTCTTTATTTTCCTCAAGAAATAATCGATAAATCTGTATGAATTACACAGTGCGACAATTTTCAGGTCATCGGCTCGGGCCCAAACCAAACCAATTGCAAATGAAAGTACACATGTGGAATAGTAAAACCTCAACTGGTTTTTGGTCTGGCAGGCTACAATTTTTTTTTACAGTGTATTAAAATTTCGCAATATTGGTCATATACCATACTAAAAAATATGGTAAATCTAGTATAAATATTGATTTTTCTTAAAATTCGTCTGAGAAGACTTTTAGTAAAATTCAATGACAAATTTTTTTGTAGAACATTTTAACCCGTTAAACCCCACCGTTATGTGACTATTTAACCCAGTTTTCCAAAAACTGTTCAAAAGCCTTCTTAAACTGGGTATTAAAGGGTTAATATGTTCCACAAAAATATTCCTTGGAAAATTTCACTGGGGGTTGTCAAAGACATTGAGCACCTATGGGTTAAACCTACTTGAGAAAAGCTATATTAATGAAACGGGTGCTTTTTTTTAGAGCCCAGCTCTTTTTCCACCAAAAACAACTCCGAGTTTTATTTGATATAGAATACATGAAATACATCAGTTAAATTTGGTTACACTTTTCTCAAGTAGGTTTAACCCATAGGTGCTCAATGTCTTTGACAACCCCCAGTGAAATTTTCCAAGGAATATTTTTACATAATTTTACATAAAGTTGTGTTGGATATTATTGAATTTGAAGGACAGAGATAGCTGAATGGCTTCAATGGGATCGAGGATCCATCTAAGCGTACGACTGTCTTTGAAAAAAAAACGATGTCTCGGAGACTATTGAAAGTTTTTAGTATATAAAATTTGTTCATTTAGTATTCACTTTACTGGTGTGAATTCCTATCGAAATTTCTTTAGAATTTTGCATTTTTGCTCCTAAAATTTCATTAAAATCGTTTCTGTGGTATAGGAGATTAGCGTGTACAGAATTTGTGGCACTTCGAATTGTATATACACCTAAGTCTGTTTTTACACGGTCTTTTTTTTTGCACGGTTTTGATATAACACGGTTTGAAAATTGAATATTTTTAATTTTTTTACACGATTTTATTATTTACACGATTTGAATATTTTGTACTTATTTTGTCACACGTATTTTGAATTCGCATTTAGAACATTGACATTTGAAATTTTATTTGTACTTGAAATTTTTTTTTTTGTCAAATTTAATTTTTATGAAGTATGATCAATGTCTTTTTTTACACGGTTTTTTTTTTTTACACGGCTTCTTCTGGAACCAATCTACCGTGTAAAAACAGACTTAGGTGTACATATAAGATTTATTTACTTATTTATACGTGCAAAAAATAACTTCGCAACAACGAATCTCATAAAGTACGGAAAGTCCGAAAGATTTCGACGCAGTAAAATAAAAGATATACTCGTAAAAGCAATTCCGTTTCATCATCATCTATCTTGTCAAACACAAAATACTGAGTTTTGGAAAAAACTAATTAAATATTAAGCGTAAATAATTGAATAATAAAAAAAGATTTCTCATATTAAATACTCATCGCTTTTATATTCGATTTCTTTCCCTTTCAACTTTGCAATCTGAAGAAGTGAATTTCGAAAATTAATTTAAAAAAAACAAAAAAAAAAAACATTCATTTCGGTCTTTCCATATAGCCACCAGAAATATTTCGATTGTGGTTCCTGTTTTAACATTTCCCATTGATTGTTATCTATTGCGTCTGAGTACATTATTTATGAATATAACGGCCAGAAATGAGGTGATTTTTAAAAGAGGGGAAATTAGCTTCGCTTATCTCGTTGTCAACTCTAAACTTATTTAACGTTAAAAAGCAGAAGAAAAAAATTCAGAAAAAAAAGCTCAATCGTCAGCGTGTTCACTGCACCTTCCACGAATGCTTATAGTGTGTGCTCATGATTTATGCGATAAGACGTTTTGAGCTTCTTTTGTTTGACCTTGTGACGCCCGTTGGAATAATAAAAAAAAACTAAAATATTAAAAAAAAAAAAAAAAAACCTTGAAAGATGAAGCAAACTAAATGAAAAGAAAAGAAGAAGAAAAAAAAAAGCAAATCAATAACTTCACTCACCGTATTAAGCAGCCACGGATGGTTCGATGTTAATGTGGACCAATTTGTGTCGTTTCTGACCTCCGCAAACCGGCATGGTGTGACACCGGCCCCGTGCTCGTTTAGATGACGATTGAGCAAATCCTTTCCGCTAGCTTCAGAAATAGCCTTGGCAGACATTTTTCAATTTTTACTTTTTGTTTCTCTTGCTGAAATAAGGAGAAAAATGAAAGCAAAATGATATTATAACGGTCGATTTTTGAGTTTCATCGACTTATTCGATTTCGCATCGATGATATGAACGACGACAGCCAAAGACAGGTAGAAGAGAGTGAAAGGGAACGCAATCATTGATCTCAAAGCTCTCGTAATAATGTGCCGACAACTCTGTTAGTAAGAAAGCGTAATTTCACATACATACATACAGTCAGACGCGGAGCATGGGCGCAATTTATTATTTTCGATATTTTGAATGTTCGATACACTAAAATCGTACTAAAATCAATCACAGATTTTACATAAGGTCCAATGTTGAAGTCTCCACTGTAAGTTAACGTTCGACCGAATGTATGTATTGTTTGTCTCATGATGAATGCGCGCCCCCCTTCCCTACTCGTATGATGCGTTTGCAAGATCACCAAACTTACGATCGACGTAAAGACGAGAGCTTGACGTTCGAAAGGCGCGTTTGCCCTATGTAGTCTTCCTTCCCCCCTTTTGTATATTACTTATATTAATATTTATTTGTGTACACGTATATATGTATGTAAATAGGTGTTTATAGGTGTTATGAGATGAGCCGGTTAAACGCTGGAACAAAAAAAAAATGTTAATAGGTGAAACGAATGTGCGCGCTTTTTAGTGGCCATAGAGATTTTTTGGTCGGAATGCGTGAGACAAGTGATGTAGCAATAGAGGGAAGCCTTGCTGGAAATTTATTCAGCGTTTTATAATCGATACGAAACGAAATTTCGTTTTTCTTTTTCGTTTCGATTAAAGAAGGCAAAAAATGTATCAATTCGCAAACAGCAAAAACCTGAGTGAAAATCATAAAATTTCCATCTGAAATTAGGCTTCGTCCAAACTACTCATATTTGTGTAGGTACATACGTACATATGAAGTATGTTCGTTTGTATATATGCACAAAATTTCTCAAGCTGCTGTTGTTGTTGTTGTTGTTGGTTTTGTGCACGCTTTAGAAAGCGAATTAGACAAAAAGGTGAAGACACCAACGTGTCCACTTCCGTAATTCGAAGTGCGTTCGTCGTCGTCGTCACGGTCGTCGTATGCGCAATATTTCGGTCATGTCGTATGCAGAATGCAGAAAAACGTTATCATAGACCCGACCATGAAAAATCGATACATCATGCAAGGACGCTCTTAAGAGCTACTTATATTCGAATATAATATGAATGAAATCTTTAATATATATATACTTACTTATATATATATATACTTTAATCGCTTAAACAACGCGAACGATTGCTTTTTTGCTCGCCAAAGGTCTAAATCATACTAAACAAGCACACTACCGTCCTCAGTCAGTTTTTCCCATACGAAATCGCAATGCAACTCTGAAATCGCCGCGGGGAGGTGAAATCCTCAACAAACCAGCATGCGGGGAGTGGAAGGCACCAACAAGCTATTGGCGGCAGAGCGACTTCTCATACGAATTTATGCGCGGCAGAGAAAGTTTCATGGGAATTATAATTTCGGCAGAGTACCTTCCATAGGAATATAATTTCGGCAGAGAAAGTTTCATATAGGAATATAATAGTGGCAGAGCTGCTGGCAGCGAAATATATTTGCCGTCCTTACTCTCACAGCTTGCTCTCTTTTGCACAGCTTGCTCTCATAGGAGTGTCAGTGCTGTCGTTTTCAATTTTCGTTTAGTAGTATAGCTTGCTTTTTTTTTTAGTAGTATTTTGGGACATTTTGTAGTACGTTTAGGAAATCAAATAAAATGGGTTGGAAATATAATATTTAACGAATGCACTTCTCTTAAAAACTATTTCCTGGATGGAACAGGAATGGTACTACTGTATCCGAGTAAATTTTACGAAATTAAAAAAAAAAAGAATATTGTATAGCTGTCTTTTTTCATTTTTGAGAAAAAATTTTTGACGGATACTAGTAAACTACTACTACAGATCTTCATTTCTAGAGAAATGTAGTAATATTTCAATTTTAGTAGTATAGTAGTAAGGGTGATGAAAATGTAGTAAAATACTACAATTGTAGTAATTCCGACAGCACTGATAGGAGTGCAACAGCGGCAGAGCTCTTTTCATCAGGGTTCGGACTGTACTCCGATCGGAGTAGATCTACTCCGTTTTTTAAAAATTTTTGAAATCTACTCCGGCACTACCCTATACCTGAAATCTACTCCGATTTTTTCACTTCACCAAACTCAAAATATTTTTGTCTATGTCACGATTTAGACGTAATGAGAACAGCTTTTTTGTGTTCCCTCGTTCGCAAACAAATTGTTGTTTGCCATACAGATGTCTCTGTATCGAAATCTTGAGTGATGGAGATAAAAAAATGTTAGTAATTTGTAAATGTAAGTTATAAATGTTTGCTTCAAATATATTGTAGACCTTTTTTTTTTTTTTTTTTTTTTGTTCGAAAATGAGAAATTCCAATTTGCTACCCAAAAATTTATTCTACTCCGATTTTTTCGGTCTTCTACTACGAAATGGGATTTCCGTAGTCCGAACACTGCTTTTCATAGGAAAATTTTCGCGGCAGAGACCAGCCGGTGGTGGCAGAGCTTACTCTCACGGCCTGCTCTCTCCAGTGCTGCCATGTTGAGGGATATTTCCCATTTTCAGGGAATTTTCGCACCAAATATTGGCAAAAGGGAAAAAGGCATTTTCTTTTCTTTTTGAACACGATAGAGGGATTTTTCAATAATCGATACAAAGCGTTAAGTGGTTCATGCTTGAATGAAGTCACTAGCAATCTGTCAAACAAATAAGTTAAAATTTTAAAATATATCTTCCGATTGTACTATCGATGGTTCAGACTATCGATGGTCGGAACTATCGACAGCTCTCCAACTCTACTCGAAGCAGGGTTGAAACTTGGCGAAAATTTTGTGTAGCAGTTTTGAACAAAATAGGCAGTAAATTTGAATTTTTCGCAGTAAAAACAATATCTATGTGAATATTGGAAAAGTTTCCATCAATCGATTTCTTCATATTACGCATTTTCCAAAGTTCAGCGAAGAATGGAAAGATATTTTTCTGTCAAATGAACTGTCAAGTTATCGATGTCGCGCCATATAAGAGGCCATTTACACGTTAAGACATTTCTATAATGAAACACATTTTTTTTGTGGGCTACGGACGCACGGGGATGTGGTATGGTAGCATTTTTCTCTCTTTCCCCTGCCTCCCTTGCCAACAAAAATTTGTTTCATTATCGAAATGTCTTAACGTGTAAATAGCGTATAAGATTATACGGACTATTGCAACTCTGAGCGAGTTGCCGATAAGGGCGAGACAAATCTCCTTCTGTCCAGCGGTGACGTTTTTGCATCTTAAGCCCGGATCCCACTATCTACGCAATGCGCCGATTTTTGCCGAAATCAAAGCGCCGATAGTGTGAACGCAATTTTCGGACTCTGATGCTGACAAGTGTGATCTTCATGAACGATTTTAGTCCCCAATTTTATTGTTCCCCGATATATTTTTGACAATATGTAACGATAATGTGAGCCCATACAATGATTTTTGATGAAAAACTTCTTTTTAACATGTGCCTTATCTGTTCAATAAAAGAAAAACCCAATGTGTTTCATTGGACGATTTGAAATGCATTAAAGCATTAAATTTTATAATGCTCGAACATATGTAACAATATTTTGAAATCAACATAGTGCTGAATATAATAATTCACCCTTGACAGTTTCTTTGAACGATTACCAATTTGCGAAAAAATTGAATTGGCCCATACAATGATTGTGGAAATTTTTTAAGCTTGTGCCGATCTGGCCCGATAAAAATCGGCGCAGATAGTGGGATCCTAGCTTTAGAAAGTAGCAAAATGCTTTTTAAATGGTCGGCTTTATAAAATAAAAGGGTGTATATTAACAAATATGTAGTTGATAAGGGCAACACGCCCAGCGACTGTCGCCCTAATCAAAATGCAGTCACGACGATGGCAGCACGCGGAATAGAGAAATGCGTTCTAATACCGCAACCCTCGCCACCAGATCAGCTTTGTCGCGCTGATTTGTCGCCTAATATGAACGGCAACTTAAATGTCTTGAACTGTAGGTTATAATAAAAATCCATGTTATAAGCTAGCCAGCAATCAAATCTAGGTTATAATGAAACTAAATCTAGGTTATAACCGATTCAATGACAGTTGACTTGACAGTTTATAACCGCCATTTTACAAAACGGCGAATTTCACACTATACTCATTTCATTCCTTCACATAACATTGAGCGGTCTGAATACGACTATAGCCATCTCTTTTCACGTGGATTGACGCATTTTCAAGGCGTTGTTCATCATCATTTTCAGGTTGCAAAGAGACTAGTGTAGTGGAGAGAAAAAAAAGCAGAAAAATATTGTAAGTGCACCAGAAAATGTAATATTAAGCATTAAGGATCTGAGAAATACTCAATTGAAATTGATGTGACAAATTTTTGCAATCCGAAAATCCACACACACGTCATTGTGCTAATGATTGCTAAGATATGAAGTGGAAGTTTT
This sequence comes from Chlorops oryzae, assembly GCA_020466095.1. NCBI lineage: Eukaryota > Metazoa > Arthropoda > Insecta > Diptera > Chloropidae > Chlorops > Chlorops oryzae. The sequence goes on along the minus strand of CM035806.1, from coordinate 3,708,918 downwards.
GTTGGTAGAGCGCGAGAGAGAGAGAGCGGAGCGGAGCGGAGTACAAGTGATGGAATGGAACGACGTCGCGACGTAAGCTGCTGCTGCTACACATTCCACAATCGTTTTGTGCTTCAAAGTCAATACGGATGATCATTTAGGTTTTCGCATACATCATATACACTATCAAAAAACATTAAAAAATATATATATATATATATATATATATATGTATAGTGTTTCTCCGCCTTGTTTATTTTGACAAAGAATAAGAACGAGAATAAGAAATCATCCTAAATGTGTCTCACACTTTCCTGCGTCGCCCGCGGTGAGATTTTGTGCATATATGTGCGTGTGTGTGCCTTTTCGCAATGATAATCAGCTCATTTCTTCAAGCGAATATCATACTTAGACTAATTTCACATTTTCTCCAACACTTCGTTTCCAGAACCAATGACGACGATTCGCAAGAAATTAGTAATTGTCGGCGATGGTGCCTGCGGTAAGACGTGTCTTCTGATCGTCTTCAGTAAAGATCAGTTTCCTGAAGTTTATGTTCCCACTGTCTTCGAAAACTATGTCGCGGACATCGAAGTCGACGGCAAACAGGTAAGCCCAAACAGCCCAACACCCTCAAATGTATCACAAAAAAAAAAAAAATAGAAATCGAGGAAAAAACAAATCAACTTAAAACTATTTGTAAATTGAAAGACGTTGTAAGTAGCAGTCGCTCCGACTGGTGACGGATTAGCTTACGCAATTGGAAAACGATAAAATTTGCGCTGATTTTTTGCTTTTAGTCTCTTAAAGTGGAATTTACGAGGGGCACGAGCCAACAATACGTGCTAACGAATTTAGGTTTTTGAACGTCTTCTTCGTAGCCGTCGTCGTGATCGTAATCATCGTCAACGTAGTCGTTTCCAGAGATCTTCTTCAATGCTTCATCGAAAAGAGAAGCCGGAAATCAGATGCATTTCGTTCGTCACGTGTTCCTATCCGTGTGTGTCCGTTTCGGATGTCATCGTCGTCGTCTTCCGTTTGTTCTTGCCCGTCTGGAACTCTTCTCTCGAAACCTAACCTTATTCGGAAGATCAATCTCACGCCCATCAAGAATTTCGTTGCATGCAATAGACATACATACAGTATACTAATCGGATGTCCCAAGTCCCAATTGTCATTCCTCGCTCAATTGCAAACCCTCTCTCGAAATGAAAAAAAAAAAAAAAGCTTCAAGCTGCATTCTTGCAGTTATGCCTTCTTCTTGGAAGGACTTGTGGAAATCTAACAATTCAGGAGTGGGAACGATTCAAGGCTTGGCTCCGGCTCTGATTGAATTTATTCTGTGGAAAATGTGACCTGCCCACTTTGTTGTTAACGCGAGAACATTTTTCCATTCGTTTGATGGAGTTTTAATTTCACTTTTCAATGATGCATGCACCGATGACTCAGAATTTCATGAAACAAAAATGAACAGCTCTCGAAATTGTTTATTTAACTTTGTAAGCGATAAGTGATTGAATGCTTTTTTTTTTTTTCATTTTTTCTTACTATTCCTTTTTTTTTTTTTTTTAGACGTTATTGATTGATTAGATTATTATTAAAAGTAAATTTAGAAATTGGTTCGGAACATAGTTTGCTCGGCATGAGTTCACTCAAATGTCGATGCAATGACAAATGATTAACATACATACATTGGTCGAGAACGAATGATTCAATAGAGAGACAAGACGCGGCGCGAATGTATTTTCAAAAAATCCGAAATTAAAAAATTTTTTCAAATAATTCAATTCCATAACTTTGAGCTGCATGTGAATGGGGATGGATGGGTGGCAATTGTCATTAAGTCTTCAACTGAAAAATTCCACAAGTCGATAAAATTCTTCAGTTCAGGAGAGCACTTGGATAAAAGTACATGTTCGGCTCTTTTGCCTACCAATGTGGTGGGAATCAGTGTTGGAAAAGTAGGTGTAATTGTACCTTTTTCTGCCCTTTTTCACTTCAAAGGTACATTAGGTACAATTTGTCCATTTTAGGTACAATTTCAAGAGGAAGAAATTTTGTTAGTGAATGAAATGGTGAAAGGTCTGCTGTGGTTATCCGCGACTACTCCTGATTCTATTGCAACATTCTCAAGAAATTTAGACAGAAGCGGCATTGGCCGTCATAAGAATATATGTCACGGGTTGGTCATCGAAATTGGAATAGATTGCTCCATCGTATCAGTAGGTACCTCTCGTTTTGCTAGACAATTTCATCGTTCGGGAGTGAATAACACCTTCTCTCGATGACATTGCCATTAGAATTGGTATGAATAACATCTCCTTTAAATGACCATGTCATCAGATTTGAGAAGTACTCAAATATTCCCCTTGATGTCTTCAGTGAAAACATGAATGAATTTACTATTTATGAGAAAAATTCCGGCTGGGTATATTATTTGTCATTTATGAAAAAAATTCTGGCTGGGTATATTAGGTACACTTTACTATATTTAGGTACAATTTTTGGATCATTTTAGGTACACCCTGAAATTTCCATTTTCCAACATTGGTGGGAATTCGCTGTGGGAAAATACCCATTTTTTTGAACCCATTTGGGTGTTTTTTGAAAATTTCAACAAGAAACCCCCTACACCAAGCGCTAATCATCATTCTGGGACGTACAATTATAGTTTGCCGCAAAAGCTCGAAGAGTCGTTGGTATTCTCTTTGTTCTTGTGGGGAGGGTACGGTACCTGCAGACAGATTTCAATGATTTTTATATACCTACATATACTCGTACATGCTCCTGAATTTAATTTTGTGAGAAAAGTGGTCAAACAATGCTTCCATGCGTAACATTTAAAAACATTCATATACAATAAGGTTAATCCTAGAAATTATTGAATGCCCGTGTCTTTATTTAATGGGTTTTGGATAAGAGAAAATCGAAATGCCTGAATTTTTGCTGAACTTTCGAGTGGAACGAAAACATTTTTTTTTTGGAATCTGAACAAAGCAATAAAATCAATTCATTAAAGAAAAAAACCATTTCTCAATCCACCAATAAACATTTAAAAAAAATTTTAATTGAAATATTTCTCCTCGTATCTTATATCGGCTTGTGCAGGATGTCAATGTTGGCAAACGTACAAAGCAATAAGAGAAACCATTTCAATTATAACAATAAATAAACAAAACTAGAAGAGCAACGCAAAAAAAAAAAAAAAAAAAAACATTTATCCAAGCATTGAAATCATCATCGTCGTCGTTGTCGTTCAGTTGTCGTCGCCGTCATCTTCGTCGGTATCAATACCAGGGCCAGCACCGGTGCTGTCAGTTGTCGCTGGCGTTGATGTTGATGTTGTTGTTGGTTGGTTGGTTGGTGCTTTTGCTTTTCACTGTCGGGCCCATTTATAAGAACGCATATGTGCACAAAATTAAAACGCTCGTATTGACTTCCTTTTGGAGGGTTATTGTTGTGCTGTCAGTTTTTAGTGGCGCAACCGATGTTCAGACGACGGCCGTAGTTGATATGGAAAATCATTTAGCAGCCGTGATCCTTAAGTGTGCAATGAATGCTTTGTAAATATATTTCTCTGATTGGAAGTTGTTTTATTTCTCTTGATATTTATTTTATTGTTTGTTGTCTTCTTTTACTAAGCTGGGGGGGGAATAGCGCGACTCGAATTCATTTATCAAAGAGACACGCACAATCTCGGCTCTCTTGCTGCTGCTTCCACTGCTTCCACTTCTAAAACACTTCTTCCGCTCTCCCCTAGTTTCGTTTTTTTTTTTTTTTTTTTCAGGTGCAAAGAGGTGTAAAGATATTGACCCTTTGCCTCATCGGACTTAACTTGGGAATTCACCTTATTTTCTTCTTCTTCTTCGCCTTCCTCCTCGTTTGTACCTTTTTTTTTTTCTTTTGCTTTCGTCTAATCGTCATCGCCGCTTTTATTCTTGGCGTTTTGTTGGTTTTTGTTTGCTCTATGTTTTTTTTTTTCTGCTTTTTTCTACTGAAAATGTGTTATAAATGAATGACTCAGAAACGCGTCAGTTTTTTTTTTTTTGTTCTTCTTTTTATCTCTCTTGCGCTGTAGAATTTTTGTTGTTGTGTTTTTGCTTACGCCACACTCTTGGCAGCAGCTTCAATGGAACCTTTCTACGCGTTCGATGTCGTCTGTCTCTCCCCGGTTTTGTGCTGTCACCGTAAGAATTCATATTTGATCGCGTGCTATAAACTGCATTTTATTTCTATTTCTATTTTTATTGTTATTAGTATTTTCGTTATTTTCGAATTTTCTTATTTTGATCGTTTGGAATATTCTCATTCACTCGGGATCAAACTAGAATACATGCAACAATGACGTCACATTAGTTTTCCAATCTTTTTCTGGAGACTTCTAAATACATATGCTGCTTTTTCTTCTTCATCGAATTTTTATTGGATTTAATTATTTATTTATTTATTTATTTTGTGTGTGTGTGTGTGTGTGTTGTGTGTGAAATTCTTAAGCAATTTGATCAATGTCATTTCGTTTTTTTTTTACCGCCTTTGATTCCGGAGTTCGGATTTCTGGAAATCCAAGTTATGCCGATAATTATCGGTTACGTCTCTCCAAAGTGATTTGTTATTTGTCAAGACTCCTGGATTTCATCAGTCGAACTGCTGTCTGTCTGTCTGTCGTCTGCCTGCTTTTATTAAGATTCGCATTTCTTAACTCTCTTTGTTACTCAATTGAATGCAAGTTTTTAATTTCTCCGCTTATTGTTGTTTAATTTTTGTGAATTGCGATTGAATTTCTTTCAATTCACAAGAGTGATATATTTCACTTTACGGCTCTTTTGCGCTAGTTCGAAGAGGTCAGAATTTACGGTTCAAACTGATGTTTTTTTTTTTATAATAATAACAATAATAAAAGAAAAATCATTTCAGCCGAGAACATTTTGAACGAACCTCGAGCACGTTCTCATTTGAAGCTAATAGAATTTCTGGCGCTGTCATATTTTCCTTCCTTTTGTTTACATAAATCGACTCAAAATGCCACATTGAACTCTCAAGACCAGATAACAAATTTTATGTAATTCCATTTTGTGGCTTCGGATTCGGGGTTTTTCCCTCGAAAACAAAAATAAAATTTTTTTTTTTTTTTTTTCTTATAATTTTCTTTGGCCGCGAGAAATTGTTCAATCTTACCGTGCAACAGACAATCATTCGGTTTGATATGAATGTACATAACTGTCTTAGTAGGTAGGGGAATCAACGAGTATACGTTGTATAAATAGATACATCGATTGTTGTGACCGACCGACCGCCCGCCGCCGCCCGTACGATCGATCGGCTTCTTCTTGTTGGAATAGGGAAAACCCAGATTTTTTTTCCCCATTCCTAACCTGTTGGAGTGGAGTCGAGCGAAAGGTTTGTGAAAAACTTCACTTTGATTTTTCATAAAGCAGCGTTGAGTCACATGATTGGCCTGTTCCGAATTCCAAACGAAAATACAAAAGCATAAAAAGCAGAAAAAACTTGAAAGAATTTGATAAAACCAATGACTATTTTTTATTATCTTAATGGGAAGAAGTAATTACGCTGAAGTTTATTTGAGTAGTTAATTGATTGAAAGGAAATTTTTGTCTCATTAGTAGTGATGCCACGAATATTCGGCCACTATTCGGTATTCGGCCTATTCGGCGTCATTTTTCAGTATTCGGTATTCGGCCGAATAGTTAAAATATTCGGCCGAATACCGAATAGTAGAAATAACTTATTAAAAAAATCAGCAGTAACTACAAATTAAATTTTTCTCACAATAACGTAAAAAAATTTAATTAACGAGAACTAAAAATACAGCAGATTTGCATTTTATTCTTTAGAAATACTAAATGTACACTAGCTTCTTCTAAATTTTTTTTGAAAACATTATGAACAGTGGGCAAATTTTTCAGCGGCAGTTTTTGCCTTGACTCCAGCTAGTCGCGAGTAGGCTCAAGCTGTCTTTGCTACGTGCCGAATATTCGGTTGCCGAATATTCGTTATTCGGCCGAGAGGTTGACCGAATATTCGGTATTCGGTATTCGGCCAAATCCACTATTCGTGGCATCACTACTCATTACTTCTACATACACATTTACGGCTACTTATTTGATTTTGTTTTGTTTTGTTTTGTTTTGTTTTTGTGCTAATTTTCAGGTTGAGCTAGCCCTATGGGATACGGCTGGCCAAGAGGACTATGACAGACTGAGACCACTAAGTTATCCTGACACGGATGTTATTCTTATGTGCTTCTCAGTGGATTCACCAGATTCATTAGAAAATATTCCTGAAAAGTGGACCCCAGAGGTAAGCAATCGAAGTTTTTTTTTGTTTCCCATCAAAAAATTCAAATTCATGGTATTATCTACTATCCTTCCAATAATAGGTCAAGCATTTTTGTCCAAATGTTCCCATCATTTTGGTAGGAAATAAAAAAGATTTGCGAAATGATCCAAACACGATTAGGGTGAGTAGTGTGCATATTCTTCTTCATTGATTGACTTATAGATTTGAACTGTTCAAATATTAATTATCGTTTTTTATCGACAGGATCTGGCAAAAATGAAACAAGAGCCGGTTAAACCTCAAGAAGGTCGCGCTATGGCTGAAAAAATAAATGCCTTTGCCTATTTGGAGTGTTCGGCTAAATCCAAAGAGGGCGTTCGAGATGTATTCGAAACGGCTACTAAAGCCGCGTTGCAAGTTAAAAAGAGGAAGAAGACCAAATGCCTTTTGCTCTAAAAGAGCAATCCAAACCATAATAAAACAAAAAAACAAAAAAAAAAAGGAAGAAAAACACACATATACACTTACACACACACACATATACACAATACCAACGTGAATACATAAAACGCGTACACAATAAAAATAAAAAAAACAAAAAAAGCAAACACATACAAACACATTTAACTCAGTTGTCAGTTCGATGTATGTAGGTATGTGTTTTCGTTTTCCTTTTGAATTTTTTCGTCAAAAAGAGTTTATAAGAAAAAAGTTTTATGTACCATTATGGATTTTTTGTAATAATTAAGAATTTTCTCTTAAAATATTTTATGCTTTATCAAAATGTTTTAATCATTTCGAGAAGAAAGAAAGAAAAGCAAAAGCAAAGCAAAAGCAAAGCAAAGCAAAGCGAAAAAACAAAAGATAACCGAAACTGATGAGAAGCAGTCGACGATTTTATTTGTTCGAATTATTTTTCAAAGAAAAATCTGTTTTGGGGGGAATCATTTTGAAGAAAAGTCTCTTCGATTGAAAATCGTTCCAACCAAATCGCAAAAAAAAAAAACAAAAAACAAAAAAAAACAAAGAAATAAAAAGAAAACAATAATAAAACAAACGAAAAAAGAAAGCTACAAAAGCAAATGCAGCATTCTTACCTCCAGGAAAAAAAAAAAAACTCGCGCAATAGTTTGACCACCAATAAATTTTAGAATAAAAACAAATATTTAAAAAGAATAAAGAAAAATATTAAATTAAATTAAAAAAGAAAATTATATTGAAATCATGGTTGGGAATCTTAAATAAAACAGAAAGTATTTAAAAGCAATTTTTTTCTACTTTTTTTATTATCAAAAGCGACAAAGCAAAAAACAAAATAAGTATGTGAAGAAGCTTAAAGTGGAGAAATGATGTTTTTTTAAATATTTTTTTTTTTTTTTTTTTTTGTAATATTTAAAATCAACATTTACTATGTATACATATACCTACTATATTAAAATAGTTAATTAAAAGAAGGAAATATCGAAAAAAAAAACAGTCTAAGGACAACCGCAAAAAATTATTAAAGAAAGCCAATTCAAGCGAAAAAGAAATCAGATCTACAACAACAAAAAACACAACATCAAAACCACACAAAGAAATCGCATTCTTAAAAGCCGCGAAAAGTAAACTAAAAACCACAACAACAAATACAAAAAACAAAACAAACAAATTTTTACAATTAAAACCAAAACGTTTTTAAATTTTTTTAAAAGCGACTAAAAACCCCACACCACAACACACAAATTTATAAAGGACAAACAAAAAAAAAAAAAAAACAAACAAAAAAAAAATCTTGATACCGATTTATAGCGATTTTTATCTTGATTATTATTGATTATGCTTATCATTATCGTAACTAATTTTGTATTTGCTCGTCTGTCTTCTTAATAATATAATATGACTTATATTAAAAAAGAAACAAAAAAAAAAAAAAAAAAAAAAACAAAACAAGCGTGCATTAGTTTTGTAATTTATATTTTAAAGAATATATGAAAAATAAAATCCAATAAAAATTTTAAAATTCAAGCCTTTCAATTCCCATTCCGTAAAGTTCCTTCAATAGTATTGAGCATATAGAACTATAGCTGCATCTTCGTCCAAACTTTGGCGCGTTATGGCATGATTTGGTGAAAAACTTCAACTGTGGTGAGCCACGCCATAAGCCGAGTGCTGTGGTGAACCACGTAATAGTAAGTGTGGTGTACCACGTAATAGCTTTTGGCCGAAGTTGCAGCTATAGTTCTATATGGCATTGAGTATTGTCATATATAACTATATATGTCACTCAGGAGCCGTTTCTATTTTGGTTTTTTTCAACACGGTCTTCGGTACCCACCACGGTCTTGGGTACCCACCAAAATGAGCACTTTTCACTTAGGTACTCACCAAAAGTATTTCTCTACGCTCTTTTTTTGCCTGCCGAGTAACATCTCTTTCTAACTGGCGCGAAATGTCCCGCCCAAAATCTATGAGAGTGACATATATAGTAATATATGGTAGTGCGATTAAACTGAATTTAGGGTCTTTGAATTCATAATATAAGGCTGTGGACACACCGGATCAAACGAAATGAAACGAAACCGAAACAAATGGTTTTCAAAAACAAGTAAGGGTGATATAGTCAGGCGAGCCTGACAATAAAATACCCGACACAGACACACATGCATAACTTTTAAACCACGCCCAAAAAACAGGACCAGTAAGAAGGAATATTCAACAAGTTTTTAAGGCCATTAGAGGGGCCCCATACACCGACTTTTGTCAGATTTCTTTATGAAAACCGCCCCTTTGCCACGCCCGCTTTCCAATTTTTATTTTGGTTTTTTGAATTCTAATCGCAGGCTTAAATATACGCTCAAATTCTAATTTTCATTGAAATATTTCGAAAAAGTCCGATTTTGAGGCCGTTTTGGGATTTTTGTGACAGATCCTAGTACTGGAGGTACCCTTAATAATGGACCGATGAAATGGGAGGATGTTTATGGCTACAATGGTCCGTCGGGTACATTCTCGAACTTGTTTTTACTCATGTCCCCGTGAGCACGCATACCGAATTTTTTCAAGATAGCTGAAGTCCTTCGGTAAGAAAACTGTATACGGACAGACAGACGGACGGACGTTCCAATTGCGTCTCGAAATAAGCTATCGCATCGAATTGCGTATCGCATCGACATGTGATGATGATGATGCTGGTGAGGTTAGTGATGATGATGGTGATGATGATGGTGTTGATGATGTGTTGATGATGTGTTGATGATTGGTGATTGATGATGGTGTTGATGATGATGATGGTGGTAATGATGATGATGGTTTTGATGATGATGATGATGGTGTGTATGATGATGTATGGTTTGTGATGATGTGTGTTGATGTGTGTTGATGATGAGTGGATATGTGTGATGATGATTGGTGTGATGATTGGTGATTGATGATGTATGGTGTTGATGATGTTGATGTTGTGTGATGATGGTGATGATGTGTGATGAGTGGTGTGATGAGTGATGTTGATGATGTGGTGTGATGATGTTGGTGTTGATGATGTTGGTGTTGATGATTGATGATGATGTGTTGATGATTATGGTGTTGATGATGTGGTGATGATGATGATTGGTGTTGATGATGTTGGTGTTGATGATTGTTGTGTGTTGATGATGTATGTGTGATGTGATGGATGATTGATGATGTGTTGATATATGGTGTTGATGTATGGTGTTGATGATGATGGTGTTGATGATGATGGTGTTGATGATGATTGGTGTTGATGATGTGTGTTGATGATGATTGATGATGTTGGTGTTGATGATGATGATGTTGATAATTATGGTGTTGATGATGATGGTGTTGATGATGATGGTGTTGATAATGATGGTTTTGATGATGATGGTGTTGATGATGATGGTGATGATGATGATGGTGTTGATGATGTATGATGTGTTGATGATGTTGGTGTTGATGATGTTGGTGTTGATGATGTGTGATGTGTTGTATGATGTGTGATGGTGATGTGATTGATGATGTGAGTGTTGTGATGATGATGGTGTTGATGATGATGTGTTGATGATGATGGTGTTGATGATGATGGTGTTGATGATGATGGTGATTGTGATATGATGGTGTTGATTATGATGATGGTTTGTGATGATGTGTGATGTGTGGTGTGATGTGATGATGGTGTTGATGTGATGTGTTGATATGATGGTTGATTGATGATGTGTTGATGTGATGATGGATGATGATTGTTGATTGATGATGGTGTTGATGGTGATGATGGTGCTGATGGTGTTGATGTTGTTGATGGTGTTGATATTGTTGATGGTGATGATGTTGTTTGGTGATGATGGTGTTGATGGTATTGATGGTGATGATGGTGTTGATGGTGATGATGGTGTTGATGGTGTGATGTGTTGAGGTGTTGATGGTGATGATGATGTGTTGATGGTTGTTGATGTGGTGATGGATGTTGATGGTGTTGATGGTGATGATGTTGATGTGTGATGATGTGGTGTTGATGTGTGATTGATGATGTGTGATGGTATGATTGTGTAGTTGATGGTGATGATGGTGATGATGGTGTGATGGTGATGGTGATGATGGTGTTGATGATGGTGTTGATGTTCAAATTTGAAAATATACCTTCCGACAGTTCTCCAGCGCTCCTGAGATGACTGAGAATTTCTTCAATTCATGGCTTTATATACGTTTCCGAAATCATGAATTCAGTGAGAATTGTAGGAATTTTTTGAAAAAAAGTACCATTTCTCGGGGTAGTTTTGCATTTGGAGGGAAATAATGATTGGAAATTTGTTTTCAAGACGAATACCATCAAAGGGCACTATGAGCGTATTCGGAGGGTGCTTTGGGGGTTCAAGCCCCCTCGAAATATGGGAAATTACAAAGGGGATGGAGAAAATGATCTCGGTGGATAGTTTTGTTATGCCCTAAACCACTTCTGAAAGAATTTTTTACGTCGGTGCGTTTTGGTGCGTTTCCATGTCCCCACGAACCCCACCATGGCTTGTTTTATATCAGCCCTCGAACTCAACGAGCCATAGATTTAAGCAGTGATGCCAACTTCGCGCTTTTCGCGCTAGATCTAGCGCTTTTGGAAGGCCCGCGGCGCGAAAACTTCTTTTTAGCGCCAAGCTATTTTTGCGCGAAATCTAACGCTTTTTCGTTGCGTTCATTAAAGTTTTCAAAGTAGTTTTTCCTTCAATTTTCAACATTGTAATAGCGTAAGCCAAGTATTGCTTCCTAACACAACAAAATATACTATGATCTTTTTAGAAAAACAACACGTTCCCTTCGAAAAACGCTTTCTTTTGGTTGATTTAGCGCTTTTTGAAATTAGAAATTGGGAATCATTGTTTTCCGGTGCTTTTTAGCGCGTTTTCAAAATTAATCAGCGCTTTTTCCATCTGAGGAGTTGGCAACACTGCGGTCATGGTGATGATGATCATGGTGATGATCATATATAACAATATATGTCACTCTCAGAGATATTGCGCGGGACGTTTCGCGCCAGTTAGAAGAAGATGTTACTCGGCAGGCAAAAGAAGAGCGAGAGGGAAATAGTTTTGGTGAGTACCTCAGTGCAAAATGCTCATTTTGGTGGGTACCCAAGACCATGGTGGGTACCCAAGACCGTGGTGAAAAAAACAATAATGGAAACGGCTCCTGAGTGACATATATAGTTATATATGGTGATAATGATTATAACTTACGCGCCTTCTGGCTTCACCACGTCGAGAATAATCTTCAGAAATTCTGCGAGTCTTAAGTGCCCCATTTTACAAACCAAATGAGAATTATAGGCGACATGCTAAACTGCGTGCACTATGGTTACAAAGTATGGGAAATTGAGTAAGAAAGGTGTTTAAATTCGTCTCCTTGTATTCAACGTGCTATAAATTGAGGAAGGATATTTATGTACAATAATTATTATAGGTCCAACATTAATTTTTAAATTTAAAACTTTAAAATGGTGGATATTTAAATGTTGAAGAGCTCACACATGCTTGATTGCAAGCACTAGCAATTTGCCAATTAAATTAGTTTAAATTTTAAAATATATCTTCCGATAGTACTATCGATACTATCGATATTTCAGATTATCGACTATCGAAACTATCGATGATCAAACCATAGATAGTTCTCCAGCTCCAGCAGGAACACTTTTCAAAAACATCTGCATTTTAATCTTGACATCGTACGGAAATTGCTCGATGAAATTTTTTCCGACCAAAATTTAGCTTTGGCTTCCTCGGACATTCCTCAAATAAATAACCCAATAATCCTGCCGAAGAAAGTGAAATTCGAAGAAGAAGAAAACTTAATCAAAACTCACCCATTTCTGTTGCCATTGTGAAGGAACAACAAAATCAATTGCCATCAATATTTCGAGATTGTGATATATGTATTTATTTCAAATTTTTCGAAAATTGAATTTACGATTCGTACATTTATTGTTTTTGTGCCATCGTTAAACCGCGCAATCTTATTTCTAGACATGCTATATGTGAATGAATTTTTTTTTTATAATTTTTTTTTTTTTTTTTTTGTGATTTTTTTGGTTTTGGTTTTTAGTCGAATAGATTTTATCTAATAACTTTTAAAGTGCCAATTTTGACGGATGATCAAATGATTGGTTCACTTTTCAATCGAACGAAAATTCGGCTGTCCAGGCGTGCTGTCTAAGACAATTCAAATTACACACAACACTTTAATATATATATATATATAGATATATATATATATACATACAGTGTACTCTCTCTTAAGCGGACACCTACGGGACTGAAAAATATGTCCGCTTAACAGAGGTGTCCGCTTTAGAGGAGTGTCCTCATGGAGAGAGTACACTGTATATATCTGCTTAAACCGACCCTCTTCCATCTACTCCCGTAGTATAGAATTTATGTATGTATGTTTTTCTTTTTTAATGGAAATAAGAGGAGCTCTTTTGACAATAATTAAGAAAAAAAAAAAAATGGCGGCCAAAATGCTGCTTACAGAAGCGATGAACCGTTAGAGCCGTAGGCCGTAGGCGGTAATTGCATAACCGACCCTTATCATACCATCCCTAGTATACTTTTTTTCGAGTGTGGTTCGTGTTGTAGGAGTAGAGACGCCTTTACCACCACCACAAAAGTAAAACATTGGTAGGCCAGTATCGCCTACAATCTACCGTAACTAGCTTTGGGTAAGCTACCTTGGTGGGCATGTTCGCCTACAATCTCGTACACAAAGTAAGCTATTGGTAGGCAGTTCGCCTACAATCTCGTACACAAAGTAAGCTATTGGTAGGCAGTTTCGCCTACAATCTCGTATACTTTGTAAGCTATTGGTGGGCAGTTCGCCTACAATCTCGTACACAAAGTAAGCTATTGGAAGGCAGTTCGCCTACAATCTCGTACACAAAGTAAGCTATTGGTAGGCAGTTTGCCTACAATCTTGTATACTTTGTAAGCTATTGGTGGGCAGTTCGCCTACAATATCGTATACCTTCCCAGCCGGAACTGTGTACAGGAAGTGCCCGATCACTGCCATAGCACCAAGTATTTTTGTTAAAAACTGTCCTAGGCTGGTGCGGTGGTGTGATAACTGGGTTCGAAGTGGATAGCGGCTGTATATGGGCATACTTCGTGTGTTTTCGTTGCTAAAGCACATTGCTGTATACAACGTGTACTTCGTGCCGTTCGGCTTCGGTTGCTTTCTTCGGTTCTGCATACTTGGTATGCACCAAGTGTATCGTGTAGTAGGCAGTCAATTATTTCATTTTTGCCTATTAACTACACTGAGTGCCTAGTAACTACAAGGCCCGGCTGGGTTGTAGCTATAAAATGTCAGGTCGCTTACAGTCTCGTATACTTTGTAGGCGGCAGGCACTGTTGGCCGCTGGGAAGTTTATAAGAACAAATTTGAATGATATTTCCATGGAAAGATGTAAATTGTTTTTTTTTTTTTTTTCAAATAAAGAAAAATTTTGAATATCATGATCAATCAATTACGGATTTCATTTCCTTTTCAATTTCGTTCGGATACTCTTTATACCCCATTTATGTTGGGTGTATTTGTTTTGCGCGGATCGTTTCATTTTTGATTATCAAATTGTTTCTTATTTAATTCACTCAAAATATTGAGTTTAAATAAAAGAACTATTACTCGAGAAAGCCTTTTTAGGAACTCTTAATAATATGTAATAATAAAAAATAAAAAAAAAATGAAATATAAAAGATCAATTCCTTTCTGAACAGTAATGCCTTTATTCCAATAGTACAACAGTACAACCATTAAAGCGATTCGTGCAAATACTCAACCCATCCAAGCACATGTGCCCATTTCCAATCAACTACGCTTTCATTGTAACTGCCTTCATATGCCTGTTTGTGTTGAAGATTTCAAAATAAAATTGCTGTACGTTTGTAATATTGGAAACTTAGCACAATGCCGGGCATTATTAGCATCCGAAGTGCTTACAAATGAAGAAACTATATGTATTGAACGAATTTCATAATAAGTATATCTAATAAGGAATTAAAATCTTGTTACGGTATATATTAAAGCTTTGAAACACTTACATATGTATACTTCTGGGTATTCTATACTATTAGATACTATGTATTATACCCAGGGATTGCACTGTCTTATAATTCTTGTATTATATATTTTAACGACTAGTATTGAAAATTCGAAAACTAAAATTTAACTAATAATACATTTAAAATTAATTACAAATCACAACAAATTATTTAGATAACAAATAAGAATTCTCATAAATATTATATAAAAAAAATTATCTAAATTCTATATAAATTGTAACAAAAACAAATGACTAGATCATTTAATGGCTTTTAGTTTCATGAAGCTTACAAAATCGGGCAGATCGATCCACTGATAAAATCAATGTAGACTTAAATTTATTAAAAAAAAAAAATATATATAATAATAATACTAATCAGGGCTCGGATTTTATTGACTTTGATAAATTTAAAGCATACTTTATGGAGTACAAATTTTGTTTAAAGCGGGAATTCCAATAGCGCAGGAGCTGCTGGAAATTTCCTGCTGCAGGAGGTGCAGGAAAAATGCTATTTACAATAAAACCAGTTTTCCAATAGCGCAGGAGCTGCGTAACGTGAATTCCTGCAAACATTCAACACATGAAAACATATGGAAGCACGTTCAATCAACTTCCTGCATGCTCACGCACACGCACGAGTTCGAAAAATTGAATATTTCCTGCGCGTGAGCTACATGACAGCTGAGTATAACAGTTAAAAAAAGGAATATAACAGTGTTGTAAAAACTATTAAGTACTTTTTTAAGGTACTTGGTACTACGGGGGCACACATTTCTTGCTCAATCAAGTAATATGCATTACATTTTATTTTATTTTAAGCTTCGATGTCTATATTTATGATTTCTATTATTATTTTGTTAAGTAAAAGGGAATATTACATTCCGTCATAGAAAATAAGACGAGTACAAGAGTAGCTAAAAATGTACTGAGTCAGGTTAATATTCAAAACCGCAGCAATGACATGCTCATGCACACGCATTATTGGAAATTGCATTTTTCCTGCACCTCCTGCAGTAGGAAATTTCCTGCAGCTCCTGCGCTATTGGAATTCCCGCTTAATGCGTGTGCATGAGCATATCAGTGCTGCGGTTTTGAATGTGAACTTGACTCAGTACATTTTTAGCTACTCTTGTACTCGTCTTATTTTCTATGAACGGAATGTAATATTCCCTTTTACTTAACAAATAAATAATAGAAATCATAAATATAGACATCGAAGCTTAAAATAAAATAAAATGTAATGCATATTACTTGATTGAGCAAGAAATGTGTGCCCCCGTAGTACCAAGTACCTTAAAAAAGTACTCAATAGTTTTTACAACACTGTTATATTCCTTTTTTTAACTGTTATACTCAGCTGTCATGTAGCTCACGCGCAGGAAATATTCAATTTTTCGAACTCGTGCGTGTGCGTGAGCATGCAGGAAATTGATTGAACGTGCTTCCATATGTTTTCATGTGTTGAATGTTTGCAGGAATTCACGTTACGCAGCTCCTGCGCAATTGGAACTCACATAAAGTTAACATTCAAATCGATTTTTAACTTCAATATGAAATATTTTGAAGTAAGAATTTCGATTTGAAGTTCGAATTCGCAAAATGTTGCTAAGAAAATTTTTGTTCGCCATAATTAAATTTATAAATGTGAACAAAATCCGAGCCCTGATAATAATAAAAAAAAATAAAAAAAAATATATATTGTAGTATTTTTGCCAAATTGGCGTTTCCTACATACATACAATCATCTCATTCGTGGTATAACAGTGAAAATACTTCACTTCAGCGGACACTTGAAGTCTAGGCCTAGTTGTCAAGTTGGACTTTTAATGTGAGTTTTCACTGTAATCGATTTTTGTGTGTATAACAGATATCTTTTCGAATACGTATAACAGTTTTATAATAAATTCAAGAACATTTCAGATTGAATATTTGATTTTGGGACGGACTTTGCTTTCTTTTCAGTTTATGATAACAGAAAAATTTTTATATTTATTTTTATTTATTTTTTTTTTTTGTTTCCTCTTTGTAGTCTTGTTAATTCATTGATTTAATTATTTGTTAATGCTGAAATCCACTATAAAGTTTTTTACGTAGAGAAAAGAGTGTCGAGTGTAGAGAATCAACCATTTTTGTGAACGCTGAAGATCGTAACTAAATTTCGACAGCCCTACATAGAGCTACCGTCGAGATATTTAGAGTATGGCTCCACTATGTGCTCCACGACTGTACAATGCAAAGTTCTTCATGTAGTATGTAGAAAAATTCTTTTGAACAAACAGTCGTGGAGTACATAGTGTAGCTCTTCTTTAAATATCTCGACGGTTGCTCTATGTAGGGCTGTCGATTTGTAGAGACGGTCTTCAGCGTTCACAACAAAGGTTGATTCTCTACACTCTACATTATTTTCTCTACGTAAAAAAGTCTATAGTGGATTTTAAGCTTTAAATACAGGAATATAGTCATCTGACTTAATAATAAAAAAAAGCAAAATCCGTCGATACAATTTTTTTTTTCATTTGCGCTCCGTGTTCTTCCTATGCCGAGCTTTGTCCTTTTGACCCTTCAACTATTTGGTTGTTCAACATAAAAAGCTCGATATTCCTTTTGTAACATTATTAAATAATGATTATTTTGATTGTTGTATAACAATTGAATTGTTAAAAAAAAGAATACAAATGATATACATATATATATATGTATGTATATTTTGAAAGCTTTTGAAAGCTTTGTACGCAGAGAACTTAGTAAAAAAAAAATTACAAAAAATTTATGTAAATAATCTTTTAAACAGACATAATGTGTTTTTTTTTTTTTTTTTTTGTAAGTATTAGTTTTTCATTTTTCGAACAAATAACTTAACAACAAAATGGCGACCAACGTATACATGCACATACATACGTCACATATCCCTGCATCGTTTTCTGTGTTTTTAACGTAACAACAAAGTTGCTGATGAATCACTGTTTTTAACATTGAAGGAATTATAATTTTCTTTAAAAGTTTTGAATTTTTTTTAAATATTTTTTTTTTTATATTTTTTTTTTTAATATTTTTTTTAAATTTTTTTTTAATATTTTTTTTTTGTCATTTTTTGTTTGTTAAGTTTTCAACTAACTTAACTGACGAATAAATAACTTTCCACATTGAATTAATTATCTAAGGATGTTGGTATGGCCTGGTCTCCAATAGTGTAGATATATTGAACGCTGCAACACGTATGGAATCAGTTCTAATGAACTACTGATTCGATTGTAATTGCTTTCAAATGGTTTGATACGGTTGAAAAATTTGCAGGAATTCCTGCTTTATTGGAAATCAGGCATTATGTTTTTATGTTTTCTTAAGTTTCTATGATTTTGTGTGATTTTCAAAATTTTCTGATAATGCCGAAGCTTTGGAACTTTTAATCTATCTCGGATTTTTGTTTTAATTTTTTCGTTTTTTTTTTTTCTAACCTTGATTTGTGCTTGTTTCATCGAAGTTTCGCGATCGTTTTTTTTTTTATTCTTTTTTGTTTATTTTCTTCATATAATAACTTTTAAAAAATAAAAATGTTTAGTCAATACCTACGTATTTGATCATTGTTGCGCTATTGTGGTCGATATTTTGCTGGTTTTTTTTTTCTTTCTTTCTTTCTTCTTCTTGTTAATTTTTGACTTTCTACGATTCTAGGGCTTAGCACTGTACATTTTACGCCTCTCATTTTCTAAATAAATAGCGATTTGAATTAAATTTTACGATTTTACGATTTTGACCATTGCGGTTTTAAAGCCTTTAACTCACTGGCATAGTTTTTTTTTTTTTTTTTTCTTATCTTCGTTATTTGGATTAGTTAAGATTACGGCGACGACGAAAGACCAAAGCGAATATCGAACGAATACGCCACCAGCGACTTCGTCGGCGTGAATGCAACTTCTCTGAGCTAGTGCCATTGCCAAGTGCCTAAGGGGGGGGAAAAAAAAAAAAATTGTTTGCTTAAATTGAACTTCGATTTTCAATATTTAAATGCAGCTCTGTAGATTAGAACGGACGAGGGTTAAAGGGACGAATCTGCTGGACTAGGACTTCATGAAGGGAATTCCTTTTAAGGTCGTTCTGTTTCACTTCAAATTTTACTCGAGACGCCCGATCTTTATGTCAGTGGTTCTGATCTAAGATCAGTGGTTCGCAACATGGATGCGCTGAGATATTCAAATGGGGGAAAAATTAAAATACTACCGTACAGTAGGACAAAAATTCCCAAAAATATAATTTTGAAATTTTTTTCAAAAACAAAAAACTTCGTCCTATAAAATTTTCCCTGAAATTTTCTGCCCTAAGATTCCACTGATGATCATAAATGTCTTTTAATTTTGGAGGAGATTCTCTTAAACTGACAACAGTGGCACATAATGAAAATGAAAAGGGGTCGAAGTTAGTTCTGGTCAACCTCTCAATAAATGGGGGGCGCGTATGTGATGGGCCAAAAAAGGGTGGTTGGGAACCACTGATATTTAGAATGGGTACGAGAGTGTTTCACTGTACGGCTGTGAGGCTCTCTTCTCTTTATACCCGACACACTGTGTGTCGAGGGTATATTGCGTTTGTGTGGTTGTATGTAACACCCAGAACCAGTCGAGATAGACCATACTAAATATATATAGAAATTATCAGAGTCACCAGGAGATTCGATTTAGACATGTTCGTCTGTCTGTCTGTCTGTCTGTCTGTCTGTCTGTCTGTCGTCCGTCTGTCTGTCTGTTTGTATAAGGTTTTCTTATCGAAGGAGTTGAGGTATGCGTGCTCACGGGGACATGAGTAAGACCAAGTTCGAGAATGGACCCGATCGGACAATTTTTAGGGGTACCTCCAGTACTAGGGTCTGTTATGAAAATCACAAAAACTGCTCTAAAATCGAAGTTTTTTAAGATATTTTGATGAAATTTGATATTTGAACATGTTTATAGACATGTAATATGATTTCCAAAAATTAAAGTGGGCGTGACAGAAGGGCGTTTTTCGAAAATTGTCTCCTACTCCCGCAACGCCTATGGGACTTGAACGAAAATTGGCACTTATACTTCCTTTGTAGCCATAAACATCTTGCCCAAAAATTTTCTTGATCGGTCCATTATTAAGGGTACCTCCAACACTAGGGTCTGTCACAAAAATCTCAAAACTGCCTCAAAATCGGAATTTTTCGAAATATTTCAATGAAAATTAGAATTTGAGCGTATATTTAAGCCTCCGATTAGAATTCCGAAAAATTGGAAAAGTGGGCGTGGCAAAGAGGCGGTTTTCATAAAGAAATTAAACGAAATTCGGTATATGGGGGCCCTTATGGCCTTAAACACCTCTTGATATTAAAAATTATTTGAAGATGTGTGTCTGTGTCGGGTATTCTATTGACTATAACACCCTTACTTGTTTTCTAGTAGTCATTGCAAAAGCGTTCCTAGAGTAAAAATGACCCCCACATGTCTAAAAGTCACTCACACTTCAGGCCCGTCTACGGGCAGGTGTCCTATTGACCGTCTAAGAAAATCATAAATTTCTCAAAAAAAAAAAAAAAAAAAAAAATAAAAAAAAAACAATAAATGAAAAAAATACCTTCTGATGCTCCTTTCGTCTAATCTCGCGCACGAGCGTATAGAATGCCTCGTCGATGCAATGACGCAGCGCAGCTGATGTCTCATAGAAGGGGCAACCGAATTGGTTGGCAAGATTTTTACCCTCTTCGATAGCAACCTATTGATGAGATCGTTATTATTTTATTTATTTTTTGTTCAAAAAAAAAAACCAATTTGATGCATAAGAGACCATTTGACCCCACATGGGTATAACATATACATACATATATGTATGGATAACAAAATTTGTCCCTTATGCGTTAATGGATGAAAATCTTTGTAGTGTCTAAATACCTTTCGCAGTGCATCCAAATCGATTTTATTGGCAATCAATACTAACGGTATATCCTCAGAGAGCCGAACGCGTTGTATTAGCTTACGATACTCGGATGCCTCTTGAAAGCTATGACGATCCGTCACTGAATAGCAAATGATGAAACCTTCGCCACAGCGCATGTATTGGTCGCGCATGGCTGTGAACTCAACCTGTCCGGCAGTATCAAGTATATCGAGTAGGGCAGCCTCGCCGTCTATGACCGCCTGCTGCTGATAGGAGTCCTCTGCAAAGCCACAAACACGAACAACAAAAACAAAAATAAATAAAAAAATAAAAATATAAAAATATAAAAAAAAATAAAAAATAAAAAAACAAAAAAAAAATAAAGATTAGAAAATTCGTAGCGCACTGAGTCACTGTCACGGTCACAACAGGGGCCGTACGCCACTGTTGTACAATCTCGAAATTACTCACCGATAGTCGGGTCGTGATAGTCCAAAAAACTATGGCTTACAAATTGTAATGTTACAGCTTTTGGTGTTTATTTTTTTTTTATTTTATATTTTTTTTTATTTATTTATTTATTTTTTTTTTTGAAAATTTTTTTTGAGTACATTTACCGCGAACGAACGACGAAAACAAAACAAGTGAAAACACACGAAAACCAGAAACGAAACAAAACGAAACAAAACGAGACAAAACGAAACAAAACGAAGAAAAACGAAGCGAAACGAAGAAAAACGAAACGAAACGAAAGAAGAGCGAACACAAATTTGTACGAGAAATTATTGATTTTTCCATTGAGCGTAATAGAAGTGAGTGACCTACCAGATTTTCCAACGCCTCCATCGCCCAATATGACAATCTTATAGACTCGCAGGCCTCCGCGCATATTTTGTACATTCGGTTTCAATAGATTCGATGGAATATAATGGGAGGTGCTGTTGCTATCGTTGCTATTGCTCCGGCCGCCGTTGTGCATCAGGCCGCCGTCTCGATCGTTGGCGAACTTGGCCGATTTGGTGGACTTTTTTAGCGCTGCACAACCGACAGACGACATTTTCTTATTTTTTTTTTTTATTTTTTATTTTTTATTTTTTTTTTTCTTTCGATTGCCCCCGCCCCCTCTTAAGGCAATAGTAATTATAGTCTAACGTAGGCCTAAATCATCGTTCCAGCGAATCGAAACGAAAGGCAGTTCGGTGATACGGCAAATCCGGGCAAAAACAAATCGCGTCTCGGCACAAAAAATTCCAATTTAAAGCTATCGTACTACAGTTATGGAAAAGAGTTTCAACACTTTTTGGTGGCGCATTTTCTTTTCGTTGCAAATGAAATGTTTTTTTTTTTTTTTTGTTTATTTTTGGTTTTTCTTTTGAAATTTTTTATCTAAAAAATTAAACTTATTAATAAAAAGAATTTTTTATGTATTCACTAGTTTTCTGCCTTTCGGCCGAGTGTGGAAAATCTAAGAATAATCGAAAAAAAAAACAAGAGGAAAAACGTTCTGCGCATGACGCAATTTCGATGATAAGAAATTCGCTGTTGGCATTAAAGAACGCCACGTATTTTTTTAAACTCAACCGGCAAATTATTTGAATCTAGCGATTTTTCATGCGGCTATGCGGGAATTTCGCTGAGAAAAGTCGAACGGAAACGACGAGAATATAAAAAGTTTTTTTGGGTTTGTGTATTATCATAGTAAAATATTTGAATTGTACTAATTTAGAGGTCAGCTCTGGTTTTTGGAAAGATGTATTTTTATACCCGACACACTCTGTGTCGAGGGTATATTGTGTTTGTGTGGGGTTGTGTGTAACACCCAGAACCAGTCGAGATAGACCATACAAAATATACCCCAAACGCTCTATGTGCATATATGTATGTATTTCGAAAAATTTTTTTTTGGAATCTCTTAGCAATTTACGGAGGAACGTCAAGGCCAAATTTCAAGACCCTAGGGCAACTCCTTCTATGATTTCCCAAAAATGTATGGAAATCATGCATTTCGGAGCGAAGACACAAATTTTGTTTTAGTGACAGTTCATACACAAACTAATTTAGTCAAGACACCAAATTTTGAGTCTTAGCTAGGCACGTTGTCTGGTTTTGATGCGGGTCTGCTCTTACGTCACGAATTTCTGATAGAGGCCTTTGAGACGACGTTAAACTTTTCCGACTTTGGGGCACAATATTAACCTATATTCCGAATGTGGGTTCCGTGGGTTCAAAATTGTGGATTTTAGAAAAACCCGTTTGCTGTTTGAGGGGGTTGGGGTGGTTCGATTTCGAAAATTCTTTTCGAAATTTCATAGCAATTTACAATTTACAAAGGAACATTCATGCCAAATTTCAAAGCCCTAGGGCAACTCCTTCTATCATTTCCAAAAAAAATTTATGGAGTTAAGACCTCTCGGAGCTGAGACACAAACGCGAACGTGAAAACGGCTTGTCCAAAGCTTGTGTATGCGGTATGCCTAGTTCAGACACCAACTGGCATAGCGAAAAAAAAAAACTTCAAAAAATAAACAAAAAAAACCAAAATTTTCAAAACCCGAAAATTCCCAGTAGTTTCCGAGATATAAGCATTTGAAATTTTGGCATCCACCTTCTGTTTTTCCTGTTCGCCTGGTGAATCAGACGAATTTTTCGGAATTGAAATCCGCATTTCTTGGGCAAATGATTTTCTCGATAACTAAAGTCTTTTTTGAAACTTCGGCGGTAAGTATGCAATCTTTTTAGCCTCCATCACACTTTGCAATGAATAAAATTTTAATAATTCCACGGGTAAGGAAAATGCAAAAAGTGCTTCAAATAGGGGGAAAGCGTGGAATTTTCCAGGAATTTTCTCCATGGGAATTTTCTTTAGGATCTGAGGAACCATTTAGAAAAAAAAAATTTTCAAAAATCCTGTAGGAAATGTCATTTTGAGACAGTTAAACCTGAAAAAGAAACTTTATTCAAAAACATATAACCGCTTTATTTTCCCGCCAAAATGAAAATTCCAAAAAAACTTCAAAAAATAACAAAAAAACCAAAATTTTCAAAACCCGAAAATTCCCAGTAGTTTCCGAGATATAAGCATTTGAAATTTTGGCATCCACCTTCTGTTTTTCCTGTTCGCCTGGTGAATCAGGCGAATTTTTCGGAATTGAAATCCGCATTTCTTGGGCAAATGATTTTCTCGATAACTAAAGTCTTTTTTGAAACTTCGGCGGTAAGTATGCAATCTTTTTAGCCTCCATCACACTTTGCAATGAATAAAATTTTAATAATTCCACGGGTAAGGAAAATGCAAAAAGTGCTTCAAATAGGGGGAAAGCGTGGAATTTTCCAGGAATTTTCTCCATGGGAATTTTCTTTAGGATCTGAGGAACCATTTAGAAAAAAAAAATTTTCAAAAATCCTGTAGGAAATGTCATTTTGAGACAGTTAAACCTGAAAAAGAAACTTTATTCAAAAACATATAACGGCTTTATTTTCCCGCCAAAATGAAAATTCCAAAAAAACTTCAAAAAATAACAAAAAAACCAAAATTTTCAAAACCCGAAAATTCCCAGTAGTTTCCGAGATATAAGCATTTGAAATTTTGGCATCCACCTTCTGTTTTTCCTGTTCGCCTGGTGAATCAGACGAATTTTTCGGAATTGAAATCCGCATTTCTTGGGCATATGATTTTCTCGATAACTAAAGTCTTTTTTGAAACTTCGGCGGTAAGTATGCAATCTTTTTAGCCTCCATCACACTTTGCAATGAATAAAATTTTAATAATTCCACGGGTAAGGAAAATGCAAAAAGTGCTTCAAATAGGGGGAAAGCGTGGAATTTTCCAGGAATTTTCTCCACGGGAATTTTCTTTAGGATCTGAGGAACTATTTAGAAAAAAAAAATTTTCAAAAATCCTGTAGGAAATGTCATTTTGAGACAGTTAAACCTGAAAAAGAAACTTTATTCAAAAACATATAACCGCTTTATTTTCCCGCCAAAATGAAAATTCCAAAAAAACTTCAAAAAATAACGAAAAAACCAAAATTTTCAAAACCCGAAAATTCCCAGTAGTTTCCGAGATATAAGCATTTGAAATTTTGGCATCCACCTTCTGTTTTTCCTGTTCGCCTGGTGAATCAGACGAATTTTTCGGAATTGAAATCCGCATTTCTTGGGCATATGATTTTCTCGATAACTAAAGTCTTTTTTGAAACTTCGGCGGTAAGTATGCAATCTTTTTAGCCTCCATCACACTTTGCAATGAATAAAATTTTAATAATTCCACGGGTAAGGAAAATGCAAAAAGTGCTTCAAATAGGGGGAAAGCGTGGAATTTTCCAGGAATTTTCTCCACGGGAATTTTCTTTAGGATCTGAGGAACTATTTAGAAAAAAAAAATTTTCAAAAATCCTGTAGGAAATGTCATTTTGAGACAGTTAAACCTGAAAAAGAAACTTTATTCAAAAACATATAACCGCTTTATTTTCCCGCCAAAATGAAAATTCCAAAAAAACTTCAAAAAATAAAAAAAAACCAAAATTTTCAAAACCCGAAAATTCCCAGTAGTTTCCGAGATATAAGCATTTGAAATTTTGGCATCCACCTTCTGTTTTTCCTGTTCGCCTGGTGAATCAGGCGAATTTTTCGGATTGAAATCCGCATTTCTTGGGCATATGATTTTCTCGATAACTAAAGTCTTTTTTGAAACTTCGGCGGTAAGTATGCAATCTTTTCAGCCTCCATCACAATTTGCAATGAATAAAATTTTAATAATTCCACGGGTAAGGAAAATGCAAAAAGTGCTTCAAATAGGGGGAAAGCGTGGAATTTTCCAGGAATTTTCTCCAGGGAATTTTCTTTAGGATCTGAGGAACCATTTAGAAAAAAAAAATTTTCAAAAATCCTGTAGGAAATGTCATTTTGAGACAGTTAAACCTGAAAAAGAAACTTTATTCAAAAACATATAACCGCTTTATTTTCCCGCCAAAATGAAAATTCCAAAAAAACTTCAAAAAATAACGAAAAAACCAAAATTTTCAAAACCCGAAAATTCCCAGTAGTTTCCGAGATATAAGCATTTGAAATTTTGGCATCCACCTTCTGTTTTTCCTGTTCGCCTGGTGAATCAGACGAATTTTTCGGAATTGAAATCCGCATTTCTTGGGCATATGATTTTCTCGATAACTAAAGTCTTTTTTGAAACTTCGGCGGTAAGTATGCAATCTTTTTAGCCTCCATCACAATTTGCAATGAATAAAATTTTAATAATTCCACGGGTAAGGAAAATGCAAAAAGTGCTTCAAATAGGGGGAAAGCGTGGAATTTTCCAGGAATTTTCTCCAGGGAATTTTCTTTAGGATCTGAGGAACTATTTAGAAAAAAAAATTTTCAAAAATCCTGTAGGAAATGTCATTTTGAGACAGTTAAACCTGAAAAAGAAACTTTATTCAAAAACATATAAGCGCTTTATTTTCCCGCCAAAATGAAAATTCCAAAAAAACTTCAAAAATAACGAAAAAACCAAAATTTTCAAAACCCGAAAATTCCCAGTAGTTTCCGAGATATAAGCATTTGAAATTTTGGCATCCACCTTCTGTTTTTCCTGTTCGCCTGGTGAATCAGGCGAATTTTTCGGAATTGAAATCCGCATTTCTTGGGCATATGATTTTCTCGATAACTAAAGTCTTTTTTGAAACTTCGGCGGTAAGTATGCAATCTTTTTAGCCTCCATCACACTTTGCAATGAATAAAATTTTAATAATTCCACGGGTAAGGAAAATGCAAAAAGTGCTTCAAATAGGGGGAAAGCGTGGAATTTTCCAGGAATTTTCTCCACGGGAATTTTCTTTAGGATCTGAGGAACTATTTAGAAAAAAAAATTTTCAAAATCCTGTTGTTCCTTTTGGCCGGTTAATAAAAGAAATTTTTCAAAAATTAAACCGCTTTTTTTGGGCCAAAATGAAATTTTCCAAAAAAACTTAAATTCCGGAAACAAAATTTTAAACCCCAAATTCCCAATTTCCAGATATAAAATTTTAAAATTTTGGGAATCTGTTTCTGTTCCCTGGGGAAAGGGAATTTTCCGGAATTTTTCCGATTTCTTGGGATTGATTTCTTGAAAAAATTTTAAAAATTCGGGGAAATTGTTCTTTTGGAAGTTAACCTAAAAGCTTTATTCCCAAAATATACCCTTATTTTTTTTCTTCAAATTCAAAAAAATTTTCCCAAAATTCCATTTTTGAAAAACCATTTAAATTTGGAACCTCCGTTTTTCCCTGTGCCGGTGAACCCGGAATTTTGGATAAATCAAGCACCTATTCCGATAACTAAGTCAAACTTCGGCGGTAAGTATGCAATCTTTTTAGCCTCCATCACACTTTGCAATGAATAAAATTTTAATAATTCCACGGGTAAGGAAAATGCAAAAAGTGCTTCAAATAGGGGGAAAGCGTGGAATTTTCCAGGAATTTTCTCCACGGGAATTTTCTTTAGGATCTGAGGAACTATTTAGAAAAAAAAAATTTTCAAAAATCCTGTAGGAAATGTCATTTTGAGACAGTTAAACCTGAAAAAGAAACTTTATTCAAAAACATATAACCGCTTTATTTTCCCGCCAAAATGAAAATTCCAAAAAAACTTCAAAAAATAACGAAAAAACCAAAATTTTCAAAACCCGAAAATTCCCAGTAGTTTCCGAGATATAAGCATTTGAAATTTTGGCATCCACCTTCTGTTTTTCCTGTTCGCCTGGTGAATCAGGCGAATTTTTCGGAATTGAAATCCGCATTTCTTGGGATATGATTTTCTCGATAACTAAAGTCTTTTTTGAAACTTCGGCGGTTGTTGTTTTTTTGTAAATTGCCAAAATAAATTTAATACCCAGGAAAACACAAAGTTTTGGGGGGCGTGGAATTTTAGAATTTCCCCAAATTGAAATTTTGAAAACAATTTTTGGAATTAAATCCGTTTTCCCTTGGGGAATGATTTTCTCCCGGATAACTAAGTCCCTTTTTTGAAACTTCGGCGGTAAGTATGCAATCTTTTTAGCCTCCATCACACTTTGCAATGAATAAAATTTTAATAATTCCACGGGTAAGGAAAATGCAAAAAGTGCTTCAAATAGGGGGAAAGCGTGGAATTTTCCAGGAATTTTCTCCACGGGAATTTTCTTTAGGATCTGAGGAACTATTTAGAAAAAAAAAATTTTCAAAAATCCTGTAGGAAATGTCATTTTGAGACAGTTAAACCTGAAAAAGAAACTTTATTCAAAAACATATAACCGCTTTATTTTCCCGCCAAAATGAAAATTCCAAAAAAACTTCAAAAAATAACGAAAAAACCAAAATTTTCAAAACCCGAAAATTCCCAGTAGTTTCCGAGATATAAGCATTTGAAATTTTGGCATCCACCTTCTGTTTTTCCTGTTCGCCTGGTGAATCAGACGAATTTTTCGGAATTGAAATCCGCATTTCTTGGGCATATGATTTTCTCGATAACTAAAGTCTTTTTTGAAACTTCGGCGGTAAGTATGCAATCTTTTTAGCCTCCATCACACTTTGCAATGAATAAAATTTTAATAATTCCACGGGTAAGGAAAATGCAAAAAGTGCTTCAAATAGGGGGAAAGCGTGGAATTTTCCAGGAATTTTCTCCACGGGAATTTTCTTTAGGATCTGAGGAACTATTTAGAAAAAAAAAATTTTCAAAAATCCTGTAGGAAATGTCATTTTGAGACAGTTAAACCTGAAAAAGAAACTTTATTCAAAAACATATAACCGCTTTATTTTCCCGCCAAAATGAAAATTCCAAAAAAACTTCAAAAAATAACAAAAAAACCAAAATTTTCAAAACCCGAAAATTCCCAGTAGTTTCCGAGATATAAGCATTTGAAATTTTGGCATCCACCTTCTGTTTTTCCTGTTCGCCTGGTGAATCAGGCGAATTTTTCGGAATTGAAATCCGCATTTCTTGGGCATATGATTTTCTCGATAACTAAAGTCTTTTTTGAAACTTCGGCGGTAAGTATGCAATCTTTTCAGCCTCCATCACAATTTGCAATGAATAAAATTTTAATAATTCCACGGGTAAGGAAAATGCAAAAAGTGCTTCAAATAGGGGGAAAGCGTGGAATTTTCCAGGAATTTTCTCCACGGGAATTTTCTTTAGGATCTGAGGAACTATTTAGAAAAAAAAAATTTTTCAAAAATCCTGTAGGAAATGTCATTTTGAGACAGTTAAACCTGAAAAAGAAACTTTATTCAAAAACATATAACCGCTTTATTTTCCCGCCAAAATGAAAATTCCAAAAAAACTTCAAAAAATAACGAAAAAAACCAAAATTTTCAAAACCCGAAAATTCCCAGTAGTTTCCGAGATATAAGCATTTGAAATTTTGGCATCCACCTTCTGTTTTTCCTGTTCGCCTGGTGAATCAGGCGAATTTTTCGGAATTGAAATCCGCATTTCTTGGGCATATGATTTTCTCGATAACTAAAGTCTTTTTTGAAACTTCGGCGGTAAGTATGCAATCTTTTTAGCCTCCATCACACTTTGCAATGAATAAAATTTTAATAATTCCACGGGTAAGGAAAATGCAAAAAGTGCTTCAAATAGGGGGAAAGCGTGGAATTTTCCAGGAATTTTCTCCACGGGAATTTTCTTTAGGATCTGAGGAACTATTTAGAAAAAAAAAATTTTCAAAAATCCTGTAGGAAATGTCATTTTGAGACAGTTAAACCTGAAAAAGAAACTTTATTCAAAAACATATAACCGCTTTATTTTCCCGCCAAAATGAAAATTCCAAAAAAACTTCAAAAAATAACGAAAAAACCAAAATTTTCAAAACCCGAAAATTCCCAGTAGTTTCCGAGATATAAGCATTTGAAATTTTGGCATCCACCTTCTGTTTTTCCTGTTCGCCTGGTGAATCAGGCGAATTTTTCGGAATTGAAATCCGCATTTCTTGGGCATATGATTTTCTCGATAACTAAAGTCTTTTTTGAAACTTCGGCGGTAAGTATGCAATCTTTTTAGCCTCCATCACACTTTGCAATGAATAAAATTTTAATAATTCCACGGGTAAGGAAAATGCAAAAAGTGCTTCAAATAGGGGGAAAGCGTGGAATTTTCCAGGAATTTTCTCCACGGGAATTTTCTTTAGGATCTGAGGAACTATTTAGAAAAAAAAAAATTTTCAAAAATCCTGTAGGAAATGTCATTTTGAGACAGTTAAACCTGAAAAAGAAACTTTATTCAAAAACATATAACCGCTTTATTTTCCCGCCAAAATGAAAATTCCAAAAAAACTTCAAAAAATAACAAAAAAAACCAAAATTTTCAAAACCCGAAAATTCCCAGTAGTTTCCGAGATATAAGCATTTGAAATTTTGGCATCCACCTTCTGTTTTTCCTGTTCGCCTGGTGAATCAGGCGAATTTTTCGGAATTGAAATCCGCATTTCTTGGGCATATGATTTTCTCGATAACTAAAGTCTTTTTTGAAACTTCGGCGGTAAGTATGCAATCTTTTTAGCCTCCATCACACTTTGCAATGAATAAAATTTTAATAATTCCACGGGTAAGGAAAATGCAAAAAGTGCTTCAAATAGGGGGAAAGCGTGGAATTTTCCAGGAATTTTCTCCACGGGAATTTTCTTTAGGATCTGAGGAACTATTTAGAAAAAAAAAATTTTCAAAAATCCTGTAGGAAATGTCATTTTGAGACAGTTAAACCTGAAAAAGAAACTTTATTCAAAAACATATAACCGCTTTATTTTCCCGCCAAAATGAAAATTCCAAAAAAACTTCAAAAAATAACGAAAAAACCAAAATTTTCAAAACCCGAAAATTCCCAGTAGTTTCCGAGATATAAGCATTTGAAATTTTGGCATCCACCTTCTGTTTTTTCCTGTTCGCCTGGTGAATCAGACGAATTTTTCGGAATTGAAATCCGCATTTCTTGGGCATATGATTTTCTCGATAACTAAAGTCTTTTTTGAAACTTCGGCGGTAAGTATGCAATCTTTTTAGCCTCCATCACACTTTGCAATGAATAAAATTTTAATAATTCCACGGGTAAGGAAAATGCAAAAAGTGCTTCAAATAGGGGGAAAGCGTGGAATTTTCCAGGAATTTTCTCCACGGGAATTTTCTTTAGGATCTGAGGAACTATTTAGAAAAAAAAAATTTTCAAAAATCCTGTAGGAAATGTCATTTTGAGACAGTTAAACCTGAAAAAGAAACTTTATTCAAAAACATATAACCGCTTTATTTTCCCGCCAAAATGAAAATTCCAAAAAAACTTCAAAAAATAACAAAAAAAACCAAAATTTTCAAAACCCGAAAATTCCCAGTAGTTTCCGAGATATAAGCATTTGAAATTTTGGCATCCACCTTCTGTTTTTCCTGTTCGCCTGGTGAATCAGGCGAATTTTTCGGAATTGAAATCCGCATTTCTTGGGCATATGATTTTCTCGATAACTAAAGTCTTTTTTGAAACTTCGGCGGTAAGTATGCAATCTTTTTAGCCTCCATCACACTTTGCAATGAATAAAATTTTAATAATTCCACGGGTAAGGAAAATGCAAAAAGTGCTTCAAATAGGGGGAAAGCGTGGAATTTTCCAGGAATTTTCTCCACGGGAATTTTCTTTAGGATCTGAGGAACTATTTAGAAAAAAAAAATTTTCAAAAATCCTGTAGGAAATGTCATTTTGAGACAGTTAAACCTGAAAAAGAAACTTTATTCAAAAACATATAACCGCTTTATTTTCCCGCCAAAATGAAAATTCCAAAAAAACTTCAAAAAATAACGAAAAAAACCAAAATTTTCAAAACCCGAAAATTCCCAGTAGTTTCCGAGATATAAGCATTTGAAATTTTGGCATCCACCTTCTGTTTTTCCTGTTCGCCTGGTGAATCAGACGAATTTTTCGGAATTGAAATCCGCATTTCTTGGGCATATGATTTTCTCGATAACTAAAGTCTTTTTTGAAACTTCGGCGGTAAGTATGCAATCTTTTTAGCCTCCATCACACTTTGCAATGAATAAAATTTTAATAATTCCACGGGTAAGGAAAATGCAAAAAGTGCTTCAAATAGGGGGAAAGCGTGGAATTTTCCAGGAATTTTCTCCACGGGAATTTTCTTTAGGATCTGAGGAACTATTTAGAAAAAAAAAATTTTCAAAAATCCTGTAGGAAATGTCATTTTGAGACAGTTAAACCTGAAAAAGAAACTTTATTCAAAAACATATAACCGCTTTATTTTCCCGCCAAAATGAAAATTCCAAAAAAACTTCAAAAAATAACGAAAAAACCAAAATTTTCAAAACCCGAAAATTCCCAGTAGTTTCCGAGATATAAGCATTTGAAATTTTGGCATCCACCTTCTGTTTTTCCTGTTCGCCTGGTGAATCAGACGAATTTTTCGGAATTGAAATCCGCATTTCTTGGGCATATGATTTTCTCGATAACTAAAGTCTTTTTTGAAACTTCGGCGGTAAGTATGCAATCTTTTTAGCCTCCATCACACTTTGCAATGAATAAAATTTTAATAATTCCACGGGTAAGGAAAATGCAAAAAGTGCTTCAAATAGGGGGAAAGCGTGGAATTTTCCAGGAATTTTCTCCACGGGAATTTTCTTTAGGATCTGAGGAACTATTTAGAAAAAAAAAATTTTCAAAAATCCTGTAGGAAATGTCATTTTGAGACAGTTAAACCTGAAAAAGAAACTTTATTCAAAAACATATAACCGCTTTATTTTCCCGCCAAAATGAAAATTCCAAAAAAACTTCAAAAAATAACGAAAAAAACCAAAATTTTCAAAACCCGAAAATTCCCAGTAGTTTCCGAGATATAAGCATTTGAAATTTTGGCATCCACCTTCTGTTTTTCCTGTTCGCCTGGTGAATCAGACGAATTTTTCGGAATTGAAATCCGCATTTCTTGGGCATATGATTTTCTCGATAACTAAAGTCTTTTTTGAAACTTCGGCGGTAAGTATGCATCTTTTTAGCCTCCATCACACTTTGCAATGAATAAAATTTTAATAATTCCACGGGTAAGGAAAATGCAAAAAGTGCTTCAAATAGGGGGAAAGCGTGGAATTTTCCAGGAATTTTCTCCACGGGAATTTTCTTTAGGATCTGAGGAACTATTTAGAAAAAAAAAATTTTCAAAAATCCTGTAGGAAATGTCATTTTGAGACAGTTAAACCTGAAAAAGAAACTTTATTCAAAAACATATAACCGCTTTATTTTCCCGCCAAAATGAAAATTCCAAAAAAACTTCAAAAAATAACGAAAAAAACCAAAATTTTCAAAACCCGAAAATTCCCAGTAGTTTCCGAGATATAAGCATTTGAAATTTTGGCATCCACCTTCTGTTTTTCCTGTTCGCCTGGTGAATCAGACGAATTTTTCGGAATTGAAATCCGCATTTCTTGGGCATATGATTTTCTCGATAACTAAAGTCTTTTTTGAAACTTCGGCGGTAAGTATGCAATCTTTTTAGCCTCCATCACACTTTGCAATGAATAAAATTTTAATAATTCCACGGGTAAGGAAAATGCAAAAAGTGCTTCAAATAGGGGGAAAGCGTGGAATTTTCCAGGAATTTTCTCCACGGGAATTTTCTTTAGGATCTGAGGAACTATTTAGAAAAAAAAAATTTTCAAAAATCCTGTAGGAAATGTCATTTTGAGACAGTTAAACCTGAAAAAGAAACTTTATTCAAAAACATATAACCGCTTTATTTTCCCGCCAAAATGAAAATTCCAAAAAAACTTCAAAAAATAACGAAAAAACCAAAATTTTCAAAACCCGAAAATTCCCAGTAGTTTCCGAGATATAAGCATTTGAAATTTTGGCATCCACCTTCTGTTTTTCCTGTTCGCCTGGTGAATCAGACGAATTTTTCGGAATTGAAATCCGCATTTCTTGGGCATATGATTTTCTCGATAACTAAAGTCTTTTTTGAAACTTCGGCGGTAAGTATGCAATCTTTTTAGCCTCCATCACACTTTGCAATGAATAAAATTTTAATAATTCCACGGGTAAGGAAAATGCAAAAAGTGCTTCAAATAGGGGAAAGCGTGGAATTTTCCAGGAATTTTCTCCACGGGAATTTTCTTTAGGATCTGAGGAACTATTTAGAAAAAAATAATTTTCAAAAATCCTGTAGGAAATGTCATTTTGAGACAGTTAAACCTGAAAAAGAAACTTTATTCAAAAACATATAACCGCTTTATTTTCCCGCCAAAATGAAAATTCCAAAAAAACTTCAAAAAATAACGAAAAAAACCAAAATTTTCAAAACCCGAAAATTCCCAGTAGTTTCCGAGATATAAGCATTTGAAATTTTGGCATCCACCTTCTGTTTTTCCTGTTCGCCTGGTGAATCAGACGAATTTTTCGGAATTGAAATCCGCATTTCTTGGGCATATGATTTTCTCGATAACTAAAGTCTTTTTTGAAACTTCGGCGGTAAGTATGCAATCTTTTTAGCCTCCATCACACTTTGCAATGAATAAAATTTTAATAATTCCACGGGTAAGGAAAATGCAAAAAGTGCTTCAAATAGGGGGAAAGCGTGGAATTTTCCAGGAATTTTCTCCACGGGAATTTTCTTTAGGATCTGAGGAACTATTTAGAAAAAAAAAATTTTCAAAAATCCTGTAGGAAATGTCATTTTGAGACAGTTAAACCTGAAAAAGAAACTTTATTCAAAAACATATAACCGCTTTATTTTCCCGCCAAAATGAAAATTCCAAAAAAACTTCAAAAAATAACGAAAAAAACCAAAATTTTCAAAACCCGAAAATTCCCAGTAGTTTCCGAGATATAAGCATTTGAAATTTTGGCATCCACCTTCTGTTTTTCCTGTTCGCCTGGTGAATCAGACGAATTTTTCGGAATTGAAATCCGCATTTCTTGGGCATATGATTTTCTCGATAACTAAAGTCTTTTTTGAAACTTCGGCGGTAAGTATGCAATCTTTTAGCCTCCATCACACTTTGCAATGAATAAAATTTTAATAATTCCACGGGTAAGGAAAATGCAAAAAGTGCTTCAAATAGGGGGAAAGCGTGGAATTTTCCAGGAATTTTCTCCACGGGAATTTTCTTTAGGATCTGAGGAACTATTTAGAAAAAAAAAATTTTCAAAAATCCTGTAGGAAATGTCATTTTGAGACAGTTAAACCTGAAAAAGAAACTTTATTCAAAAACATATAACCGCTTTATTTTCCCGCCAAAATGAAAATTCCAAAAAAACTTCAAAAAATAACGAAAAAACCAAAATTTTCAAAACCCGAAAATTCCCAGTAGTTTCCGAGATATAAGCATTTGAAATTTTGGCATCCACCTTCTGTTTTTCCTGTTCGCCTGGTGAATCAGACGAATTTTTCGGAATTGAAATCCGCATTTCTTGGGCAAATGATTTTCTCGATAACTAAAGTCTTTTTTGAAACTTCGGCGGTAAGTATGCAATCTTTTGAGCCTCCATCACACTTTGCAATGAATAAATTTTATATATTTCCACGGGTAAGGAAAATAGCAAAGGTGCTTCAAAAAGGTGAAAAACATAGGGTTTTCCAGGAATTTTCTCCACAGGATTTTTCTTTAGCATCTAAGGAACCATTTAGGAAAGCAAAATTTTGAAAAATCTTGTAGGAAATGTAATTTTGACACAGCGAATATACCGACTTTTGTTATAGTGACATATTTCATACACAAACTAATTTAGCCAACACACAGAATTTGGTGTCTTAGCTAGGCACGTTGGTTTTGATGTGGGTCTGCGCTATGCCAGTTGGTGTCTGAACTTTGTTCTTAAGTCACGAGTATCTGATAGAGGACTTTGAGTGGGCGTAGCACAAAAAGTAGGCGTGGCAGCGTTACGAAGTTAAACTTTTCCAACTTTGGGGCACATGAGTAACCTATGTTCCGATTTGAGGACCGTGGGTTCAAAATTGTGGATTTTGGCAAAACCCGTGTTCTGTTTGAGGGGGTTGGGGGGGTTCGATTTCGAAAAAATTTCTTGGAATCTCTTAGCAATTCATGGAGGAACGTCAATGCCAAATTTCAAGACCCTAGGGCAACTCCTTCTATGATTTCCCAAAAATGTATGGAAATCATGCATTTCGGAGCGAAGACACAAATTTTGTTTTAGTGACAGTTCATACACAAACTAATTTAGTCAAGACACCAAATTTTGTGTCTTGGCTAGGCACGTTGTCTGGTTTTGATGCGGTCTGCTCTTACGTCACGAATTTCCGATAGAGGACTTTGAGAGGGCGTAGATCGTCAATTTGATTTTGATTTGACTTTGTTAGGGGTTAGTTTCCCTCTTGGAAAAAGAATCGTCTTGAATTCGAAGAATGAAAAATATGCTTTTATTTCCATATGACCATAAGCTAACGGCCACACAAAGTAAAAGAGTTGAGAGATTTTCTTCAAATATGACATTTGTTGCTCTCAAAAAAATATATATATATATATATATATATATATCCTTTTAATTCAATTTTCTCGATTTTTTCCTTTATAATAGCACTGTGGAGCTAGTTCTGTTAGAAAATCTCCCTTGATAACAGTCAAATTATTCATAAATAGCTTCGTCGTTTGCAAGAGCTCACAATAAACAACGTACTGTGGCTGTGGCAAAGTATACAATAAAGATTGTGGATGAACGTAAAGCTCAACGTTACTTTGAATTTTGCGATAGACACCAGAATGATGAAGGTATGCAACATTGAGTATGAATCCCAGAGTAATGCACTTGCATAAGATCTCAACATTTCCATTACAAGATACCAAAGAGATGTCGAATTTCTTTTTTAGCATTTTTGCCAATTGTTCGCGTATCTCGTGGGCACGTTTGAGATTTCGGTAAATGAGAAAATGTTTGCCGCAGAATTCTCGCGTCTGACCATTCTCCAGGAATGCCGTATAAACATTGAGCAGCGTAATTAAATCACCCTCCTCGACTTCGAATCGTCTCTTGGCGATTTTACCCTTCACTTGAACTTGAGCTGAAGCAGGCTTGGAAAATATATTCTGCACTTGCATCATCGCAATGATTGAAACTATTTCCTCCGAACATCCTTGCTGTGTTGAGGCGTATAGCATTTTACTTAGCATTGGTTCGAAGGGCATTTCCGCTAAGAAATATCCAATTGGGTTGGTCAAATTTCCATGCTGATCGATTGCCTCTGGAATGGAAATAGAGTTTTTTTAATTTTTTTTTTTAAATATTATTTAATAATTTTTAATTGGAAGGAAACGTTCGATGAACTTACCTAGGGCCGAGAGTGTCGACAGAGCTGCCAGAACATTTTTAGCTGGCGGAGGAGATGGGAAGTCGAATCGAAGTATATTATGAATACCGAGAGCTTTAAGATGTAGAAGAACTGCACTCAGCTCGCTACGTCGCATTTCTGGTGGTATTCGATCGGGCAAGCTTAAGTAGTCCTTTTCTGTATATTGACGATACACCTTACCTGGGCGTACGCGCCCAGCTCGTCCCGCTCTCTAAATAAAATAACGTTTCATTTTTTAAATCTCTTAAATGACTTCTATATAAAGCCTGAAATCCACTATAGAGTTTTTTTTTTTACGTAGATTAGAGCTCTGCCATGTGCGCTACGATTTTATACACTGCTTAAAGTGATTTTCTCTACTGTAGAGTCATAGGAGAAAACATTCTTCTGCAGTGTAGTAAATAGTACATAGAAGAGCCATACTCTAAATATATCGACGACAGCTCTACGTAGAGCTGTAGAATCGTAGAGACGATCTTCAGCGTTCACAACAAAGGTAGATTCTCTGCACTCTACATGCTTTTCTCTACGAAAAAAAAAAAAAAAATTCTAAAGTGGATTTCAGGCTTAAGGGGGTCTTCTCATTGAGCAACTTTTTTTTCGACTTTTTTTTTTTTTGAATTTATTTATAGCTTGGGTAGTTGTGAATATGCCCCTAAAAGGATTTTTTGAAATTCGAAATAGTTTAGAGGATATAGCCTTCTTTGTCGAGCAAGATCTGCGCTAAAACGAGTAATTTTTGCGTTGCTTCAAACTTTAAACGCGTTTATCTCGAAACCACGTTTTTCGAACTGGCGGCCATGATATCTCCAGTTCAACTGAACCGATTTTCATGAAACAAAGTGGAATCGACGCAGAATTGTCACCATTCTCGGGTGAACCTCGACCATAATTTTAAAAAATTTTTTTACTATTTTTTTTTTACACTAAACTACAAAAAAAAAGCCCGAAATTGAAATTTTTTTTTTAATGGCCGCCATTTTGTCAAAAAAAATCAAAAATTAAGCTTGAGGTTCACCCGAGAATTACATCTATACTGATTATAACCCCGTTTTTTTTTCCATTTCGGACGCTCCGGAGACCCGGAATCGTGGCCGCCGTGACGGCACCTTTTTTTTTCACCACCAACTTTGAAGTCTCATTACTTTTTGAACAGCCCACGTATCGAGGCAAAAATTTTTTTTTTATTTACTTTGAACCTTTTGTAATACAATAAATAAAAAAAGTTTTCAATTATTCTTTGCGTTTTCAAATAAGAATTTTTTTAAAAAGGGTCCAAAAAACGAGTTTTCAATGAGAAGACCCCCTTAAGAAAAATCTATATATTAGTTAGAAAATTACCTGTATAGCTGCGGCTTTGCTCACCGGCAGCACAACTAAACTGTCTGACATTGTTTCCGAATTAAACCATTTCATCTTTGCGAAACCACAATCAACGACTGAAGAATATTGAAATAATTATGCTTAAAAGTTCTCAACAATATTCATGAAATTTCTGTCAATCGAATTGAAAATATATATATGTATATATTTACCGTAAGATATACCCGGTATTGTCACAGAGGTTTCAGCAATATTCGTTGCTAATACCACTTTTCGTGTTCCTTTGGGTGGTGTGAAAAATGCTTTAAGCTGATCCTTTCCATTTAATGTACTATATAGAGGTAAGATTTGTAGGTTTTCCAGATTTTCCGAAATTTTATACTCATTCAAAAGATCCAGACATTCGAGTACCTCTTCCTGTCCTGTTAGAAATACTAGAATACCACCCGGTGGCTCGCCTCTATGAATTTTCATAACAGTCTCGACAGCGTCTTTCACATAGTCAGCGCATGGTTCGCTTCTATAAAAAATATTAACTGGATGCATACGCCCTTCAACGGATAGTATAACGCTAGTTTCTTTTTTCTCATCCTTTTTCTTTATATCGAAAAATTCTTTGAAAAATCCAGCGTCAATGGTCGCTGAGGATATTACTAATTTGAGTGCGGGTCTTTTTCGAATTATTTTTTTGAGCAAGCCAAGTAAAATGTCGGATAGTAAGCTCCTTTCGTGTGCTTCATCGATGATAAGTACACCATAATGTGTCAAGAGAGGATCTGCTAGCATCTCTCGCAGCAATATTCCCTCAGTCATATACTATTGAATTGAAAGAATTAATTATTATTATTATGTAGTACCTACATATATTCAGCCCTATTGTAAATGAATATTCCCAGGGAATTTTTTTTCGCTAGAAATTTATCTCCTCGGAAAAAGGAAGGTTGCTATTTGCCATTAAAAGAAAGGATTTAATGATATATGCTTAAAAATGTTCTAGGTTCTTAATCTCTTCATATTCTCTTCCCAGTGTGGTTAGAATGGGAGAATTTTTATTTAAAAACTCCCCGGGAATATTTAAAATCGGACTAATTAATATTATTATTATTATTTTTAAATACAGTAGTCCCCGCTTAAATATATCCAAATATCCTGGGAATACAATAAAACAAATGCATTTCCCCATGTTCCTTGTTAAGTAAGTAAGCTGACATTTAAATAAATTAATGAAATTAATTAGGCGGGGATTTCTGCAGTAAAATTTCTCAGCCCAATTATTCTGAATAATATTTCACGTGAACTTTTTTTTAGAAATTTCTATTGAAACTGGCGGAAAAGTTCACGTGAAATATTATTCAGAATAATTGGGCTGAATATTTCATCTTTTGCTTGCCTTTATTTTTGTCGATTCTGAAGTTTTTTCCATAAATCGTATCGTAAGTCCTACAACACCGCCAACCAATTCTCCACACTCTTGTGCGACTCGTTCGGATAGAGTCATCGCAGCTATTCGACGTGGCTCTGTTACTCCAATTATTCCCTTCAAATGCCATCCTAATTCATACAAATACTGAAAGAGAAATTTATCAATAGGATTTGCGATACGACGACATTGCCGCCTTCTAAACATTCTAAGCACTTTGTTTTCGAAATCGTGCGCGCTAAACTTTAACTTATGAATTAAAGAAAAAAAAAAAAAAAAAAATTTAATTAAATTAAACTATTGCTTGATGCCTATGTACTTATGTATGTATCGGCGAATCCGAAAAAGAAGCCCACCTCACAGCATAACCGCGCTTTTGAACCAAAAATATCATTCAGTATAACAGTATAACAGTTCACATTTTATAAATTTATATTTAATTTGTTACAGTTTTTCATAGAAACACATATATAAGTATTTATTTATATATAAAACGATAAATCATAAACCATAATAAAGTCCAATCAGTTAATTTAAGCTAAAAAAAAAAAAAAAATTTTTTTTTTTATAACCTAACGAATACATAAAAACAAAGAGATTCAGATTCAAAAAATTTCCTTATTACGAGAGTTTTACACAATTCAAAATAATATCTGGGCCAATATAAAAAAAAAAAAAATATTAATAATAAGAGATTTCCAATTTTCTCAGTCGCATTTTGCGACCCCATATCAATAATTTCGATTAAAAATTTTTAAATCACAACGATGTGTTGTTCCCCGGTATTGAGTTAAATATAAAGTTTTGGGTCTCCAAAATATGCATTTCCGCACCGCAAATAGCTACCAGAAGTATAACATAACCGCTATATTGTATTGCCTTAAGAAAATCCCAGAGTTTGTCACAGAATATGCTCAATAGAACACAATGGAGTAACGAATGTACATTGACGATGCGCCAAAGCCAGGCA
This sequence comes from Chlorops oryzae, assembly GCA_020466095.1. Taxonomy (NCBI): domain Eukaryota; kingdom Metazoa; phylum Arthropoda; class Insecta; order Diptera; family Chloropidae; genus Chlorops; species Chlorops oryzae. The sequence continues at coordinate 3,668,177 of CM035806.1, read as the reverse complement.
ACGCAGAAGAACCATGTTGATTTGAAGACCATATTTTGTCGTGCCATTTGCACGCTGGTGACATCATTACGTTCCAGCATGCTTTGATAAACGGCAATATAACGATTCCATGCTGTCGAGCTTAACAGCAGCTGTCCCGTAAAGCTGATTACCTTTTTGGCGACTTTGCGCGTGGTGGGTTTCATTTTTGGCCTTAAAATTGGCTCTGGCAATTTGGAATCACTCATCGGTAATTGCGAGTACCCTCTGCGAGGTGGATTATTTTTTAAAAAGAAAAATATACCCAATAAAAGTGCAATACATCCAAGGCCATCGCATAAGCCGTCAATATAATATCCGGATGTTCCAACTTCGGAACGTTCGCCACGTATATTCTTTTTGGTTCTTGCAACATGACCATCTAAATCATCGAGAAACGTTCGAATTTGAAATAATAAGACTCCCAATCGACGATAGCCTAAACTATCGGATGATACCAGTTTACCGGAAACGCACGCGACTCCAACATGGAAGAATGATATCATATTTGCGGTTATAAAATTGGAACGAGATATTCCGACTGCATTATCGAAGATTGTTACTAATGGTGCGAAGATATAATGATTGGTATGATCGAGCAAGATTGCCTTCACAGTTACGTGACATAGCGGATTAATATCACATGTTATCCATGTATGATCATCATAAGAGTCACCCTTGATCATTGTGGTGGTTGATGATGTAATCGTAGTATCAATCGCCGTAATCGATTGATGGCGACCCAATGTGACGTTATTATTGTGATAGTTTCGCTCAATTGGATAATCATGTATACGCACGTATAGTTCAACGTCCATGAATATATAAAAAATGATAAGGAGAAACAGTAGCGCTAAAAGAATTTTGCTGATTTGAGAACTGGGCCCCACCATTTTTGCTCGATTTTTTTTTGGTTTTTCGTATTTATGGTTAAATTTTGTTTTGTTTCGTTTTTTTTTTTTTTTTTTTTTTTTGTCTTTCTTGTTCTTGATGACCAGTTGAGATTGGATTATTCGAGATAGCCGATAGTTGGTAGGTGTAGGTCTAGGTCTAGGTAAGTTAGGTAGACAATATTTGAATAAATTGAAAGTAGGAAAAAATTATAAATATAAGTCTCAAGCTTCGTTACACCAACATGCAGTGGGCTACAACTTCTTGAAGTAAAGCCAGCTTCATCTGGAGTTGTTTTATCTGCAATGAGAAGTGAAAAACAACTGTATTTGCGATGACGAGCAGAATATATTCGAAATTTAATTTATGTGAAGCTGTTTTTTTTTTTTTTTTTTTTTTGAATTCAAATCCCTTTTGCGGCTATTTTTAATATAGCTTTGACGTGATTAAGGCCATAATTCATGGTTCTATTAACTGAAGCGGTGGGGAGGGGAGACGAGAGGAGGGAGGTCGAAAAAACGAGCAACCAAAAAATTTAAAGCAATAGGCGAGCGATTGATACTGTGGGTGGCGAAAATGTTTCCATCTCTCTTGGTAATAAGCTCAATCCACGAATTTTCTAAAGAACAAACCAAAAAAAGAAAAAAATGAAAAACCTTTAAATAAAGCAAAAAAAGGGAGGGACTCATTTAAATGGCATTAGGGAGCGAGTTTATAAAAACATTGATACGGTATTAAATATTCACCACTTTTTTTTTTTTTTTTTTTTGATTTTTAAGTCGGTAAATATTCTCAACCTCTAAACGAAATACTTCTGATACGAGCAGATATATATTTCCTATTGATTACACTGTGCTCGAATTTGGTACTTTTTTTTATAAATCTTGTAAACATAATTGGGGGGCGCTGAATTCAGCCCCATCAACCGTTTTTCTAGATTGGCTCTAGTTTTTGAGATATCGCGGTTTTAAAATTATTTTAAAAAAATTGAAGCATACTTTTAGGGGAAGTGAAACTGTTGACATTCGATTTTTTTTTAAATATATTTTTTTAAATTTAAGACACAGTTCTCAAAAAGAGCTTTAAGATCTGTGATGTTATTTAACAAGACGGCATAATGGGAAAGCACAAGGCTAGGAATCGAGAGCTCTGAAGTTCAAACCCCAAAAAAAAATTTAAGTGAAAAAAATTTTTTTTTTATATTTCGGATTTTTTTTTGAGTGATTTTGCTTCACAGAAATTTCTTTTCCTCGAACTTGTTTCGATGGCCATTTTATAGATTGAACGACTGCTACAAGCTGCACAGTAATTGGGGTGGTGTGGAGGAGTTCATCCGGCAAACTGACTCAAGAAAAAATCCGAAATATAAAAAAAAATTTTCCGCTTCAATTTTTTTGGGGTTTGAACTTCAGAGCTCTCGATTCCTAGCCTTATGCTTTCCCATTAAGCCGTCTTGTCAAATATAAAAAAGGAGTCCCAAAATCTAAATTAATTTTTGGGGAAACTAAAATGTTTTAAGTAAAGACAAAATTATGCTTGCATACTTTTGGGATTAACCTTTAAACGCGAAAATCTCCGTTAACTGAGCCAATCCCAATAAATCAATATCACTATTGTATTCAGCGCATTTTACTTAGTATTTCTAGATTGTATGAACGCGGCCTGTCGGTTTTTTTGAACTAGCACAGTGTTATTTATGAACGTGAAAAGATCGAAAAAGCGAAAAAATGTAAAAAAAAAAATTTCATACAAAACGTCGTTCAATAATTTCTAAGCCTTCTTGATTAACCAGTTTTCGTTGTAGCCGAGGCAAATACAGACCCCTATTATTGGGAAAAACCTTTCTATAACCCATATCGGAAATTTGCTTGAATGCAGTCTACGTGCATTTTGATATCTGCTTTTTGCGCTGATTTGCAATAAAAAAAAAACGCAACAATGAGTATGCGATTCGGTGAACATGTGACCGACCTGTGAACACATTTCTTGCATTAACCCAAATTTGACAAATGTGTTGAGTTGTGACACTATTCAAGCACATGTGCGATACACTCTGCAATCAACAAATGCAATTCAATGTTTCTGCTATTGAATATTTCAGAATTCATTGGTTATTGTATACTGTCGATCGGAATTTTTTTTTTGCTCGTTTAATGCAAAATGTGGAGAACAAAATGTGATAAGACGGCTATTATATGATAGCTTATAAAGATATGTGCATCGATCTTTGTAGGTTACGATATACGTTTGTGAATTACATACTATCTTTTTATTGCATTGGATGAGTTCTTTAAAGATAATACTCAATGAGTTGAAATCACACTTAACTGAAACTAAACTTTCCCAGCCGGAAATTTCACTAATTCTGCGGTACTTCCGAAGTGGTGAAACTTCATACTGCGACTAATCGCATTACTAACACCCTTACTTCTAATGGAGTTTGTTAGGATATGGCCGGTGCTTCCATTACTTCAAAATTCATGTGTTATTCATAAGGAAAAGAAGTGAATGTGACCCTAGTCCGCATGAAAACTTCATTTGAGAAAAGAGTATGTACATGCTGGCTGGCTTAAATGGATCAAACGTGCATGATTATTTCATTTCCAAATAGAGTATATGCTACTAACATGATTGAAAATATCATTTGCATATGGTGCCAACGCGAATGAGAATTTCATTTGAAAAAATAGTATACGCCGCGGAGATTTGAGAGGAGAAGGAAAAGAAAATTTTTTAATTTTCTAAATGTATTAAAAAAAAGCGGTTCCGATTTTGTATTTTTTCAATGAATAATTTAAAAAAATTGGCGGATATGGCCAATCCAGCGCCTTTGGAAGCCCTTTTAATTCTTGAAATATCTTAAGTACAACCAAATTTTAAAGCTTCTGAGAATTGTAGCACACAGAATGAAAAACAGCCAAATTTTAAAGCTTCTGAGAATTGTAGCACACAGAATGAAAAACAGCCAAATTTTAAAGCTTCTGAGAATTGTAGCACACAGAATGAAAAACAGCCAAATTTTAAAGCTTCTGAGAATTGTAGCACACAGAATGAAAAACAGCCAAATTTTAAAGCTTCTGAGAATTGTAGCACACAGAATGAAAAACAGCCAAATTTTAAAGCTTCTGAGAATTGTAGCACACAGAATGAAAAACAGCCAAATTTTAAAGCTTCTGAGAATTGTAGCACACAGAATGAAAAACAGCCAAATTTTAAAGCTTCTGAGAATTGTAGCACACAGAATGAAAAACAGCCAAATTTTAAAGCTTCTGAGAATTGTAGCACACAGAATGAAAAACAGCCAAATTTTAAAGCTTCTGAGAATTGTAGCACACAGAATGAAAAACAGCCAAATTTTAAAGCTTCTGAGAATTGTAGCATACAGAATGAAAAACAGCCAAATTTTAAAGCTTCTGAGAATTGTAGCACACAGAATGAAAAAAATGTTGTCATGAAAATTTCCTAAGATCCTCATTATAAATAGGAGTAATCAACGTTCTTTTAAATGAAAACTTCATTTGAAGAAGGGTCTCTGTTGCAATGAGCTCTTGCTTCTATGATTTTTTTCACTAGAAATCATTCGAAAATGCTCCAATTGGCCTCTTTACAAATGAATGGTTCACTACTTCTGCATTAATGATTTTTTCATGCATTCTATAATGTCCTGCTGGGTTGGGAAAGCGTTAAAAATATGGAATTTTCATTGTTTTTTTTTTTTTTTTTTTTTTTTTTTTTTTTTATTACGTTGAGCTCTAACGTCCATATGGCATCTGTAGCGTTAATATGAATTTATGCAGCACATTTTTGTTTAAATTATTTAATGCTCTAAATATAATGGAGGTTTTCCCTTAAACATGTATTGGCCTCGGAAGTTTCGAAAACTTCGTAAATCAAGAAGTCTAAAAATTGAATGAATGAAATTTTGTATGAAAATATGTACACTTTTGCGTTTTTTCAATATTTGCACTTTTTAAGGGAAAATCCAAAATACATAGTTAATTTAAATCGAAAATTCTTCATGTCAGTTTCATTGGATGATTGGAAGATGAACTTTTAATTCGATTTTTCAAATTTTTTTTTTTATATCATATACGGCACAATTATTTACGAGCGTCGATATTATTCATTGGATTCTGAAACACGATGCGAAAATGTATCGCTGTTCTATTAGTGTTTTGAATTTTTCTATTAATAACAAAATATTCCAAGTTTTTGCCACGATTTTCTCGGAAAATATCAACAAAACTCATTTTAGTGGAACTGTCTCAATTCGTTGAAAGGTGATGCTTAGACATTCTATATATATATTTTTTTTTTTTTTTTGTTTTTAAGAAACCCACCAAAATGAATTGGTTCAAAGTGAATTGCGCAATTAGATCCGCAGTCAGTTTTAAAAGGATATTTTCCGTTTATTATAGAATATATTAATATAAATATGTCCGCTATTTATGTAGCATCGAACCGATATATTGCTAACTTTGAAGTATAATGAACCTTAAACGAACGTTCGTTGGAACGATACCTATATACGTTGTATATCACGCCACCATCGTAGTCAAACAAAGATTTTCAGGTGCAATACTCGTAAGTGGAAAACACTTTATTTCCAACTCATATAATAATGATTGCGTCAACGGCGGCGCCAACGAACATTTGCAATAAAGCGATTTAAATCAATACCAATATTGTTATCATGTAATAAATTTATATATCTCAATGGGTTGCTTATTCAAATTTAAAACGATAGCATTCCCGTCCCGTTCAGGTAGGTATGAGGATAGACAAACACCCCTATATTTGTGTATTGCACCCCCCCTTCATTCAATACAAAGTATAGAACATAAAAAAAAAAGTTCATTTTTTCTCATTTAATATAGAATTTTGGGTTTTTTTAATCCTGGCGTGCATAGATCTAACGATTTTTAAAATATTTCCTGTAAAAAATATATCTGAAAACCTTGAAAGTAAATAACTTGAAGTACATGATAGGAGTAACCCAAGAAAAAAAAATTTGCAAATTTTTACCAGCGCGCGCGCCTCAAGTGTTATTATATTGGAAAAATAAAAAATAAATAAATAAAAACTAGCGGTCATGACTCATCAACTCAACTGAATGCAATATAAATGTGCAATTTCTTACCTGTGGAATTTGTGTACTCTTGCCACTTCCCGTTTCACCCACGATTATAGTCGTTTGAAAATTTTCCAGACAATAGAGGATTTGATCGCGATATTTTCGTATGGGTAGTCGTTCCCGTTGTTCACGTAGGCCAAGATTATGGTTTGTATTGAAAACTATAGTTTTTTCTTCTAACACGTCCAACGATTCTGGATCTACATATTTATTTAAATGAAGCAAATATTATTATTGAAGAAGAAAACGGTGCAATTCAATGAAATACCTTCAGGTTTTAAGAATCTCGGTTTTGGTTGCAACGAAACCATAACGATGCCATCAGTTCTTCTAATTAATGATGTAATTCCTCTATTTTTTTTTTTTTTACAAATATTTATATTTTTTTATGAACTTGGGGTACAACTAGCTATAGAATAAACTGAGTAAATACAAGATATGAATCATTACAAATACTCAAAATACTGAATACCGGCATTAAAACGTGCATTAGGAGCCATTACGTCCGTTTGCACGTACGTCAACATCGTTCAACAAATCGACGTTTGTGTGAGAGAGAGGAGAGCAAACTGCGTTTTGTTGAACGATGTTGACGGTACGTTGCATGTGTAAACGGGCGCATTAGAGCCAAAAATTCGAAAGCAATACAAAATTTGTAATAAATGAAAAATGTGGATTTTCAATGCAATTCTTGTGCATTTGTTGCTTCTTGGCTCAATTTTCGTCATCTACTTTCGTTCACCCGTTCTAACGGGTCTAAATCCGCAGCAGTCTCTGTCGGAAATTGGCTTCAAACCATGTATGTATGTTTATGATTATTAATTTGATGAATTTCGGCATTGGTTTCCATTGTTTCTTTTCGAATGTACATAGCCGCTAAACGTCTGGTACTCATTGTCACCGATGGCCTAAGAGCTGAGTCGTTTTTTCGCAACAACTGCGAAGATATTCCGCATCTGCGTAAGCTAATATTAGAAAAAGGAGGATTGGTTGGAATTTCGCACACACGTGTACCGACGGAATCTAGACCGGGCCATATAGCAATGATTGCCGGCTTGTACGAAGATCCATCGGCGGTAACTCGTGGATGGAAGGAGAACCCCATTGATTTCGATACGCTTTTCAATCGAAGCCGGCGCACTTATGCTTTCGGTGCCAATGACGTGCTACATATATTTTCACGTATGGATGATGGCAATAATAATAATGGAATAAATCGCTTACTAATCAATGCGTATGATCATAATCTGGATTTTTCCGGACGCAATGATACCTACGCCCTTGATGATTGGGTTTTCGAACGTGTTATCCTGTTGCTACAAAGTAAAAAGCAAGAACTTGAACAAGAGGAGCAATTAATTTTCTTTATGCATCTTTTGGGCTTGGACTCCGCTGGTCATATACACAAACCGGGCTCGAAAAGCTTTTTAGAGAATTTGTATAGCACTGAAAAGCGTATTGTTGATATGTACGAGCGTTTCGAAGAAACCTTTTCGGATGGAAAGACAGCGTATTTGCTAACATCTGATCATGGAATGACCGATGCAGGTGAGTAAATAATAAGAGTAAATATTTCGGTTTCGATCATCGACATAACAATATGTCGATCTTCGCTGCAGGTTCGCATGGCGCAGGTGCCGCTTATGAAACGGAAACACCTTTTTTCTTATGGGGATCTGGCGTTGCTAGCGAAGCACCCAAAAGTCGGAAAACTTTTCAAGTCGCAAACGAAAAGATCCTGCCGCTTTATGAACTTGAGCAAGCGCAATTGACGCCTCTAATGGCTTCATTGATTGGAATTGCACCGCCAGTAAACAATTTCGGAAAGCTACCTATCGGTTATATGAATGTGACTGGATCGTACGAAGCTAATGCGGCACATATCAATACATTGCAGCTATTAGAACAATTTCGCAGTTTATATGAAACGCATCAGCAAGGGGTACTGGCTCCATTACTTCGTAGCTATTCGGCTTTAAATGAGCACATCATTCTGGAGTACAATGTGAAGTTCAAACAATTGAATGAATCGGCAGCCTACGATAATGCCATTGAATTAAGTCAAAAGATAATGCAATTGGCCTTGGATGGTATTGATTACTATCATGGATACTATCGAAATGCTTTGCTCTTTTGCACGACAGCGATATTTTTCGGTTGGATATTTTATTTACTTCAACTGCTCGTGGCACGAAACCCGTACAGTAATTGCAAACGAACACGTCTATCGACTCCAATGCTCTTCATTGTGGCCACATTTGTACTAATCTATGTACGCTTACAGTGCGTTGATTTCGCTACGGCTTTCTACTTCTTGGTGCCCATATTCGTTTGGATGTCTGCTCTTCAACAGCAATATACGCCAAGCGAACTCTGGCGACACTATAGCATGCATAAAGGACAATTGATCTTGCTCGTATGCTGTGCGGAGATACTTGTGCTAGCGTTTTTCCACAGGCAAGTCATTTCATTGGCCTTTCTTCTCTTCGCTCTAATCAACAATTGGCGAGCATTCCTCATACGTGATCAGCGTTTTTATATTTGGACATTTTTCGTCTTAGTCCTAGTTATGTTCCCACTACTGCCGCCCTCCGTTGGTTATAAGAATGATATTTTATTAGTTATTGGCATGATTTTCACTTTATTATCACGTGCTATTTTTTCAAAAAATCGACTTCAATGGCATTTCATTTTGATTGGCGCCTTTGGTTTGACCAATGCTCTCTATTGCATTTACTGTCATTCGAATCGTTTGGAACTTTCAACGATCTCGAAAATGATATCTTGGTGCTATCTTGTCTACACTTTTGCAGCACTCATCATCAACAATCGCACAACATTCATTAAAACAAGACTGGAATTAATCGTTTTCAATCTAACAACGCTGTACAATTACTTTTGTACATCCTATGAGTCTATTTTTATAGTTTTACTAACCTCCGAACTTCTGATCTCGTTATCCGCACATGAGATCTTAAATGCTCCTAGCGCTCAGCCGCCGTTGCCCAATAATAGCGCACATCAATTGCAATCGTCCTTTCGACTAGCATTCGCCATACTAATTTATACATTCTTCTCGTTCTTCGGAACGGGTAATATCGCCTCCGTTAGCTCATTCGATCCGAATATAATACGCTGCTTTCTAACCACATTTCTACCTTTTGCCATTATGAGTCTAGTCATATTAAAACTGATCATTCCGGTTGTACTCAATATTTCGATTATATACGGTATTTCGGACTTTGCGCGCTGCAATGAAAGACAGATTTTTATATGTCTATTACTCGTATGCGATATTATGGGATTGAACTTTTTATTCTTAGTAAGAAATAAGGGCTCTTGGCTTGATATTGGAACATCCATATCACATTTTGTCATTATGGAAGTTACAACGCTGGTGCTGCTCTGTTTAACATTGCCAGCGAAATTATTCCTTCGACTGCATACCATTGCTCCCATGAGCTTGAAGATTAAGTAGAAACATTTTTTGTGATATTTTAGATTTATTACTATATTTTAGATTATATTTTATATTATATGTATTATAATATATTGATAAGCGATATTTTTGTATATAAAAAAAAAATTTTTTTTTTTGCCAAAACATAAAATTTATGTTTATTAAAAAATTCCGAATTTTAATTTATTTTTTATATTTAAATATATATATACATATATAGATGTATATATATATATATTTTTTTTTTTAATTTATAGCCCGAACCAAAACACTATCAAACCAGTACAGCTATATTTACATGCCTAAAATTATTATTAGACTTTATGTTTAACAAGTTCTTAGGTCGTAAGCTGCTTAATATAAAACTTAACGAATAATTTATTTGATCTGTGCGCAGAGTTTCAATTTCTTTATTTGAAAAGTTTTTTTTAAATTTCCAAACTTTTTTTTTTATGGCCCCCTGGCTATTTTTATTAGGATTCAAAGGGTAACTGAATAATAATGACGTTGCAGGGCTTGGACTCTAAAAAATCGAGTCCGATAATAGGAGGAATGGCCTTGAAGTCACATTGACTTCTTGATGCATGAGTAATCGATATAAGGATCAGTGCTGTCGGAATTACTACAATTGTAGTATTTTACTACATTTTCATCACCCTTACTACTATACTACTAAAGTTGAAATATTACTACATTTCTCTAAAACTGCAGATCTGTATAGTAGATTACAAGTATCCGTCAAAAATTTTTTCTCAAAAATGAAAAAAGACAGCTATACAAAAAAAATTTTTTTTTTTAAATTTCGTAAAATTTACTCGGATACAGTTGTAACATTCATGTTTCATCCAGGAAAAAGTCTTTAAGAGAAGTGCATTCGTTAAATATTATATTTCCAACCCATTTTATTTGATTTCTTAAAAGTACTACAAAATGCCCCAAAATACTACTAAAAAAAGCAAGTTATACTACTAAACGAAAATTGAAAACGACAGCACTGATAAGGATTTCTTTTTTCTAACCATATCAACAGCTTATTAATTATTAATTAATTTTGTGTGGACAGAGAAAATCTGCAAGTTTTTATAAACGTCCTAGCTTACTTTTGATAGGTCTGCGAGATTATGGAATATTCCTGGAAATGGACATTACATCGCCATTAGATCGATTCAATTTTAAAACGAAAGTTTATACATTGTCTCCGATGTTCTTCGATGCTATATCTTAGCACAATCTGAACTCTGAATGGTTTTTAAAATCGAATTTAAAAAAAAATAAAAACTTCTCAACGATTTGAATAACCTTTGAACAAGACCATAAGAAATCATTCAATCAGTTATTTATAAAATTTTGAAAGCATTTTATATAAATTCGATAGGGAGCCATTCAAAAATTTTTTTCCCAATTCAATCAAATTTTTGGAACAAAATGTGAAACTCACTTGTCTTTAGCCTAATGCTATATTTTGTTTTGTGAAATTCTCCAATATATTTAGAAATTATCAATACGATTCAATTAATTCTTGTAGGTGTTTTCTTTAACTATATAATTACTTCTTAACACAATACCGTACTTATCGATTAAGGGTTCTTGAAAAACTCTTTTAACACATTTTCTTAATAGCTGAAAATTTCGATCGAGTCCGTAAACCCAGCTCAACTTCATTAATTTTAATAACGATATAAATAAAACCGATGATTTACAATTCATAGAAAGCTAAGATTTTTAAAAACGCTTGCACGCATAGTCTTCAACAATGTTTAAAAAAAAAAAAATAAAATTAAAAAAAAAAAATTAAATAAAAAATGGCACACGGTTTTGGCTGAAAGCCAATCCAATAGGAATTCATCCTATTCCGAATAAGCCATCATTTCATTTGATCTTTACGAACCTTCTACAGCTTTTTTTTTTTTTGTTTTTTCTTTACTAATCCTTTAGGTATTGCTCAAGTGGATTCGAACCAATGAGGCGAGAAGGCTTATGGGTAACTGATGATTCATCTGAAATTTATAAATATGCATATGTATCACACAATCTTTCTTTCTCTCTTTCTATATCTATATATATATATATATATATATATATATATCTACCACTGTCTCTATTGTTTATGGTTTAGCCTTATAGAATGCATGAATTTTTATTTTTATTTATTTTCGAATAATACTCACTATTGGGTGTTGTTTGTTGCGTCGTTGCAACGTCGTAGCGCTGTGCTTGCAGGCAATTTAACCATTCGGATAACGTTATTTTTTTATCACTATTAGCATCACAGTATCGTGGCATCTTCTTACCGCACTTTCGAAGGGTTCTGGGAAGTGTAATTTTTTTTTTATATTATTGCTTTAGTTTTTTATTTACTTATAAACATATAAATATATATATATTTTTTTTTTTTTGGGATAAACTCAGAGCTGTTTAGTCTGAATTCAAATTAAAATCCATTAAATTTGTTGTTCTTTCTAATCCATAATCAATATTAATTCCATTTTTTTTTTAATTTCGAATTATTTATGATTAGGATTAGATGCGAAATAATTCAAAAATACGAGTATTTTGGATTATTTGTGATTAATGAAAATAAGTCCCACATTATTCAAAAAATAACAACAACAAACAAGTAAGGGCAAGCCTGACAATAAAGTACCCAACACAGACACACTTTTAAATATTTTTTTTAAAACGCGCCCAAAAAATCAGGACCACTAGGAAATAATATTCTAAAGATTTTTAAGGTCATAATGGGCCCCATATAGACTTTTGTTAAATTTCTTTATAAAAAACCGCCCCTTTGCTACGCCCACTTTTTAAAATTTTTTGAATTCCAATCGGAGGCTTAAATACACGCTCAAATTACATTGAAATATTTCGAAAAAGTCCGGTTTTGGGGCAGTTTTGGATTTTCATAACAGACCCTAGTACTGGAGACACCCTAACAACTGGTCCGATCGGGTCCATTCTCGAACTTCTTCTTACTCATCTCCCCGCAAACACGCATACCAATTTTCGTCGAGATAACTCAACTCCTTCGATAAGAAAACTGTATACGAACAGACAGATAGGTAGACAGACGGACGGACGAAACCGCATCTCCTGGTGATGCTGATCATCTCTATGTACATTTTGTATGGTCTATCTCGACTGGCTGAGATTGTTGTTATACACGCAAAGCCGAATACATTGAAATTGAATTTTTAATAGCAAATTTTATCGGACTCTATTTAATCAGTCGCATTGTTGTTGTTTTCTATGAGTTTTCAAATCGTCTCATGAGTGTAAAAAACAACAGCAACAACAACAATAGCTTCACTGCATCCTAGCAACAATGGACTTACTTGACATTTTTCACATTACTTAACATGGCTGCTTTTTTTCACAATTACATTTCAATTGAACTTTCTTCGGGATAAATAAACATCAAACGTAAGGAAAATGTTCTCACACGCACGAAAATGACTCTCAATGCATTTATTTCACTTAAAAAAGACAAAAAAAAACACTCGCGACGCATTCTCACGATTTCAGAACAAAGAAAACTTTTGCCGCCATTTGTGCTTACGTTCGATGACAAGCAGAGACTGAGAGCGATCAAATGCAAGAGAGCGATCAACGTTGTCAAAATCTGACAAACTTCGAATGTAAACAAAGTTGAAATGCATTGCATTGTTCTTGTAATCGTTGGTTATTGTGATGTCGAAAATCGAAATTCGAAAGTAACGTGAATTGTTATTATTATCCTAGTATATTAGTATAAATATATTCAGTTTATGAAATGTGCATGAAGTGAAGTCTGTGGTCGGATCTCCTACCAAACGGCTGGACCAATCACGTCGAAATACGGCACACAGGCATATTGGGGCCATAGGATTTGTGCGAATTCAGGGAAATTTTGACGTGAATGGCCTGCTTGAGGTGTGCCGAAGAATTTTTAAATCTTTTACTCCAAGAATGACGGCCTGTGTGCCATACTTAGTTAAGATGGGTATTTTTTGTATTTTTTTCTATTATTTATTTATTTATTTATTTATTATAGGGATTCACGCAGCTTTGAAAATACCTTTGTAACTTTTCCCATCGGAAATTTTCATATCAATTTAGACAATTAAATGACAAATTTCTCGTTTCGTAAAGTTCCCGAAGCTGAATGAATCCCACTATATTTTTGTTTTTTTTTTTTTCTAACTGCACTTACTTGGAATTGGTCATGAGTTCTCTAAATGTTTTCCACTCCTTACGTTCCCATGACTTATTCTTATTTTTATCGAGTATAACAAAACTGAGTGTAGCGATTCGTTCATCCTCTGAGTTCCATTTGGTTGTGTTGGCGCTGAAAAGTATTTAAAAATTTTTTTTTTTTTTTTTGGAAAATCTCAATAGGTCTGTTCCCGTACTGCACGAAAGTGCCCAAAACTGCCATATTTTACCGAAAACTGTGCAGATTTAGATAGAGTATTTATCTTCTTGTTCTTCCAAAATCTCACTTATTTGCACGATCGTGTAGTACGGCGAGAGTTTTCGATAAAATTGGGCAGTTTTGGGGCACTTTCGTGCAGTACGGGAACAGACATTAATAATGATCCTTAAAAAACTTACGCTGCATTAGTACTGCTCAGTAGCTGCGTTTTAAGAAATTCCTTAAGATCCTTGAGAAAATTTGTCTTACGTGGCTCGGGACAGCCCTTCATTGGACGTTCCATTGGCACGATCACATCACACTGTGGACGTTGATTTTTAACAGATGTCCCGGGTATATTTTTCCCAGTATCTTCATTTACACACCAACAATATGGCGTTGATCGATAGCATTGAACACGCTGATAGTGACCATCGGGTGTGCATTCGGGCACATAGAGAATTGTTCCACCATGCTATAAACGCATGAAATAAATAAAATAAAAATAAAAAAAATGTTTAGCAAATCGATACACATTCGAATTCGATTCCATTCGATTTTGCGAGCCAGAGACGTAGCGAAAGATAGGAGTGCTTTGGTAGTGCTTATATTGGCCACAGTGGTATTTTGAACAATTATGAGACATTAACCAAAAAAAATTTTTGGCGGGGACAGAAGAAGTTTAGAGAGTTTTGGACCAAAAACCCAAAAAATTCGAAAAATTCATGATGTCCGATTTCGATGAAATTAGAATGAGTGAAAAATTTTAAGAATTTTGGCGCAAAACTTTTTTCAAAAAACTGATTACAACTAGTCCTTTTTGAACAAGTTTGGAACTAGACCCTAATTATTCCTTTTTGGACCAGTTTGGAACTAGACCCTAACTAGACTAGTTGTAATCAGTTTTTTGAAAAAAAAATTTTGCGCCAAAGTTCTTAGAACTTTTCACTTATTCAAAGAATACTTATATAAATTTTCATCGAAATCGGACGTCATGAATTTTTCGGTCCAAAACTCTTAAAACTTCCTCTGTCCCCTCCAAAATTTTTTTGGTTAATGTCTCATAATTATCCAATATACCACTGTAGCCAATATTGGCACTACAAAAACACTATTTCTCTCGCTACGTCCCTGTTGCGAACTTACTCGCTGTTCTTCCAATGCTGCCGTCTGATCCGCCAGACATTCCGATTCGATTTCAGATTCTTTTAGAGTTGTTTCCGGCTTCGGACGTAAGCCTGCAGGACAAAAAATCATTAATATTCAATCGGTAAGTGAACATTTTATGGGTATTAAAATCACTTTAAATATTAATGCCCAAAAAAAGCCAATTTATGGGTGAAATAAAATACAAAAAAAAAAAAAAAATACAAAACAAAAAAAAAAGTATTTTTTTTTTGTTCTTTTCAAATACCTAAATATGTATGTATGCTTATGGAAACGATTTTGGAAATGAGTTGTTAGTAATTGTAGACATCGCATACCATGTATATAATTACGTACTATAAATGGATGTTAGATTCATTGATGAACCCAATATGCTTGACATGCTTTGGTTGTCGTCATCGTCACCTTCCTCATATTCATCGTAATTCAAATGCTGACTGCTTTCGTCGTCCTCATTATTGTCGTCCACATCGTCCAGCGAGGGGTATAAATTCTTATCGGAATTGATATTAACATTCGTGTGGATTACATTATCCAAATGTATCGGATTTTGCTGATTCTCGAATAAACTGTGACGATTACTGTTGTGTTGTTGTTGTTGTTGTTGTTGCTGTGTTTGATGGTGTCCATTTCCCTGCAGATCGTTGTTACTTTCATGCCCATTGGCTGTGGCGTAGTCTGCCGAAGACAAAAAAAAAAAAAATATGAAAAGAAATTCAAGTTAATCGATTTCATGTTGGACACACACACAGTCGCGTTGGTTGGAATGTTTTTTTTAAATTTTTTTTTTTTTTTTTGTGAGGGGGAAGGGATAACGTTCAAACCCCCTCGGAAATCACAAGGTAACACGTTAGGTTGGTACCTACAGTGGCGTGTCCAGAGAAAGAGTGCTTTGATAGTGCTTATATTTTCCACAGTGGTATATTGAACAATTATAAGATATTAACCCAAAAAAATTTTGGGGGGCTAGAGGAAGTTTAGATAGTTATGGACCAAAAACCAAAAAAATCCGAAAAATTCATGGCGTCCGTTTTGGATGAAAATTTATATATAGAATAAGTGAAAAATTCGAAGAATTTTGGCGTCAAAATTTTATAAAAAAACTGATTACAACTAGTCTAGTTTGGGTCTAGTTCCAAACTGGTCCAAAAAGGACCAGTTTTTTGAAAAAATTTTAGTGCTAAAATTCTTATAATTTTTCATTCATTCTATATATAAATTTTCATCCAAATCGGACGCCATGAATTTTTCGGTTTTTTTTTGGTTTTTGGTCCATAACTATCTAAACTTCCTCTAGCCCCCCCCAAATTTTTTTGGGTTAATGTCTTATAATTGTTCAATATACCACTGTGGAAAATATAAGCACTATCAAAGCACTCTTTCTCTGGACACGCCACTGTAGGTACCTACATATTTCAAAGCTATAAGGGATTTCAAAAACCCATAAAAAAAAAATTTCCCCCGTGCGAACGCCCCTGCTTCGATTTCGTTATATTTATGTATTTTCTCTCGTTCCAAATTGAATAAATTTTTACTCACGGTTTAAGCCATCTTTCGATATGCACCCGTTCCATTCATTCTGGGTCAAACGATCGTCATCATCGACGTCACAAAATTTGCCAAAAATCCGACTGCAACGTCTCGGTTTGATGGCCTACAGATGAAAAAAACAGTGAAGAAAATCTCAGCTGCCCATGGAAAATTATAGATAAAAACCTACCCGCTTCACAAGTTTCTTTAGTTCGCGAAATTCAGTTTTATCCAGGATCTTATTATCATTCGAGTCCAATTGATGGAATTTCCAATCGAGTACAAGACTATCGATTGAATATGCGAGAATTGCAGAATTTCCATCGCGCTGTTGTTGTTGTTGGTGTGGTTGCTGCTGCTGCTGCTGCTGTTGTGGTCTCGAGCGCATGTATTCGCTCTGGAAGACATGCATTAAATTCCCATTGAAGGCCGCACGATCGATTTGATTGCAAACTCGTCTGGCGCGTCCCGGACCCAGCTGGCGTGCTGGCGAACGCCGCTTATTCGCCTTAAATTGACGGCAATTCGGTCTGCCCCGATGAACCGAGGTCTTGTCAATCGGTCTACCCAGAATATCACTACACCAGCAACCCGAATCGCCGAGGCATTGTATGGTCGCGTACGTTCCATCCGCCTTGCAGCGTGGCACAAATATGGGTGGACTCTTCGATCGATGTTTCAGCGCGTATTCGCGTGCGTCCTTGCAGGCTAAACGGAAAACCGAATAGCTGAGATCAAGCATTTTATTAGGATATATTACGCTCATATGTACATACCTCTACATGGACCGCGGTATTTCAGGCTGACTTGATGTCCACTGCATTGGACACGCAAGAGATGGCAACGTGTCGGATATGTTCGATCGTCAGTACCGCAAACTGGACGGCCTTTAGTCTCATCGCATTCGCCACCTTTGGCAGCACATTCTGATATCTGAAAAATATAGCGAAGAAAGAAAGAGAGAGAGAGGAGAGAGGAAAGTGCGTCTTCGTAAATTTTTCAAAAGGAAAGGATTCTCTTATATTTATAAATATATGTACATCCCGATTCTGAATATTCCCGGGGAACGAATTCTCGGGGAAGTTACTTACTTTTCTCGGGAGTAATTTTCTTCTTTTTTAAATATTTGGGGGAAAGAAATGATGATCGGGAATGGGGTATTTGACTCATACCCATAATTTTCCTTACCCGATCTATTTAAAAAAGGACAATTTTAGTCTCGAGAAAATTAAATTCCCCGGGAATTCGGTCCCCGGGAATATTCAGAAAGAATGAAAAGAACCCTATTTTTTTTTTAAATAGAGTGGACCCCCGGTACTCTGACAAACGGTGTGCAGGATAGTGTCGAACTATCGAATTCTTCGGAATATACATAGAGCACTGCGTAAGACCCCCACCCAAGTAGCAAACTAGGTCGAAAATTTGTAAATTCTTACCTATTTTAGGTCCCAAAAATTTAGCTCATAAAATTGGTCAAATAAAGGTAATTTTGACCTTCTAAACGGACGTTAAAGTTAGGTCTCATTTAAGGCCAGTAAAAAAGTCAAAAATAGGGTAATTTCAACCAAAATAGGTCGATGCGACTTACTGCTGATCGATGCGCCCTATTTTCCTACTTGGGCCTATAGTCCTGAACTTTTAAAAATGAGTACCTTGTCATCCGACAACTAAAAATCCAATAATAAGATTCTATACACAGAGAAAAAAATCAACCAAAAAACTGGTTATATCATAGGGAAAAATTTACAAAACGGCTTCAACGAGGAATATTTTTAATTTAATAATTTTTCTTGTTGGAAAAAATTAAGATTTTCCTTTTGAATCAACCATATTTCAGGTCGAATTGAAATGGTAATTTAAAAAAATGGATTTTAATTTAAATTGTTGAACTAACCACGGACATAATTGAAATGACAAGATAATTTTTAAAATAAACAAAAATTTTTAAAAAATACCTATACAAGAAGAAATGTCAAAACAAATTTTCTTAACGTTCAAAGCAAATGGCCACAGAGCCCTCTGCTGAACATAACCTCAAACAATAGCCATCGGATGGACTTCATCCGATTTCGTCACTCCGTTGTCGTGTGACTGCTTTCTCAATGCTTAAAAAGTTCTAAGATGATTAAATATCTTATTTGTCCTATTTTATAAACCAAATGAGAATTATAACGAACGAAAAAAATGTAATTAAACATATTTCCTGTCAAATCGACCAAAAATTTTGTTGACTCAACCATTTTTCTTTTGAAATTTTCGTTCTGCTCGAAAATCAAAAGGACTGTGAATAACAATGCGGCCCCTTTCAAAAAAAATCATGGTTAAGTTCGCTCAGTGTATGTAAAAGATGTATATATGTATGTACATATGTTGGAGTGTTCACTTAGATTTTCTTGTGATAAAGTACGTCAGTGTCAGTGTCTCTTTGATTTTTGAACCATGTATGTTCGCAGGGAATAGAACCTCGCACCCCGAAATCAAGAGCATAGCAAGCATCCGCTACGCTATCCCTGAGCCACATATGTTATAGATACTTCGAAGTAAAAATTTCGATATTCTTCAGCATCGAGTTGATTTCCACGACACCCGCAGACCATGACCATGACCATTATGTCATGTCATATTACAGCGGGTCCCGGATTAGCATGGGGCCGAAATACGGGGAGTGCCAAGAAATGGAAGAACTAATCAATTATTTAAGGGATAATAGGTACAGGGCCGCGGATTTCTCAAAGAAAGATCTGATCATATCAGATTCATGAGGTAAATCGGGAAAAGTGATTCGGAAAAAGGAATCTTGAATCCTTTTTAAATGAAATTATTTTAATTATTTTGTTTATTTGTTTTTTTTTTTTTTTTGTCGGACCCAATGGCTGGCCTTTCAGTTGTTGCAAGCACAAGTGGGACTCTCTAAAAACGATGACGGTAGACAATCAGCCCCTTATGTCAGTTGATATGCGGGGGTTTCATTGCGTTTGTCAACGAGTGCAAGGATGGCATTACATTATTATTATTTTCTTCTCTCTTTATTTTTAAAGACTAGAGTCACAAATTCAAAATTCATAAACAAAAGATTTTTTGTTGTTGTTTTTCATGAGTAAAAGAGAATTTGTTTTTTTGTTTTTGGAAATTCTCTCATCACCGAAGACCAGACCGCACGTCGTCATGCCATTGGTGGGGGGCTTAAGAATGTTTTTGAATAAAAGTGGAAAAAATAAGAAGAAGAAGAAGTAAAGCCCGTTTTTCTGTTGAGACATGGTAAGATAAGATGTTTTTAAATATTTTTATTATCTCTTTTCTGAATAAGTCAACAAGAATGAAGGAGATAAAGAATCAGCACATTCCATAGAGGAAGTTTTTACTACGTTTAAGGGGAGTTATACTCCGGAACATACAATTTCGTGATGTTGTACTGGGAAATAGATTTTAATTCTTTAAAGTTTTATTGAAGTCTGGAACTCGTTCCTTTTTTGGGCTTAAAAAATATCCAACTTCGAAATACTTATAACAAAAATATACGGAAAGGGTACTCAAAAAGTCTTGTCTTCGCCATGATTTCAATCTCGAGATTCCTTTTCCTTTTTCAAGTGCTTTTTCTTGCGCTTTATTTTACTACTATGTTGTGCAATTTGAGAAAGAAAGAGAGAGGGAGAGAGATAGGGAGAAGAGGGAGAAAGAGATAAAAAGAGAAGAGAGAGAAAAGAGAAAGAGAGAAACGAGAGAAAGAAAAAAGAGAAAGAGAAAAAAGAGAGAGAGAAAAGAGAGAGACAGAAAAGAGAGAGAGAGAGAGAAGAGAGAGAGAGAGGAGAAAGAGAGAGAGAAAAGAGGAGAGAGAGAGAAAAGAGAGAAGAGAGAGAGAAAAGAGAGAGAAGAGAGAGAAAGAGAGAGAGAGAAGAGAGAGAGAAAGAGAAGAGAGAGAAAGAGAGAGAGAGAAAAGAGAGAAGAGAAAAAGAGAGAGAAAGAGAGAGAAGAAAGAGAGAGAGAAGAAAAGAGAGAGAGAAAGAGAAAGAGAGAAGAGAGAAGAAAAGAGAGAAGAA
Source organism: Chlorops oryzae (assembly GCA_020466095.1). NCBI lineage: Eukaryota > Metazoa > Arthropoda > Insecta > Diptera > Chloropidae > Chlorops > Chlorops oryzae. The sequence continues at coordinate 3,647,550 of CM035806.1, read as the reverse complement.
AGAGAGAGAAAAGAGAGAGAGAGAAAAGAGAGAAGAGAAAGAAAGAGAGAAGAGAAAAAGAGAGAGAGAGAAGAAGAGAGAGAGAGAGAAAAGAGAGAGAAGAAGAGAAAAGAGAGAGAGAAGAAGAGAGAGAGAAAAGAGAGAGAGAAAGAGAGAGAGAAGAAAGAAAGAGAGAGGAAGAGAGAAAAAAGAGAGAGAGAAAGAGAGAGAAAAGAGAGAGAGAAAAGAGGAGAAAGAGAGAAAGAGAGAGAGAAAGAGGGGGAAAGAGAGAGAAAAGAGAGAGAGAAGAGAGCGACAACTTGATTTTCTGCTTTTTTTTTCGTTACGGCTGTGTTTTACACATTCTTTTCTTCTAAGGCGATGCGAAGTTCGTGGGATCAGCAAATGCTTTATCAATTTTCGTATGAATTAAGGTTTACTGTCGATTTGGGAATTAAATCCATTGTTATTAATCGATATATACAAAGTATGTACATTCAAAGTTTATCTTTTAATTTTTTGGTTTTTAAGTCATCTCTCAAATCGCTCAAAAACCGCCTTCAAAAAATTTTCAATAAAATTCCGAACTATTTAAAGTTAAGTTCAGAGTACTAAAGTTTGCTCTTGACAAAAAACAAAAAGGAAAAAAAAGGAAACAAATTTACGTGGCTCATTCCAAGTGAGAGCATAAAGTCTTGATCAAACATTGCACGTACGAATGGACGGACAGGCATATCACACTTAATGGTATAGTAAATTAGCATACCAGACGGAGTTAATAAGCGTCAAGTGCATCGAACTCCAAGAAAATTAAGTGATTGCTTTTAAGGACAAAAAAAAAAAAAAAAATAATAATAAATAAAATAAGAACTGAAAATAAAAGAAAAAATTTCGAAAAAAAAAATTCCATTTAGCCAAATCAAAGACTGTCTTCATTGATATTTCCACAAGCAAGTCACCTACGCAAGAATAAATCCTTCATCCCACGATTTTCAATGAGCACTTTCTGCATTTCACGTAATTGAATTCCGGGCACATGCTTATCAAACCGCTTGATATGTGGATGTCGGGATATATTGTATGTATGTGCAAAAATTCACAACCCATTTAAGTAAGTGTGTACTCGGCTCGTGCCCGTGCCTGTGCCCGTGCCCATTGTCGATCATTATGTCGCTGCCGTGCTCTGCGATGCGATGTGATTTGATCTGCGGTGATCTGTGCGCAGTTATATCTTAATTTAAAAATCAAGACGGCGCTACTCTTTGTGCGAGATCATCATTGTCGCATCATTTTACCGCCTCTTGTCGAGGTGATATTTAGTCCAGATGACTATGAGCCCGCAAAAGGAATGGCATTTAACGAGCGCGTTTGTACCAAATAAGCATCGATCGCCTGCCAAAGAAGTCATTCAAGTATGTCTGATTTATTTATTTATTCATTGATTTTTTAGTTTGTTAGTTTTTCTACTTTCTATTTCTATTTCTATTCTATTCTCTTGAATTATTCGATTCGCTTCACGAATTCCAGAAATAATCGATAATGAACTCATTTACTAATTAAGGGGACCTTCTGGTCTAGAATTTTTTGAAAATTGATTTTTTTTTTTTTATATATTTCGGAAGAATAGACTTTTAAGAATATGCTGGCAAAGTTTCGTGAAGATATTGACAATATTTGTTTTGCTACAGCCTTTTTAGTAGGTGGAGACAGCAGGCAGCGCGCTTGATCAAAGCAACTTTAAACGCGTTTATCTCAAAACTACTTTTTTTGACCTGGTGTGAATGAAAACAAAAAAACCATCGAACCGATTTGTCTGGAATTTTTATATATTATTCATAACATCAATGGCTATGGCCCGAACTAGAATCGAATTTTTATTTCAAGAACTTCATATTTTTTCATCAAAAAAATGGTCAAAAAAAGGGGAGTTTTTGATGGTTGAAATAAAAAATTGCGCCATTTTGTCAATTTAAAAAAAAATTTTTTTTATTCTAGTTCCTGCCATAGCCGCATTCATTCTGATTAATAACATATTTTTGTTTTTTTTTTTTCGATTACCAGAACTGCCAAAATCTTTCACACCACGGAGGTACTTTTTTAAAGAGGGTCCACTTCAACGCCATTTTTAAAATACAAAAAAAAAAAAAAAAAAATTACAACAACATTTCTTATTTTTTGTCAATGAAGAATATAATAAGCCTGCATACTT
>CM035806.1:3532862-3640362 GCA_020466095.1 Chlorops oryzae | reverse complement strand
CTCTCTCTCATCTCTCTCTTCTCTTCATCTTCTCTCTCATCTCTCATCTCTTACTCTCTCTCTCTCTCTCTCTCTCTCTCTCTCTTCTCTCTCTCTCTCATCTTCTCTCTCTCTCTCTCTCTCTTCATCTCTCTCTCATCTCTCTCTCTCTCATTCTTTCTCTCTCATCTCTCTCTCATTCTCTCTCATCTCTCTCTATCTCTCTCTCTCTCATCTCTCATCTCTCTCTCTCTCTCTCTCTCTCTCATCTCTCATCTCTCAATGTCTCTCTAGCTCTCCCTCTCCTTGGCTTACTCTCACCCAGGCGGACATTTATCTTGCTTCAGATGCCCTCCTGTTGAAGGTTTTTATACCCGAAACACCCTGTGTGGAGGCTATATTGCGTTTGTTTGGATGTTGTAGGTACCACCCAGAACCAGTCGAAAAATATGTATAGAGAGATATTTGTTTGCTCTAATGTGTTAAGTGCTCAAGTTTCTTTTTAATAGAAATATGTAGTTAATCCTAAAGATTGGGTTCATTTACCAGACGCTTGCATGCCAACTATCTATACTAAATGGGTTAATATGTCAAAATCGCAGTACCTATAACAGGAGGCTTGTCTGTCATACCAGCAGAAAAATGATAAAATTTTTGAAAGTCGCCATTCCTCTCATAGAACTGCATATTTCCATAGTGACAGGTGCAGTAGCGTAGTGAGGGGGGATATGGGGGCAGTCGCCCCGGGCGTCAAATCATATTTCAATTTTTATGAAGATACTATTTTTATTGAGGCCGATTAGAGGGGGCGGCATTTCCTGCATGTGCCTCCATTGTGCCGAAATGTCTCGCTACGCCACTGGACAGATGGATTGATAATTTCACTCAAAAATTTTTGTTTTTACATCAGATGTGCAAAAGTATTCAATAAAAGAAAAAAAAAGAGTGCAATTCCCTCAAGGATGAGAGAAATTTAAACCAGCACTGGGGACACTGAAAATTAAATGGGAATGAAAAAGATTGTTACGAGAGGGCGGGGGAGCGGCGACCTCACAATAAATTGGAAAGGCAATCTTTTCTTTTATTTTGTTTACTTCGCAACTGCCTTTGAGGCGCCAAAGATCGATCTCAATACAGGCCTGGCTCACATGCTCTTTTTTCGAAGAGTTCATAATTTCGTTCGAGTGCCTAAAAACTCAAGACACACAACTACATACATAAGCCGAAATGCATTAATACATATCGCGAAAATGGAAAACGGAAAATGTACAAAAAAAAAAAAATATCAAGGAATGATAAATAATACCACAACACAATATTACACCAACAATTTATCTATGAAATTGGACTTTAATCGATCGAGTTTGAGTTTTCTTCTCAAATGCATTTATCTGTAACAGGAAAGCTCGGCTTGCCGCCATCGATCAAATTTCATTTCCCTGTAGGAAGTTGAACTAGTGCAGATTCTGTATTCTTCGACTACTTCCCAAATCAACAGTAGGTACTACTCGCTCGTAATTTACCCGCCAATGCATTGAACTGTCAACTTTTACTCTGAGGTGCCATTCGAAAATCGACAGTCGCGTTTTGAACTAGTCCAGAAGTAGAGGCAACAGGGCCAATTCAGTAAATTTTGCTATACTACGTTGATAGATGGGGGACCGGCCCGCGCTGTCGTAGCTCACAGCGTAGCGCATGCACCCCGCGATCCGAAGGACCCAGGTTCAAATCCCGGGCCAAGCGGAAGCCGATTTTTTTTTTTTAATTATTGGTAAAAATTGGAATCCTGAGAGGAATAAAAAGCGAATATATAAAAAAGAAAGGTTTCAAATTGGCAGAAAATGTTGAGCGAATTTCTGGTCAGGAATCGAACTCGAGCCCTTCATATTGCCCAAGCGAATACGCTTTCACTACGCCACGGACCTATCCCAGCGGGAAATGTCTCGCGGACATCCCCGATGATGTCCTAGTGACTTCGGAGCCGGAATGCATGCTATTTCCGGTGACACTTTGTATGACATTTACACAGGAGCTTACAGGGACTTCAGCGGTGACAATGTCTTGCTAGGGGGTGCGATGGCGAAAAAATCATTTGAGAGCAGCACATTTGCTCTTTTTCTCTTTAAATGTCAATTTATAGAAACCAGTTTTGATAACTTCTCTTCTTTGCCCTCTCTTTGAATGTTTCGAAAATTTTTAAAAATCTATTTTTAACAATTTTTGTTCGCCTCAGCCAGGGATCGAATCCTCGATGTTCGGATTCTGAGTCGAGCACTCATCCACAACGCCACTGCCACTTCATGCTAACGTTTAACTGACGCAAAATCCTTATTTAAATTTCAATAGCCAATGAGATTCAAGCACGTGAACAGCATCCCTCCACGATGACATGTTCTCCAAGATTTCATGCATGACAATGTCACCTATATGTCATCGATGACATCACTGATGACATTGTCATGCAGGAGATAATTTTCCGCTGGGATATTAGATTAATGTGTGGGCAAAATTGAACTGTTGAATATGCCACTACTTAGGTTCTACTGTCCGTTTCTCTACTCGCGTACTAGTTCTTTTTCCTATACTCGAGAACTACTCGCTAGGGCACAATTGATCCCACACTCTTCCTACAGGGTTCTTTTCCGATTACAAAAAAAAAAAAAATTTTTTTTTTGAATTTTTTTTTTGAATTAAAAAGAAAGCAGCTCTAATTGTTCATAGGAAATATTTGCAATAATTAATATTGATAATTTACTCACTGTCATTTCATGTCGTCCTTTAAGATGTGTACTTGCCGGATATGAGAATTCGACAAATATAATTAGAACCATGAACACTCGTAGAATCATGCTAGATTGGCTAGTTGAACTGCTTTTTTGTGCACCTTAATTTCACTCGCTTTATATATATATATATATATATATATATATGTGTGTATGAATATATATATATATATTTTATTTGTAGTAAAAAGTCAGCCAATCGAGATCAAATCTGTTTTCCACAACCTTTAATGTCCGTTTTGATTAGAATATTTCGAAACTCCATGTGCACCGCTTTTACGTCAAATTGATTTCAAGCTGAAAAATACAAATAATCAATTATAAAAATAGAATATTGAATTGGAAAAGTAGCGAATCGAAAATCGGGAAAAATAGAAAATCGAAAATAGAAAATTGAAAATTAAAAATAATCAATTTACAACAGATGAATGTTAAGGGGTTAAGATGCTCAAGAGCAAGCTTATCATGGAAAAAACAATTTTTTTTTATTTAAAATTCAACTCGTTCGAAAAATATTTTGAAAATATTAAAAAAAATATTGAGTCGTATCAAACTTCTAAATAAAATAATAATGGCTATAAAATTATTCATGTCGAGAAGGTGTATGAAGGTGTATAAGAATCTCGATTATACACAGAGAAAAAAATCAACCAGAAAACTGTTTAAATCAAAAGGAAAAACATAAAATTTAGGTCATAAAATTGGTCAAATAAAGGTAATTTCGACCTTCTAAACGGACGTTAAAGTTAGGTCTCATTTAAGGCCGGAAAAAAACTCAAAAATAGGGTCATTTCAACCAAAATAGGTCGATGCGACTTACTGCTGGTCGAAGCGCCCTATTTTGCTACTTGGGCCTATAGTCCTGAACTTTTAAAAATGAGTACCTTGTCATCCGACAACTATAAATCCAATAATAAGATTCTATACACAGAGAAAAAAATCAACCAAAAAACTGGTTATATCAAAGGGAAAAACATACAAAACGGCTTCGACAAGGAATATTTTTAATTTAATAATTTTTCTTGTTGGAAAAAATTAAGATTTTCCTTTTGAATCAACCATATTTCAGGTTGAATTGAAATGATAATTTTCAAAAATGAATTTGTAATTTGTATTTTTGAACTAACCACGGACATAATTTAAATGACAAGATAATTTTTAAAAATAAAAAAAATTTTCTTAAATACCTATACAAGGAGAAATGTCTCAACAAATTTAATTAACGTTCAAAGCAAATGGCCACAGAGCCCTCTGCTGGACATAAGCCCAAAATCCAACATTGCGAGAGCCCGATGCGAGAGTGCGCGACGTCACGAAAATGTTTTGCGTGACGCATTTCAATCTCCAATGAGAGTTTTGCGTCACGCAGATGATAGCATAATTTCGCTTCTAGTAATGCAATATTTGAACCGAGTACCAATCTAACGAGTACCGAGTACTCATAAAAATTATACGCTATCTCTTGAGTTTAAATTTTAATTCAAAATTTTCAAAAATTTTCAAAATGAACCAAAGCTCGCGAAATATTTTAAAAGCTCTTTTTCACGGAACAATGAACAGTTTTTGTTTTATAAGTTTAAACGAGTACCCAATAGCGAGTACTCAAAAAATAGCTACATCATTAACATGTCAAATTGCCTCGCAACGAGAAATATTCAATTTTTCAAAAATTTCTCGCTACGAGGTCTCGCAGTGCGATACATTGGAGCTTGAACCATATGATTGAATGTATTGAAATTTGTGTGCGTCTCGTCTCGCGCTCTCGCATCGGGCTCTCGCAATGTTGGATTTTGGGCTATAACCCCAAAAATAGCCATCGGATGGACTTCATCCGATTTCGTCACTCCGTTGTCGTGTGACTGCTTTCGCAATGCTTAAAAAGTTCTAAGATTATTAAATATCTTATATGTCATATTTTATAAACCAAATGAGAATTGTACCGAACGAAAAGAAATGTAATTAAACATATTTCCATTCAAATCAACCAAAAATGTTGCTGACTCAACCATTTTTCTTTTAAAATTTTCGTTCTGTTCGAAAATCAAAAGGACTGTGAATAACAATGCGGCCCCTTTTTTAAAAAATCATGGTAAAGTTCTCTCAGTGTACAGTTGCGTTCTATAAAAAAAAGTTCGCTTAAAATTTTGATTTATCAAAACTACAGTCGAATCTGGATAAAGTGGAATTAATTTTTGCACGTCCTGTTCATTGTATCCAGATTGTTCGTATTAGCGAGATTGAATGTTTTCTTCATTATTTACAGGCCCGTAGAGAGAAATTTGGGGGGCACGGGGACCGCCTCACAAAAATGGGTCCCCTTACAAAAATGTGCGACCAAAAACAATAAAGTCTCAAAGCAATTATGGGCCCCTTTTCCACCCCTCCCCTCTCTACAGGCCTGATTATTTAGAACAGTCCGTTTAACAAAAAAAAAACCGTTCACAATTTCGAGCTGTTCATTATTTCAGGGATTCGTTATATCCAGATTCGGCTGTATTATACGATCACTGGTAACAATGGATTGATCATTGGTCGCAATGATATAAATTTTCTTTAACCCTCTAAGTCTAAAGGAACAAATTTTCCTCCGCTCCCCCCCACAAAAGTTCAGCAATTTAAAGCAATATTGCATGTAATAAATGCCGCTACGGAGTTGCTCCAATTATTGGGAAATTGAGGGGAAACAAGGATACGCCTCAGAGCAAACGAGGACAGCTTGGCAAAAACGGGCTACACGCTAAAAAAAAAAAAAAAAAAATACAAGCTTGCAGACAACGAGGGCATGCGTAAACCGCGTTGGATGGACACAATAAACTGGGACCTAGAGGCAAGCAAAATGGAGAAGCTGGTCGCGTTTTGCGGACTCCGGGCTAGGTCGGGACCCTTGAAACACACAAGAAGACGACTAAGAAGAACAAGAAGATTGTATACCTATAATAAATGCTTTAAATTGTTATAGTTTCATGAGGGGACAAAATTTTCCAAACATCGTGCTTGCCGTTTATCCGTTTAGCCCGGAACCCCGAAGCTGAGAATGTAAATTTTTTCAAAGCCCTGGCTTGTCTATTATGGGGTCGTGGGTGTTTTCGAAGTCAGCATTCCTTCGATGGTGATGGACATTGTTGCCATAGTTTTGTTGCATTGCTTTCGCTCTTCGTCTTGTACATATGTTTGTATGTATGTCCTTCATATCATCGTCATTATGGCACTGGCGATTTTTGATGCGCTGTTTGGAATTCCTGCGATTCATTTGATCGTTTTAAGCAGCCCCCGATTCTGAATATTCCCGGGGAATTGACTTTTCTCGAGAGGAAATTTCTTCTTTTTTATATATTTGGGCGAAGAAATTTTATGGGGAATGGGGAATTTGACTCATATGTACCTATAATTTTCCTTACCCTGTCTATTTAAAGAAGGAGAATTTTAGTCTTGAGAAAATTAAATTCGTTCGAAATTCGGGGAATTCGTTCTCCGGGAATATTCAGAATCGGGCTGAATAAGTGAATTTCTGAACGTCAATAACCCTTTTGTCGCTAATGTTGCAAATATGGAATATATTCTATTCTAAATCGTTTATCCCTTTTAATGGGATAGTAGGGGTCTCTGTCCTTTGAAAGACTTCCGATAAGAGATTAGCTTCTTAATTAAAAAAAAAAATATTAAAAAAAAAATATTAAAAAAAAAATAAAAAAAAAATATTAAAAAAAAATATTAAAAAAAAAAATTAAAAAAAAAATAAAAAAATAAATATAAAAAAAAATATTAAAAAATAAAAAAATTAAAATAAAAAAATTACAAAATATTAAAAAAAAATTAAAAAAAATATTATTTTAAAAAATTAAAAATTAAAACTAAAAAACATACAAAATAAAAATATAAAAAAATAAAATAAATTAAATATATAAAATTAATAAAAAATTAAATTAAAAAATAATAAAAAAAATTTTTTTTTTTAAATAAAAAAATTCGAATGGTCCTTTGATGTTCATTTCAAATGACCCGCTTTAAGCAATGGTAAAGGTAAAACTTTTATAGTTTCTTTTCAAAAGCAAAAAAAAAAAAAATAAATAAATAAATAAATAAAAATAAAAATTATGAAATTTGAATTTTTCTTACCCTTTTATAGAATTGTAAACTTTTCAGTGGAGTTTTCTCAGACAATCGATTTTCAAATGGAATCTCTTTCACTTGAGAAACTTTTACCAGAACCGAACACACTCCTCTATTTGCCCCACATAGCGTGCGTCGAGATTCTTGAAAGAAGAAAAAATGCATAAAATGTATTCACTTGAGGAACGCAAGCGCACAATCTACCGAGCTCGCCGAACTTTTAAATATGACTGATTCCCAGTGCCGAATCTACGGGGGCATATAGCGCAAATGGAGAAGCCAACCTTGGGCAAAAAGTAGCAACCGACTTGGTTATCTTGTTAGATACAACACGAAATTTTTGTTTTTTTTTTTTTGTTTTTTTTTTTGTTTTTGTACAAACGTCCAAACGAACGAACGAACGAACGTACGAGCAAATGAATTCGTATGTATATAATACGAATATTTGCCCGGAGAAGTGTTTGTTGTATGTACAGTGTCATGTATGTACATGCCCACAACAACAGATCGGTGTACTTCAGCCTGAGTTTCAATCCGAGAGTCCAAATCCGAATCTGAATCGACGAGCAGCCAAATCGTGCGAGCATAATATAAAGTTCAATATGAAACAAACGTATTCACGTATCCAGCCAGCGAGCCAGCGAGCCCGTCAGCCAGCAAGCCAGTCAGCCAGCAAGCCAGTCAGCCAGTTAGCAGAGCAAGCAGGTGAGCGATCGATCGAGCGAACGAACGAACGAACGAACGAACGGGCACTTAGTCCAGTCGAGTCCAACGGACAGCTGTAAGGACAGACAATTGAACGGGCCGACAAACGGCCATAAGCAGACACTTCAACAATTGGGAAACACACGACGCTAGAGAGGTGAGGAAATCAGCCGTCATGTCGCCACAATGTCTGGCACGTCTGGATGGGGTTAACATAAAGATACACAAGAAAGTAAACATACAAACCTACGCGCGATCAGCGCGATCAGCAACAGAAACAGAAACTGACGCAGCAAACACAGGCGCATTCATGGACGTGGACGGACGTGGACGTGGACGCAGACACCACTACCACCGATCAGTGATCGAAATCAAAAACGAACACAATCGAACGATCACAAAAACATGCTCAATTGGAAGAATGGAAACGATTTTAAGTGCCTTTCTGCCTGCTTGTCGGCCTGCTAGACGATCAGTTTTCCTGCCTGCTTGCCTGTCTGTCTGCCCGGCCAAATGGTTCTCCCGAAAAACACAAAAAAAAAAAAACGCTTCTCACCTCCCATAGTCCGTCTGACCATCTGTCCGTCTTTCGATCGGCTGGTCGTTTTTGCCGGTGCTCAACAGCAGCAGCAGCAGCAGCAGCGACGGTGCGCAGCAATCAAACGCCCGATCAATTAATACTCGGCCAGGCCAAGAAGGTGCTGCCGCTGCTGATACAGACACACACACACATTCTCACACACATGCAGGCACGCATACATGCACGTTATAACGTCTTTGGGAAGAGTGACACCGGCATAGACAATAAAACACGCTCTCGAGCACTCGTTTATCTTCCCTTTGTAAATCTCAAGTGGTTGGTTGCATTCAGGTTGCACTCGGACAACGGCGATCAGCACAATGCATTGACTTTGGCTCAAAGGTAAACATTGATCTCCCGCTGCTTGAGCTTGCTCGAGCCCATGTCGATATGTCTGAACGTGTGCATGTATAGGTAAGTGGTTTGTAGTGTGTAGTGTGCCGCCGACCCGGCATATGAATTTCTACTGGTCTCGAGCGGCAAGCGGATTTAATACTGGTGTATTCATGTCGCATCAACAGTTCGGGACAAAAAAAAATATAAAAAACAAAAAAAATGGGGGAAATGCGATTTTAATTTTAAAGCCCGTTTCCAAATACCATTATAACTGCTTCCATATGTATTCGTATGTTGGATGTTTTCTGGGATTCCTGCGTCTGTGACAACATTTGAATATTTGGCAATGTAGTGATGGTTGGTTGGTTAGGCTGCCACCATTAAGGATGAAACATTTAGGACCCATATTGGCCCTTTGTGATATCACGACAAAATGGGAAAACAAAGAAGAACAGAAACAGAACAAGTAAGGGTGTTATAGTCAGGCGAACCTGACAATAAAATACCCGACACAGACACATATGTTTAAACAATTTTTGAACCACGCCCAAAAAACAGGACCACTAAGAAAGAATATTCAAGAGGTTTTGAAGGCCATAAGGGGCCCCATATACCGACTTTTGTTTAATTTCTTTATGAAAACCGCCCCTTTTTCACGCCCACTTTTCCATTTATTTTTGCAATCCTAATCGGAGACTTAGATATACACTCAAATTCTAATTTTCATTGAAATATTTCGAAAAATTCCGATTTTGAGGCAGTTTTAAGGGATTTTTGTGACAGACCCTAGTGCTGGAGGTAACCTTAATAAAGGACCGACCAAGGAAATTTTTTGGGAGGATGTTTGTGGCTACAAAGGAAGCATAAGTGCCAAATTTCGTTCAAGTCCCATTTAAGTTTCGGGTGTAGGAGACATTTTTCGAAAACCGCCCTTCTGCCACGCCCACTTTAATTTTTGGAAATCGTATTACTTGCCTTGAAACATGTTCAAATATCAAATTTCATCAAAATATGTTGAAATACTTCGATTTTGAGGCAGTTTTTGTGATATTCGTAACAGACCCTAGTACTGGAGGTACCACTAAAAATGGTCCGATCAGGTCCATTCTCGAACTTGTTCTTACTCATGTGCCTGTGAGCACGCATACCAAATTTTGTCAAGATAGCTCAACTCCTTCGATAAGATAACTGTATACAGACAGACAGACAGACAGACGGACATGGCTAAATCGAATCTCCTGGTGACGCTGATCATTTCTATATATATTTTGTATGGTCTATCGCAACTGGTTCTGGGTGTTACACACAACCACACAAACGCAATATACCCTCGACACAGAGTGTGTCGGGTATAAAAAGTTCTAAGATGATTAATTATCTTATATGTCATATTTTATAAACCAAATGAGAATTGTACGGAACGAAAAGAAATGTAATTAAACATATTTCCTTTCAAATCAACCAAAAATGTTGTTGACTCAACCATTTTTCTTTTGAAATTTTCGTTCTGCTCGAAAATCAAAAGGACTGTGAATAACAATTCCCCCTTTTAAAAAAATCATGGTTAAGTTCGCTCAGTGTAACATCCACGACCTCAGATGGGAGTTGAACCCAGAGCTTCTCGCTTCGTAAGTTGACATCTCAACCAATTACGCCGCGGAGGCCGACCAATGAAGTGATAATTACCACGCAACACAATATTATGTACCATGGGCGTATTGACAGGGGAAGGGGTGTTGGGAAGGGAGGGGCAGCTGCCACTTCCTTAATGTTGCCTGCCGCCAATACCGCAAAAGAAATATCACCGTATCAAGAAAGGAAATAAGAGATTCTAAGTTATTTTTCAGGACATAATCCCCTCTCTCTTCCACAAAAAAAAATGTATCTCCGGCGACTGTCGCCTAAGTAGTATGGAACAGGACCAATGGAGGAAATATCGCTACCCGCCCGCCCTACATAAAAATACCTTTATAAAAACAGAAATTCGATTCAGCGGCCGGGGGATTTTTCCTCTTTCATCCCGCTCTCACCCTCCTCACTGCGCCACTGACGTTCATGTTATGTCCCAGCGGCAAATGATCCCGCTGAATCATCGATGAAGTCACGGTGACTTTGGATCCGGTATGCATGACAATTCATATGACACTTTGTATGACATTTGTACAGGAGTTGGATAGTGAATTCACCGGTGACATTGTCATGCTAGGGGGTGCGATGGCGAAAAAAGCATTTGAGAGCACAGCACATTTGCTCTTTTTCTCTTTAAATGTCAATTTATAGAACCAGTTTTGATAATTTCTCTTCTTTGTCCTCTCTTTGAATATTTCGAAAATTTTTAAAAATCTATTTTTAACAATTTTTGTTCGCCTCAGGCAGGAATCGAACTCGCGATCTTCGGATTCTGAGTCGAGCACTCATCCACTACGCCATTTCATGCTAACGTTTAACTGACGCTAAAGCCTTATTTAAATTTCAATAGCCAATGAGATTCAAGCACGTGAACAGCATCCCTCCACGATGACATGTCCTCCAAGATTTCATGCATGACAATGTCACCTATATGTCATCGATGACATCACTGATGACATTGTCATGCAGGAGATAATTTTCCGCTGGGGATACATTCTTCACGATAGACATGTTCCGAAATGCATCATCACAATGACGCTTATGTCATCGATGACACTGATACATTTATGTATAATATTTCCGCTGAGGTACATTTTTATACGATTTCAGTCGTCACAAGCGATACAGAGCAGAATATTCCATACATTTCAAAAATTATCGATTTATCGCCGCAAGGCGAATATTCGTGAGTCTAGCATTTCTAGCATCAGTTTGGCGAAATCTAGCATGGTTTCCGAAATCTTTCTTTCTTGGTGGCCTTGGTAGGTATTTTCAGGGTTTCAAATGCCCTTTTATAGAAGCTCGATTTCAACGACTTCTAGAATCTTTAAAATTATGTTTGTTAAAGGGTTAAATAGATAAAATCAGGTGATTTCTTCGGTCTCCGCCACGGAAGACGTCTAAGCAGGCCCGTAGAGTGAAATTTGGGGCCCGGGGGATTTTTTCCTGGGGTCCTCACATAAATGTGCGACCAAAAAAAAAAAAAAAAAATTTCTCATGCCAATTGTGGGCCTTCAGAAAGCCCGGGCCCGGGGGGGAAATCCCCCTTTTCCCACTCCCCTTTCCGCCCCCTCTCTACAGGCCTGCGTCTAAGGAATGTGTTCATATGATTTTGAAACAGGAAAATTATACAATCAACGTATAAGATCATCTTTTTAAGATTTCCAGCTGATAGATCCGTCCTGGTCGAATATTTTTTATTTTAGACATCAAATATTTTATACTGCCAGGCTCGGACTAGGACCCTAGAGGCCACAACTTGCGGCCGCCACGGTTAAAAGAATTTTCTCCATTAATGTTTTGTGTGCAGTTTTGAATGGCAGCCCTTAGGGTAACTGAGTCCACAATCTACATACATACATACATACATACATGCAGTGAAAAGGGCCTTATAAATGATCTGCGAAAGACGATCGTTGTATTTATTTTGTCCTGTACTGTGTATTCACATTATTGTGCATAACATATACAACCGAACGTAACCAAGGAACACAAAAGATATAGCCTCGCACATACTTGAACGATCATATCTGTCCGTCGGTCGGCTGAAGAAGTCGTCACCTGTGATTTATGAAGTCGATCGTTGTGCCGAGAATAGTTCTTGTGTGCCTCCTACATACATACATACATACATACATACGAGTTTGTATGTAAGGTTAGCTGCCTTTTTTGTGGTTCGGCAGCATGTAGAAAATAAACGAAGCCAGACTGCATGTCTGTCGTCTATACAGACAACGAACGTATCGGATCGGATCGGGTCGGATGGGATGGGATGGGATCGTATCGGGTCGTATCGGATCGTATCGTATCATATCGTATGGTATGGTATGGCATCCGATCGGTGGTTCTATGTACATATGTATATACCATGCACTTTCGTATCGTACTCTTGCGGCAGTTGATGGTGATGATGATCGTGTTGATGATGTTGATGATAATATAAGCAAATACAATAAAAGGCCCGAACAAAACCCAAAAGAAATACCAGCCAGACAGTGTGACGCCGAATTTTGTACGCACTCGAAACTACCTTAACAAATACACATACATACATACGTATGCAGTAATAAACTGTTGGTAACCCTACTACATAAACAATAATACAATGTATTTGTACAGATTAAGCTACAAGTTTGTCCATGAGGAAAATTTATTATCGACCTGGGAATGATATAACAGAAGTCTCTCCATTCGAGTTACTTTAATTTAGCATTTACGTATCTGTACTTTGCACGGCTATGCTACACTCCTTGCCATTAGATTAATGCAAGCTTAAATGGAAATTTCAGTATCGATTTTAACCCTTCGATTCCCATGAATAATTTATTGGTGACAAAAAACAAAAGGAAAAATAAAATTTAACCCATTATGTTTTTAATGGTGCACCACTAACATTGGACACGGCATATACCGGCTGGAAATTTTAACTAGATATTCCAAGGGCCCTAGCTAGATTTTCCAAGTTTATATGTATCTTGGGCCAGACCGAGTAAAGTCTAGCCAGCCCTTTGCTAATTTGTTAATGCTTTGGTTAGAATGGGCCTAGCTAGGAATTTCTGTCTAGGACCTATCTAGATCTGCCAATCCAATTCCCATGGTAGTTTTTTCGTTTTAGGACTAGGCGACGAATTCGAAAATAAAATTATTCACATATCGAGATGGTGATGGTGAGGTTAGTGATGATTATTGTGTTGATGACGATGATGATGACGATGGTGATGACGATGGTGTTGATGACGGTGATGATGACGAATGGTGTTGATGTGATTGATGCTGATGATGATGATGGTGATAATGATGATGTGTGATGATGATGTGTGTGATGTTGATTGATGATTGTTGTTGATGTGGTGTTGATGTGATGGTTTGATGAATGGTTTGATGTGAATGTTGTATGATGATGATGATGTTGATGATGATGTGTGTTGATGAGATGGTGTGTGATGATGATGGTGTTGATGATGTGATGTTGATGATGATGTGTGGTGTTGATTGATGGTGTGATGATGATGAGATGTTGATGATGTTGATGTTTGATGATGTGTGTGATGTGATGTGTGTGATGTTGATGTGATGTGTTGATGTGATGTGTGATGGTGTGATGGTGTTGATGGATGGGATGAATATATGTGATGGTGTGATGATGAGTGATGATGAGTGTTGATGTGATGTGATGATGTGATTGATGGTGTGATGATGGTGTTGATGATGATGTTGATTGATGTTGATGGTGTTGATGGTGATGGTGTTGATGGTGATGTGTGATGTGTGATGGTGTTGATGATGTTGTGATGATGGTGTGATGTGTGATGGTGATGATGGTTGATGTGATGATGGTGATGATGTTGATGATGATGGTGTTGATGATGTGATGATGTTGATGATGGTGTTGATGGTGTGATGGTGTTGATGGTGTGTGATGTGTTGTTGATGATGTGTTGATGGTGATGTGTGATGTGTTGATGGTGTTGATGTATGTGATGATGATTGTTGTGGTTGGATGGTGTTGATGGTGATGATGATGTGTGATGTGTGATGTGTTGATGGTGTGATGGTGTTGATGTGTTGTGTTGATGTGTGATGTGTGGTTGTTGATGTGTTGATGTTGTTGATGGTGATGATGTGTGTGATGATGATGTGATGTGATGGTGTGTGATGGTGATGATGGTGTTGATGTGTTGATGGTGATTGATGGTGTTGATGGTGTTGATTTGTTGATGGTGATGATGGTGTTGATGGTGTTGATGGTGATGATGGTGATGATGGTGTTGATGATGGTGTTGATGTTCAAATTTGAAAATATACTTTCCGACAGTTCTCCAGCGCTCCTGAGATGACTGAGAATTTCTTCAATTCATGGCTTTATATACGTTTCCAACATCATGAATTCAGTGAGAATTGTAGGAATTTTTTGAAAAAAAGTAGCATTTCTCGGGGTAGTTTTGCATTTGAAGGGAAATAATGATTGGAAATTTGTTTTCAAGACGAATACCAACAAAGGGCACTATGAGCATATTGGGAGGGAATTTTTGGGGGTTCAAGCCCCCCTCGAAATATGGGAAATTACAAAGGGGATGGAGAAAATGATCTCGGTGGATAGTTTTGTTATGCCCTAAACCACTTCTGAAAGAATTTTTTACGTCGGTGCGTTTGGTGCGTTTCCATGTCCCCACGAACCCCACCATGGCTTGTTTTAAATCAGCCCTCGAACTCAGCGAGCCATAGATTTAAGCAGTGATGCCAACTTCGCGCTTTTCGCGCTAGATCTAGCGCTTTTGGAAGGCCCGCGGCGCAAAAACTTCTTTTTAGCGCCAAGCTATTTTTGGGCGAAATCTAACGCTTTTTCGTTGCGTTCATTAAAGTGTTCAAAGTAGTTTTTCCTTCAATTTTCAACATTGTAATAGCGTAAGCCAAGTATTGCTTCCTAAAAACTAATACTGATCTTTTAGAAAAACAACACGTTCCCTTAAAACGCTTTTTTGGTTGATTTAGCGCTTTTTGAAATTAGAAATTGGGAATCATTGTTTTCCCGTGCTTTTTAGCGCGTTTTCAAAATCAATCAGCGCTTTTTCCATCTGAGTAGTTGGCAACACTGCGGTCATGGTGATGATGATCATGGTGATGATCATATATAACAATATATGTCACTCTCAGAGATATTGCGCGGGATGTTTCGCGCCAGTTAGAAGAAGATGTTACTCGGCAGGCAAAAGAAGAGCGAGAGGGAAATAATTTTGGTGAGTACCTGAGTACAAAATGCTCATTTTGGTGGGTACCCAAGACCGTGGTGGGTACCCAAGACCGTGGTGAAAAGAGCCAAAATGGAAACGGCTCCTGAGTGACATATATAGTTATATATGGTGATGATGATTATAACTTTCCCACCTTCTGGCTTCACCACGTCGAGAATAATCTTCAGAAATATAATTAGAGCGTTCGGCTTTATGAGTCCAAAATGAGTCAGAATCGAATCCGAAATGAGTCCGAAATATTAACTAAGTATAACGCTCAGAAATATGAGAAAAAACTGAGTCCAAAATGAGTTCGAAATGGATTCGAAATGAGTCTGAAAAATTTGAGTAAACATTATGGCGCATATCCATAAAAATGAGATGAATCTCTGACTTAAGTCAATCAAGATAAATCTTGAAACGCATAAGTCAATTATTCTTCTTGCATGTCCTATTTTTGAGTTCTCAAAAAAGCAGTAAAATTTATAGCAAGTACTCATTTTAAATCTTCAAGGCTTCAAAAATGATTAATGGGATGGGGAATACATGTGGATAAAAAATTTGAATCTTAAATAATTCTAAACTATTTAGGATTATGACGCTCTGAGATACAATGAGTCCGAAATCAGTCCAAAATGGCCCTGCTGGCGGTGGTGGTGCTGGCGGTGACAGAGGGCTTCCCTCTTTTAGAAATGGACAGATTCCTAAAAATTCCTTAATTAAGATTAGGGCGAGCCGATCGACAATTCATATTTCGATTATAAAAATTATCGATTGTCAAATTTATCGATAATCGAAACTATCGATGATGGTGGCAAGGTTGGTGATAATGATGGTTAGGTTGGTGATGATGGTGATGATGATGGTGTTTATGGTGCTTATGTTGTTGATGGTGATGATGATGTTGAATGGTGAAGATGGTGATGATGGTGTTGGTGATGTTGGTGATGTTGTTGATGATGATGGTGATGGTGATGATGATGGTGATGATGATGGTGATGATGATGGTGTTGATGATGGTGATGATGATGATGGTGATGATTATGGTGATGATTATGGTGATGATGATGGTGATGATGATGGTGATGATGTTGTTGATGATGATGGTGAGGTTGGTGAAAATGGAAACGGCTCCTGAGTGACAATCACAAATGACAAATTTCTATCTAATACAACAGGAAATCAAAAAAACAATTGATTTTAATTTTTACACTGAGAAAAATTTTCCACAAAACTGAAAAGACAATTTTAACAATTTTTTTCAATGTATTTCCAGTTTGACGCCACTCTACAAATTTTTTTAAAAGCCTTTTTAAGGACCTTTCGAATTGCTTAAATGTTTCTAAATATTTTGAAAAAAAAAAAACTTTGGCGTTAATAAAAAATTCAACGCCTATCACCCATGGGTGGCAACATTGGTGATTGAAGATTTAAATGTAATTCTTACATATTTCAGATATTCGAAATATCGAGCCTTAAAAAGCATCGTGCGTGCACCGCGCATATGGGACGATTGTTAACTGGACTTAAAAACGAACAACTGCGAATTAATTGGGATTACCGTAATATACTTAATAAAATCGACCGCTTGTCAAACATGTTCTCATTTTCTTGATTTCGCGCATTAAAATCTATAAATAGTTCGAAGAATTTGAAAATATTTACTTTTTATTTTTTATTTTTTCTGTTGTATTTTTTCTTTTTCGTTTCCTTATCTCCGACTTAACTCATGCATACATAAATGGCGTCAATTGTGAGGCAAAGTGGCGGCCGAGGAATATTTTATAACATATTAATTGAATAACAGATAATTGCAATGTGCAACGATATCAATTTATTGGGTATGTTCTAGATTTCGACCCGAATCAGAGAAAGAGGTGTTCTAGCTTTCGGTTTCGGGATTCGAAAACACCCGATTCAGTGGCGTAGCGAGACATTTCGGCGCCCGGGCCACAATGGAGGCACATGCAGGAAATGCCGACCCCTCCAATCGGCCTCAGTAAAAATTCCTTCGTAAAAATTGAAATATGATTTGGCGCCCGGGACGACTGCCCCCTTCTCCCTAACCCGATTTGAATTCGACAAGAAGTTGTCCACTCAGCGAAATTCATTATTTTTGGAACAATTTTAAGCCGGGACCTATACAAATTTCTATGAAAACTGGCGGAAAAGTTCACGTGAAATATTATTCAAAATAGGGGCGATGATTTTATATTCGTATAAAGCCCAAAATCCAATATTGCGAGAGTGCGCGACGTCACGAAAATTTTTTGCGTGACGCATTTCAATCTCCAATGAGAGTTTTGCGTCACGCAGATAGCTCATTTTCGCTTATAGTAATGCAATATTTGAACCAAGTACCAATCTAACGAGTACCGAGTACTCTTAAAAATTAAACGTTATCACTTGAGTTTAAATTTTAATTCAAAATTTTCAAAAATTTTCAAAATGAACCAAAGCCCGCGAAATATTTTAAAAGCTCTTTTTCACGGAACAATGAACGGTTTTGTTTGTATTAGTTTAAACGAGTACACAATAGCGAGTACTCAAAAAATAGCTACATCATTAAGCTGTCAAATTGCCTCGCAACGAGAAATATTAAATTTTTCAAAATGTTCTCGCTACGAGGTCTCGCAGTGCGATACATTGGGGCTTGAACCATATGATTGAATGTATTGAAATTTGTGTGCGTCTCGTCTCGCGCTCTCGCATCGGACTCTCGCAATGTTGGATTTTGGGCTAAGACTTCGAAATTGTTGATCGAAATTAATTTCGACTCGAAAGTCTGCTGACATACCCGTATATTACTGGGTTGCCCGTACTAAAAATCTTCTCTTTATAGGATTGATAGAGGAGGTCATGATGAGCCAAAAAACCTTACGCGAGGGGGTCAAAAATGTAACCCTGCCGAGTATTAGAGAGAACAAATAAATTACATGCTAATAAGGAATTTTCAATAAAGGTTTTCAGCAAATTGTCTGGGCTTTTTTTTTTAGTGTACGAAAGTTTTTTGGTAGTCAATTTGAAACTTTTTTATGGAGTTTTTTTTTTCCTATCAAAATGATAATTTTGAATATATTTCTACATTTTTGGATTTTGGCAGCTGTTTTGATATGAAAAAGGCACAAAGTTTACTCATGTTTGTCTACATCTAGGTTAGAGTTCCTTCAAACCTAAAGTACATATATAAACATGTCATACTTTGTTTGTGGTTTCACCTCAGAGAAAAATATCTTTTGCACAGGACACACTGTATACACCTATGTAGGTTCATTAATAAATAAACATACATATGGGCATTTCCAGACAAAGTATGGTTCTTGTCGCGTCCGTAATAATGTATCTAATTGACATTCGGTTCTGCTAAGAATGATTTTTATAAATGTTAAAGTTTGAATGCACTTTCTTGCAGCTCATGAGGACGTTAACATTTATCAAAATCATTCTTAGCAGATCCGATTGTCAATTAGATACATACATTATTACGGACGGTGAACTCGGTTATTTTAACCTGCTTTTTCAGTTAATATAACTACCTTTTTCTCTCGGTGTAAATATACCTCATTCTATCCTCGGAAGGAACATTTTCCCCGCGCTTGAGACCGCTCTCTGTTGGGTGTTTTCGCAGCATTTTGAATCATTTATTATTATTTTTTTTTTTTTGTCGAGAGAGAAAACAACTTCTATCCAATATATCCAAGACTTCATCATCAAGACTTAATCATCAATAAAATTGTTGAAGTTTATGGGAAACAAAATTTATAAGTAATAATACTTCAAGACATTTTATTTGTTTTCCAGATTTCAATCTGTTTTCGCACATGCTTTTCGGACTTTGTTATATACTCTGGCATGTTTCAAAAGTTTGAAAAAAAAAAAAAAAAAAAAAAGTATCTCTTATCTCTTAAAACCAATATTGTTTAAATGAAAGAAATAAATTATTATATTAATGGTGATTTTTTGATTTTTTTATGACAAAACTATTACCAACCCCAAATTAATACGAAAAAAAAAAATCGTTTCCCTCATTCTTGGCTATAGAAAAAACAAATATAAAAAACAATCGTGAACTTACCGATAGAATAGAATGCAAGCATAATCCCGAAAGTGTTACAAATTCGATTGAAAAAAAAAAAAATAAAAATAAAAACAAATAAATAGAAAAAACACAAAACGTATTTTAATCAGTTGAATGGGCGCGCGTTTTTGAAGACACACGCGAAGAAGAAGAAAATCACTTGCGAAACGAAACAATCGGAAAGATTCAACATTTATGGGATGGCTGGCTATGGAGCTTGAAAAATAGTAGAAACGCATTCATACGTAGCAATTAACTCCAATTATCCGTGATCTTAAATAAAATTTAATTGCCATAAAACAACGTTTGGATGAGAAAAGATCAGACTTTTGAACACAGGGCACTGCAAACGATCGACGCCAATTGAGTGTCATATTTCGCATTTAAATATTGCAGCAGTTTTATTTTTTCTCTATTTTTTTATTATTTTTTTTTTTTCTTATTCTTACAAGGAAAAATTCTTATAAAAATTGCAACACTAAAAGTTAAAACAATAAGAGAGAAATTCTGAGGAAAGCCGCGATGAACGTGAAGAACGAACTTCAATTATTCGAATAAGAAATAAAATGCCGGGAATCAAGTAACCAACCGAACGCGGTCATGCCTCTATTAAAACTGAAAAGCTTGAAGCTTTCGATGTGGCAAAGCTTTGCGCGGACTTTTTTTTTTTTTTTTTTTTTTTGAGACATAAACAAATAAAGCATTTTATGATGCGCTTAAATAATTGCGCCCCCCAGAGAAACAATTGATCAGGCATGAAAAGGCGGGAAAAGTTCGGCGAGCAGAGCAAATTTAAATTTGGCAAAAGAAAAAGTTTTCGATATGAACGTGTTTACATATATGTAAAAAGAAAAATTATAAAATTTTATTCAAAATTTTTGTTATTTTGAAAAATTTGTTGAAAAATTATTTTTAACCCATTTCAGACCACTGACCGATTTCAAAAAAGTCCATCTCTCTCTTTCGGTTCCAGGTTATATCATGGCGTGCGAGATGCCGAAATAAAGCCCAAAATCCAACATTGCGAGAGTGCGAGAGTGCGCGACGTCACGAAAATGTTTTGCGTGACGCATTTCAATCTCCAATGAGAGTTTTGCGTCACGCAGATGAAAGCATAATTTCGCTTCTAGTAATGCAATGTTTGAACCGAGTACCAATCTAACGAGTACCGAGTACTCATAAAAATTATACGCTATCACTTGAGTTTAAATTTTAATTCAAGTTTCAAAATTTTCAAAATGAACCGAAGCCCGCGAAATATTTTAAAAGCTTTTTCACGGAACAACGAACGGTTTTTGTTTTATTAGTTTAAACGAGTACCCAATAGCGAGTACTCAAAAAATAGCTACATCATTAACCTGTCAAATTGCCTCGCAACGAGAAATATTCAATTTTTCAAAATTTTCTCGCTACGAGGTCTCGCAGTGCGATACATTGGAGCTTGAACCATATGATTGAATGTATTGAAATTTGTGTGCGTCTCGTCTCGCGCTCTCGCATCGGGCTCTCGCAATGTTGGATTTTGGGCATAAAGCTTGATTTATTGGCTTTTAAATTCATTCAGGCCAGTGGCGTGTCCAGAGAAAGAGTGTTTTGATAGTGTTTAAATTTTCCACAGTGGTATATTGAACAATTATAAGACATTAACCCAAAAAATTTTTTGGGGGGCTAGAGGAAGTTTAGAGAGATGACCAAAAACCAAAAAAATCCAAAAAATTCATGGCGTCCGATTTGGATGAAAATTTTTATATAGAATGAATGAAAAATTCTAAGAATTTAGCACTAAAATTTTTTCAAAAAAACTGGTCCTTTTTGGACCAGTTTGGAACTAGACCAAAACTAGACTAGTTGTAATCCATTCCTCGAAAAAATTTTGACGCCAAAAGTCTTAGAATTTTTCATTTAAAATTTAAAAGGGACTTATGAAGACCCTGTGAATTGTCTAAAAAATTCGTGACAAAAAATGTTCACCTGCTTTTTTTTAAGGTAGCTGGCCAAAAATGGATTAAGAAATTTATTTTCGTTTAACCCTTTACTGCAGACGAAC
Source organism: Chlorops oryzae (assembly GCA_020466095.1). Taxonomy (NCBI): domain Eukaryota; kingdom Metazoa; phylum Arthropoda; class Insecta; order Diptera; family Chloropidae; genus Chlorops; species Chlorops oryzae. Next base: position 3,618,884 of record CM035806.1, on the reverse strand, counting down.
CCATATATGATTACTGACAAAAAATAAAAAACCGGAACAGGTTATTTGTTGATGATATACATACAGTAAAAACTCACAAAAGTTAACCCATTTGATTTTTGGACTTATTGACTGTATTATGATTTGTTAACTTTCTAAGGATATAATAGAAAAAAATTGTATATTACTATGCCACTTTAGAAGCAACAGTTTATTTAAAATGGTGCATTTTTCCACCATTGACAATTTTTTATGCTTTTATTGTTTATGCTTTTGTGGCATTGATAGGATTACATCCAAAACACACATGCGCTAACGCCAAACAATACGAGTCATGCCTGGTTTCCCATTGTGCAAACATTTAACACATGCGAAAATATGGAAACATTTACAATCAAAAGCGCAATTGATTGATGCCTGGTTTTCAATAGTGCAGGAATTCTTTCGCATCAATTCGTGCAAGCATTTAACACACACAAATAAATAGAACAACCCAGCAGTTATTTAGGAAGTGCATTACCAAAGTAATGCGTTTTTTCATCTATGAAAAAGGAATGCAAAGTAAATTGAACAAATTTGCATGGAGAGGTAATCGAAAAGGTAATGTGTTGCCTTATTTGTTCACTCCCAAAGCAAAGCGTTACATGGGCCAAAATTCTTTTTAATGTCTTCACTTCTGTCCCTGTCAATGAAAATCAGTTTTTCTGAAGGAGCAAACCATAGTAATAAAAAATTAATTTTAACAAAAAATTTATGAATAACGAAACAAAATACTCTAGTCGAATTGAAAAAAATCAATGATTAACAAAACTAAATTTTTTTCCTTCGCAAATTACGGTAACATTGTTGTCTTATCTTGTCTTGTCTTGCCAAACAAGACAACAATGTTACTGTAATTTGCGAGTAAACAAGATGGAAGTTTGGTAATGTTCGATTTTTTCCAATTGGACTAGAGTATTTTATTTCGTTATTCATAAATTTTTAGGTAAAATTTATTTGTTATTTATTTGATTTGCTCTTTTACGAACACTGATTTTCGTTGACAGAGACAGAATTTTAGGCATTAAAAAGAATTTTGGCCCACATACTTCAATAGCATTACTTGAGAATGCAAATAGGCATGCATTACAATCCCTACGACATCGCCGTGTTAATCGATGCATAAACAGTACGCCATTTTGAATCACTTTTTCCATTACCATCGGTTACAAATAACTGCTGGCAAGTTACAATCCAAAGCGTTGTTGATTGAAACTGATTCCATATGCTTCGATGTGTTGAATGTTTGCAGGAATTTATGCCCATTTTAAGGCTTTTTTTCGGAGCCCTTATCATAAGTGGTCCCGATGATTCTTTTACTCATAACAACAAAAAAAACATACAAAAAAAAATTATTTTAATGTTTATCTAATGTAATGTTTCAGCTTAAACTAAAAAAAAAAAAAAAAACAAACAGCAATACGTCCATAAAAATGGCAAAGCAAACATCAAAAAAATTGTCCCCTTTTATCGGTTTCAACTTTTATCAATGATCCTGTAGTAAAACGTCATTTCAAAATAGACCCACCTTGTGAATTTCAACTAGCCATAAAAACTATGGAGCGTTACCTAAGGTGGACCTTATAGGTTCCTGCTACTTCCCAAAATAGGGGGGTTTATTTTTTTTGAACCTAAAGATTTTGTTTTCTCTTTAAGTCGGCATCTAGACTCGATTTAAAAATGGTGTTCGCCCACACCACAGAGTTGATCCTGGTGGTTGGACTTTTTTTTTCACATTGCTAGATTTTTTTTCGTCATATTTAATTAATTTTTTTTATTATTTTAAAAATAAAAATTTTTTTCTTTAATATTAAATTTTTTTATTAAATTAAAATTTTATTTTTCAATGAAAATTTTTTGCATGAAAAATTTATTTTATTTACAAAAATTGAGCCAAAAACAATAGCATTTTGAAAACTATTAAATTCCTTGTTTGGTAATGGTTAAGGCAGACTTAACCAGACGGGTTCAGGTTTTCAACAAAAATTAAAAAAAAATAATAGTTTAAACAAAAAATTTAAAAAATAAAAACAAAAAATAACAAAATAAAAAAGAAAAAAAAATATAAAAATTAATTTTTTTCCCAAAATTAAAATATTCAATTACCTCCAATATCCAAAATCTCCCATGGTATCTTCATGATACCTTTAATTAGGCCCCAGTTAAAGATTATTGATGCATTAAAGTAATATGTGGGGACATTGAGTCTATTTAGGTGCCCTAGTTAGTGGGTAGTCTCAATTACTCAGGATGGAAAATTCTCGATACGAATATTTGCGCAAACATGCACAAACATGAATACCTGCAAAACATTTGTGCGATGATTGTGTCACAACGGAGAATGACAAAAAATAAAGAAGAAGAACAAATGCTGCTGAGTTATTCTATGCCAACGCTTACATCGGAACAATTTGTAAAATTTAGGGGGAAACAAACGAAATTTACCAGAACAATGAGTAAATAAAATTTTCAAAATTTCACATTAAGTAAACAGAGTTTTTGAATTTTCAAGTCAAAAAGGCTTGGAGCATATAGGACTATAGGTCTAACTCTTCTTCTTCCCATATCCTGTCAATGTGTTAGATGCTACGCTGCTTCAACATATGTTCATATATGCATGAGGAATAAGAGAAGCACGCTATGGCAGCGAAATCTTTAGCATCTGCTGTGGTGAAATGCATTGCCACTTTTAATTTTAATTTTGGGAGACTTTTCGAGTTACATGTACATATAAAATATCTACCAAACTCATAAAATGCCATGAAAAGCTTGTGATAAACATAAAAATAATCATAGGAAACTCAATATTAAGTTGAGAAATAGAAATGGTATATTTTTTGTCCTACCCCGTCCACATAACTTTTTCGATCACACTTTTTCGTACAAAGAATACTAAATTCTATATACAATCAAATTCGTAGCATGTTAGTCAATAAATGATGTGTCAATTTATTACAATAATGAAAACAATTCGTGCAATTAAGCAAAAGTATATCGTAATATATTTATTAAAGCTTTAATTATAACTTTTAAAGCATATAAATAAATTCCGAGCTGTATCGCCGTGGTTATACGTTTGTAATTTTCTTGCAAGTAAGGATCATAGTTTGCCAACTTTGTAAGATCTACCACGTATTAGTTGTTGAGTAGCTTTTGGTAGAATTTCGAAAAAATCGAGAATTTGTTGAATTTTCCATAATTCCTGCTTAAGGTTATTTGTTGGTCAGCTTAGATTTGGTGAATATCCCCAATTTGTTAAATTTCTATGCCTGTCACAATTGGTGTATATCCACAATCGCGGCAAGAGGCTTTTCGAGTCGACATGTTGAACTAAACAGTCTAATCATAAAAGGCATTGGTAAGTTACGTAGATTCGCTAAACAGTGTTGCCGATTCGCGAATAACACTATCTTACAAATAATTAATTTTGAATTATTCTGAACAGCTAAAAGAAATTTATACAGATTTTCTCCTTCATCGGCATCTAAAAAAACTAAGGCATTTAAAAAAAATTGGTCGATTCCTTACCCAACAAAATGAGATATGAGTTTTCAAAATCTATGGATATACATATCTATGGATAGCTATAACCACGGCTCGGATTTTGATGCGTTTATAAATTTAAAGCATACTTTATGGGGCAAACATTTTGCGAATAAGTTGAGCCAAGTTGAACTTTAAACCGCTTTTCTAACTTCAAAAAAAAAAAAATCCATATTGAAGTTAAAAATCGATTTGAATCTTAACTTTATGTGAGTTGAACAAAAATTTTACTCCATAAAGTATGCTTTAAATTTATAAATGCAACAGAATACGAGCCCTGATTATAATTTTATAGGCGATATTTTTGTGGCATACTTAGCGGCTGGTTATCGTTAAAGTATCGATAGGAATGTAATCAATGTATGTTAAGGTATATATATATATTATTTCCATGTTCCTCGTTGCCCTGGTAAAGAACTCATTTTTTCAGCGACTCTTTTGAATTTCAACACTTTTAAGTTCAATTCAAAAATTTGTCGTTTTGATGCGAAAATCCGATTCTTATTCGATTTTCGATTATCGAATTTAGCCATACCTAATAGTACGCTCGCACGACATAGTGTAGCTATGGCTACTTGAAGAAACATTGATATTTATCCGTTCTAAAAAAAAGCAATCTTGCTTCGTTTTGACAGTTTTCTTGAACATATCCAATTTTCACTTTTATCGTTGAAATCATTATTATATGTTCGATATTCGTTTTTCTTTCGATTCTCGATTAAAAAACAACGGGGTGATAACAAATTTCATATGTTTCGCTACTTTTTGTTATGGCCAATGGCTCATATATGCAGTAATTAAAGTGCGCATATACAGCACACGCAAAAAAAAAAGTTTTAAAAGCGCAGGGTTGCATGCGGCATTTCGGCTTTAAGGGCCAATATTACCAAGCATATTTAAGAATTTTTTAAAATAAAAATCCGCTTTTGGTTTTTACTATTCCAATTTTTAAAAATATTTTAAATCACCTCGGCACTGCGTTTAAATATGATATCAAATTTGAGTTCGATCAGTTCAAAAACCAGCTGTTTGGAAAAATTCAAAGAAATAATTTTCAAAAAAAAAAAAAAAATGCAGTTTTGGAAATAACACAATACGATAGACAGGACTAAAAGCTTTGGAGTCACAGGGCAGCAATTTGGAGTACGAAACAATCGTTAGAATGGCTCTTTATAGAATCCGTTTTTAAAATAACGATCTAGCCAGTGGTCAAATGTACTCACAGCCCTGGAAGTAGATGGTGCTTTCGTAAATTTCGATGCTTAAAAAATTTCGATATTGAAAATGAACAGCCCTATTATGATTGTCGACTACTGATAGAGAATCGAAAAAGTTCTATCTTCGACAAAAATTTTTAATTTTCTACATACTAGAAAATGAAAAATTTTAGTCGACGATAGATCTTTTTCGATTCTCTATCAGTAGTCGACAATAGTGATGTTGCGAATATTCGCATTCGCATTCGTATTCGCGAATATTCGCATATTTCTGGACATTCGTATTCGCATTCGCATTCGCAAAATTTTGTGCGAATATTTGGCGAATATTAACGTCCGAAAAATATACAAATCCTATGGATGTTATAGTTTTCTTTTATGTAGATTGACTTGATATGTATATTGATTTGTAGATTTCAAAACAATATTTAAAAGTTATTCAAAACAGGCTTGGAGAACAAATTTAAATTCATTTTCTTTACGAAAACAGATTAATTAAATAACTTATTTTTCTGAATCATTGGGCAGCACTCTAACAAAAAATATGTGGGGCTTACACGGCACTTCAGCTCTCAATAACAAATCATAGATAAGTGGCGCTTAATTTAAAACTGAACATTCGCATTCGTATTCGCGAATATCGGCGACAGATATTCGCATTTGCATTCGCATTCGCGAATGTTTAAAAAACCACATTCGTAACATCACTAGTCGACAATCGTAATTGCGGTGGAAATTTATTTTTAAAAAATTTTCATTTTAATTTAAAAAATTTTTAAATATGCTTGGTAATATTGGCCCTAAGTCATCAGAGAAATTATCATGTTAATTTTTTATGCAAACGGACCGTCCATATATTACGTCAGCACGTTTTTGACCATTTTATACCCCCTCTCTCTCTCTCTCTATCTCATCATCAAGCGCCATCATCGATCATCGATAAAAAAAATTGTATGGCGAAGTGTGTACTGCGCCATTTACCCTCGTCGTGACGCGCGAATGCGAACCGGAGCATTTGCGCACTGAGCCGTGTGAACGTACTGTAACAAACGAATCGAAGCGCAAAGAAAAAAACGAAACTGACTTGATTGTGTGGAAGGCGCAGTAGTAGTAGCTCTCAATCATCAACAGTCTGCACTTGAAACAGTTTGAAAACAGGTTGCTTTGAGGATTGCTCTGCTGCGAGCGAATGTGGTCGTAACGACTGGAAATGGAAAACTTTAAATCATTGTTATTTCATTTAGTGAAACTTGCATCGATAGCCATATTTGTGGACATGGCTATAGCGATGCCGCCAGGCGTTCCGGAAATTCCACCTAGTCTTTACAATGCAAGCGACAGGGTGTGCATATTGACCAAGGCCAATTTCGAGGCGAATGTCGTCCAGCAAAATCACTCGACGTTGGTCGAGTTCTACAATAGCTATTGTGGCCATTGTCTACGTTTCGCTCCAAGCTATAAGAGACTGGCGGACGAATTGTATTCATGGCGTGAAATAGTGCCAATTTGTGCCCTCGATTGTGCCGTCGAGGAAAACAATGACGTATGCAGGCAATATGAAATAATGGCATATCCAACGATGCGTTATATTGGACCGAACTTTCAACCGAAAGAGGAAAACTACGGAATACCCATCGAGACGCAAATGGTGAACGAAATCCGAACGACTTTGGCAACTTATCTGGCTGCTGAGAATTACACAGCCTCAATGAGCTCCTGGCCAAATCTAAAGCATATGACGGCAGCTGAAATCGCTAGACCATTCGAGACTTTAAATAGCAATTATAATCTTGTGATTGTGGTCATCGAGCCGGAAAATTCGACCGTTGGTATCGAAACGGCTTTGCGATTTCAACGCTGGCCAGCGATTCAAATTCGTCGTGTAACGGATATCGAAATCGCATCGAAAGTGAATATCCATGGTCAAAATAAAGTCGCAACAATTGATCGCAAAGGTGACATCATCTCGTACGAAGCCAACAATGAAACGGTTGAAGTATATTCCGAAATCATTGAGCGTATTTTAAACGAGCATAAATTTTCGGAACGCCCAACTACTGCTGCTGCTGCTGCTGCTACGAATTCGTCGGCTCCAGCGAATGTCCACGAAGCAATTGTGGATGGTCAGAAGGATGCATGGCATCAGGCAATTTTAAATGAAGTCAAAAAGAACAAACATATGGTCTATCAGGCTGACTTGGAAATGGCAATACGTACGGTACTGCATAATGAAATAGCGAAGAGGTCGGACATTAGCGGTGAAAGTCTATTGGCGCTGCAGCGTTTCTTGGCCGTTCTAAAGAACTACAATCCATTGGGTGTGAATGGCCGTATGCTTGTGAATAAAATGCACGAATATGTTGTTCAATATAGTGATCGCTTGAGCGGTCAAGAATTCGAAGAAGAGCTCAAACGAACCGAAGAGCTCTTCGCGCCGATCTATTCTTCAAATGGTTTCGTTGGCTGCGCTGCATCGCGACAGGGTCTGCGTGGTTTCTCCTGCTCCCTATGGCAGCTCTTCCATTATATGAGTGTTCAAGCGTCGAACAATAATTTCAGTAATGATCCATTAGAGGTCCTAGACGCAATGCACGGTTATATAAAAAACTTCTTCGGATGCACGGAATGTGCTGAGCATTTTCAGGTGAGCGTTAAGAAAATTTCATTTTAAACTAGTTTTAAAAGTAATACATTTTATGATTCACTCATTTGTCTTGAATGTATCCCAAAACTTAAAGAATTTCAAAATATATATAGGTACACACCATACATGGTCGAAACTCTCTATAGCGAATTTCAAGGCACCCGAAGAATAATTCGTTATAGAAAGAATTCGTTGTAAGGAGGAAAAAAAATGCATTAAAAATGTCACAAAAAAGCCTTGAGAAAATTCGCTATACAGTAGTTTCGCTATCTAAGAAACTCGTATATAAGAAAAAACCCGCTTTTAAGAAAGGATTCTCAGGGCACCAAGTCCATTTATATTAAGCTCTGTATATAAGAAACTCGTATATAAGAAAAACCCGCCTTTAAGAAACTGTTTACCAAAACCAAAAAACTCTTTTTGTATGGAAAAAATTTTTATATAAGAAACTTGGTTTTTTTTTTTCAAAAATTTAACACCCCTATTTTCAAATATCGGTAGTTTATATAAGAAATAAATTTTCTTATAAACGGTTTTTTCTATATAAGAAATAAATTTTCTTATAAATGGATTCTTATATAAGAAAAAACCGGATATAAGAATGAAATTTCTTGGCAAAATCGACTTTCTTATATAGCAAAACTACTGTAGAGAGAAATTGGTCGAGAGTTCGTTGTAAAGAGCTTCGACTGTGTATATAGGATATAGGGTATTTCGCTCTACTGAAAACAGCTATCATTTAACAGCCGCCGTTTCCAAGAAGTTACAAAATAACAAATAAAAAAACCCACAAATCGATTATTATCAATACAGTGGTGACCTATCTTATCATCGTAGACGAGGCAGCACCGTACTTTATTATGATTTTCCTTATAGAATATGGATTGAAGGCCTTTGTTTAATAGCCCTGGAGATTTTAAAGCGAATGCGAAAATTTCCCTAATTGCCTTGTAATGAGATAAAAGCGTTTTATAACCATTTGTTTTTTCTTTTTCTTTTACTTGATTTTTTTTTTTTTTTTTTTTAAATCTTTAAATAGCATGAAAAGGCGAAATCGATAACGTGGTTTTATGCATAAATCTCTGTTCGTTTCGTTCGATTGCCATTATTATGCAGCGCTCTTTTACAGATACTCGTCTCGTTTTCAGCTTTCACCTTAAGGGGGTCTTCTCATTGAAAACCCGTTTTTTGGACCCTTTTTAAAAAAATTCTTATTTGAAAACGCAAAGAATAATTGAAAACTTTTTTTATTTATTGTATTACAAAAGGTTCAAAGTAAATAAAAAATTTTTTTTTGCCTCGATACGTGGGCTGTTCAAAAAGTACCTAATGAGACTTCAAAGTTGGTGGTGAAAAAAAAAGGTGCAGTCACGGCGGCCACGATTCCGGGTCTCCGGAGCGTCCGAAATAAAAAAAACGGGGTTATAATCAGTATAGATGTAATTCTCGGGTGAACCTCAAGCTTAATTTTGTGATTTTTTTTGACAAAATGGCGGCCATTCAAAAAAAAATTTCAATTTCGGGCTTTTTTTTTGTAGTTTAGTGTAAAAAAAAAAATAGTAAAAAATTTTTTAAAATTATGGTCGAGGTTCACCCGAGAATGGTGACAATTCTGCGTCGATTCCACTTTGTTTCATGAAAATCGGTTCAGTTGAACTGGAGATATCATGGCCGCCAGTTCGAAAAACGTGGTTTCGAGATAAACGCGTTTAAAGTTTGAAGCAACGCAAAAATTACTCGTTTTAGCGCAGATCTTGCTCGACAAAGAAGGCTATATCCTCTAAACTATTTCGAATTTCAAAAAATCCTTTTAGGGGCATATTCACAACTACCCAAGCTATAAATAAATGCAAAAAAAAAAAAAAGTCGAAAAAAAAAGTTGCTCAATGAGAAGACCCCCTTAAATTCCAAATTAGATTAAGCGCGCTATACGGAACCCCCTCTTCTTCCAGTCTTTGTTTTTTCTTGCTACTTAGACCTTCTGACGCTATATAAAAAAAATATATAAATTAATTTTTGTTAAATCGAAAAAAAAAAAAACGCAAAGGCAAACAACAAAACGTTTAGCGCTTTTCATTCTCAATAGTATTTCGCTATTTTGCTGAACAATTGCGCGAATTTGTTCGAATATTGTGACAGCAAACAATTGAGATAAAGAGGAACATGAAAATTGTAGTTTTATATCTACCGTTTAATAAAACACAAATGAGACGAGGCAATCACACGAATCATTGGGCCTAACCCCGTATATACATACATACATACATACATGCCCCTATATATCACAGAGGCAAACAAGCAGATCGCGAGTCAAACCAAACAATGAGCTAAATTCCACATTTCATTGTTAACATGATCATCATGATCGCTGAATGTATGTAATTTGGTTACAAATTATAATTGAATGTTTAAAAAAAAAACTACCTTCGGGGGCTGAATATTTATTTTAGAGTGATACAAGATAATATTTATTTAGAAAAAGGGCTGATTATGCTGATTTGATAAGAATTGTCTTCATTTTCCTACAAAATATTCCTACCTTTTAAAAATGTACTTTTTTTTCGGTCTCTAAATGTAATTACCCCCTTCATGCCCTTTGAGTTACAGTGTCGAATCTCTCAATAAGGAACTCCCCTATGACCAATTTCTCCTCTCTATAGCGAATTTTCTAAACGCTTTTTCGCGACATTTTTAATGCCTTTTTTCCTCCTTATAACGAATTCTCTCTGTAACGAATTTATTTTGTGGTCCTTTGAAATTCATTTTAGAGATTTTCGATTGCATTTAATAGACGGCCCATACATAGATACAAGCATGGATTTTCTATATTTACCCTGTAGGAAATGTCAATAGTGAATCTAAACTTTCTTTCTACTGACCGCGTCAACGTCACTACTGACCAGACCTGGGCAGTCGAATTACAAAATTTTTTCAATTACAATTACTTGTAGTCAGTAGTACTGACCAGTTATACCCGCCCCAAGCCTTTGCCTATTGACATTTTATCATTGAGTAGGCATTGCATGTCAACAATTGACGAACTATTGATGTCGGTACTATTATTTAGACAAAAGGGGTACTCTTTCGTTTTTATAAGGAGACACGTTGTTGACATGGTCAATAATAATGATAAACTATACCTCTTGACAGTACAGTTTCTCCAATGACAACGCCTATAAATACTGTTGACGTTGGAACTAGTTCTCTTGTCTATATTGACGTCAATATAGACATGGGGCCATATGGCGACAGGCTTCCTGCAGGGTACAGTCTGTTAAAACCTTAAAGCGCCTATCTTTCCAAATTCTTTGTCGATCATAAGCAGTGCTGTCTGTCGTTTTCGTATCTGAGAAAGTAGCAAAATGTTTTTAAAATAGTAGTTTTTATAAAATAAAAGGAATATATTAAAAAAAAAAAAGGAAATTTTTAAGCAATAGAAGAAAAAAAACTAGTTAGGGGTTATCCTTTAAAAACCTAAAAAAAAAAAAAAAACTCGTAAACCAAGAAGCCTACAAAATGAATGAATGTAATTTTGTATGAAAAAATTTACACTTTTTCGCTTTTTAAATCTTTTAACTTTGAATGGAATGTCCTAGTTGCTTACAGTATATATATATATAGGCTTGCCAGACAGTTAATTTTTACCGCACAAAGAAGCTATAACAACATTTATTTACAATCAAATAGTAGTACGTTAGCGAAAGGAGTAGTAAAGTATGTAGTACGGCAAGACAAAGAGGAGCAATAAAACTACTATAGTAGCATTTCGACAGCACTGATCATAAGTCTTAAGATTTATTTCTTTCTTATATTTCTTCATAGAAAAATTTTTAATTTAACCCAAATCGTCCCTCCAGTTATTTTGATAAACAAGAAAAAAAAAAAAAATTGAGTGGATGATGGTCAAAGGTTAACGCGAAAATCGATTGCGAAGTACAAAAAAAAAAAAAAAAAAAAAATGGAATTTCCCTTTTTTTTAAATAAATTTTAAATTATCTGTTTTATTATTGGCGTAGCAATTGAAATTGCTTAATAGTGGAATATTAAATTGTTGACTGCCTTGTAAGCGATTGTGCTCCAAAGAAAAACTTTTATTTCATTATCTTTTTTTTCGCGTCAACGTTCTCGTAAGAGAAGTTGTAAGCAAGAAAAAGACGCGACGCGTTGGCTGAAGAATTTCATGCTAAATCGGGGCGTTTTTTTTTCTTTCTTTCTTTCTTTTTTGAAAATCGCTAAGCATGAAAAATGGAAGCAGTCACGACTTTAGATATTTATTTTCTCATGAAAAACAATAAACAATTACTGCGTAGACTCGTTTTGAAGTGTTTCTGTTACAGAATTTCAATTTTCAACAAATTTAATATTTTTATAAATATTTATAAAGTCAAATGTTTTCACAAATGAGCAATTAAATTTCATTGTTAACTTTTGTGCGGGGTTTTATATATATATATATATATATATATATATTTATAAAGAAAATTGCAGATTGTATTTCGCCTTTCACGATTTTGCGAATGGAGAATGCATTCTTAAATGGCGAAATTTTTTCTCAGAAAGGCCCTATGGAAAAGATACAATAGAATCGCCAATAGAATCACGAACCACGAATCAGTAGAATTGCATTCATTTAACAGTTTACACTGGGTTTTGGATGTGGGTTTTTCAAAGTGTCTATTATTTTAAAATTCGTTTCGATGTCGGACTTTGAAGTCAACAATATCAAAAACAAATAGTAGGCATCTGTATGTGTACACCTACATCGGTGAAGGCACAATAACAGCTTTCTTTTTTAATTAAATCACTCAAGTAAATTATGACTTAATAATGATAAGATTACAGACGTGAAAAGTGATATTTAAAAAAGAAAGATGGAAAAAAAATCATGCCTAAATGTAGCAAAAATTTCATCGAAAAATTCAATTCAATTGCTAGGCTCTTTTTTTTTTTTTGGTCTCTGCGGAGGGAGAGTCAATAAACTTTTATGAGCAGTAAAAATCTTCAGGACCAGCATGTGAATGGTTAATGGTTTAATGAATATCTTAACGCCGGTCATCAAACTTGAAACGATCTATTATGGGCCGATGAACGTTGAGGATGACTATCCGTTATTTGCAGCCCCGATTCTAAGGGTCAATATTACCAAGCATAATTAAGAATTTTTTTAAAATAAAAATCCGCTTTTGGTTTTTACCATTCCAATTTTTAAAAATATTTTAAATCACCTCGGCACTGCGTTTAAATATGATATCAAATTTGAGTTCGATCAGTTCAAAAACCAGCTGTTTGGAAAAATTCAAAGAAATAATTTAAAAAATAAAAAAATGCAGTTTTGGAAATAACACAATACGATAGACAGGACTAAAAGCTTTGGAGTCACAGGGCAGCAATTTGGAGTACGAAACGATCGTGAGAATGGCTCTTTATAGAATCTGTTTTTAAAAATAACGATCTAATCAGCTGTCAAATGTACTCACTGGCCTGGAAGTAGACGGTGGTACTGTCGTAAATTTCGATGCTTAAAAAATTGCGATATTGAAAATGAAATTTATTTTTTAAAAATTTTCATTTTAATTTTAAAGTTTTTTTAAATATCCTTGGTAATAACAGGTTGGCTGATAAGTCCCCGGTCTGACACATAGATGGCGTCGCTAGTATTAAATGCATATTATTTTTATATAGTGGCAACCTTCAAATGATTCGTGTCAAAATTTGACGTCTGTAAGTCAATTAGTTTGTGAGATAGAGCGTCTTTTGTGAAGCAACTTTTGTTATTGTGAAAAAAATGGAAAAAAAGGAATTTCGTGTTTTGATAAAATACTGTTTTCTGAAGGGAAAAAATACAGTGGAAGCAAAAACTTGGCTTGATAATGAGTTTCCGGACTCTGCCCCAGGAAAATCAACAATAATTGATTGGTATGCAAAATTCAAGCGTGGTGAAATGAGCACGGAGGACGGTGAACGCAGTGGACGCCCGAAAGAGGTGGTTACCGACGAAAACATCAAAAAAATTCACAAAATGATTTTGAATGACCGTAAAATGAAGTTGATCGAGATAGCAGAGGCCTTAAAGATATCAAAGGAACGTGTTGGTCATATTTGGATATGAAAAAGCTCTGTGCAAAATGGGTGCCGCGCGAGCTCACATTTGACCAAAAACAACAGCGTGTTGATGATTCTGAGCGGTGTTTGCAGCTGTTAACTCGCAATACACCCGAGTTTTTGCGTCGATATGTGACAATGGATGAAACATGGCTCTATCACTACACTCCTGAGTCCAATCGACAGTCGGCTGAGTGGACAGCGATCGGTGAACCGTCTCCGAAGCGTGGAAAGACTCAAAAGTCCGCTGGCAAAGTAATGGCCTCTGTTTTTTGGGATGGGCATGGAATAATTTTTATCGATTATCTTGAGAAGGGAAAAACCATCAACAGTGACTATTATATGTCGTTATTGGAGCGTTTGAAGGTCGAAATCGCGGCAAAACGGCCCCATATGAAGAAGAAAAAAGTGTTGTTCCACCAAGACAACGCACCGTGCCACAAGTCATTGAGAACGATGGCAAAAATTCATGAATTAGGCTTCGAATTGCTTCCCCACCCACCGTATTCTCCATATCTGGCCCCCAGCGACTTTTTCTTGTTCTCAGACCTCAAAAGGATGCTCGCAGGGAAAAAATTTGGCTGCAATGAAGAGGTGATCGCCGAAACTGAGGCCTATTTTGAGGCAAAACCGAAGGAGTACTACCAAAATGCTATCAAAAAATTGGAAGGTCGTTATAATCGTTGTATCGCTCTTGAAGGGAACTATGTTGAATAATAAAAACGAATTTTGACAAAAAAATGTGTTTTTCTTTGTTAGACCGGGGACTTATCAGCCAACCTGTTATTGGCCCCTAAATATTCCCGGCAACATTTTTCGTGCATATTTAAAAAAAAAAACCTGCCCTTCTAAGCATATTGGGAAGGGGATATGAAGGGAGCAAAAACTTCGAACATTTTTTTCTTTTTTTGATGTGCTTTTGAGAACACTTCCTTTTTTCGGCGGAGAGAAATTTCTGGGGGAAAAACTCCCGCCGACTATTTAATTAGAATAGGGCTGTAAATAAATACTTTCCGGGAATTGTTCGAAAAAAATTTTCACCGCCGAAAAAACGAGGACTCTTCTTAGAATGTGATGGCCTCTAGTTAAAAATTTTCGAAAATTCATGCTCCCTTTATATATTCCCTTCCCAGGGATATTTTGACTCGGGTTGTTAGAAGGACTGGAATTCGACTTGTCACAGGTTTTCTCACTGGACATTGTAGAGTAAACAAACATCTGTTAAACCTTGGTTTAACTAGAGACGACAGCTGCAGATTCTGTAACGAAGAAGAGGAGACAGCGGAGCACATTATGTGCCACTGATAGTGATAGTCTTGCAAGACTCAGACCTCCGCAATGGAGGTAGGCAATACATCTCCACGGGACATTGTGGCATTCTTGAATGCCACTCGCCTATGGAATTAGAAAAGGGTAGTCACAATAATCCTTGCAGGATGCAGTGACGCGGAGACTCGGTTCCCAAACCCATTGTTAATCTAATCTAATCTAATCTAGAAGGACTGAAGTAGCCAAGAAAAAACTAATCTTTTTTTTTCGATGGAAAGTCTAAGGAAATGATGGCCAATTGTTTTGCGTTTCATAACTGCGAGAGAGTGTATGGAACCTTTCTTGTTTCCAAGATAAATTCTTATACACATAGTTCCAGATTGCATATACAAAAGCGTATGAAAACGAATGGGGGAAAACCTACTGGGCCGATTGTTAAATTTCTTTGTATAAGGTACGGTTTTTTCTTTCTATTTCGATCTATTATAATTGCTTTTGTTCTTTTTCCAATAAACATGCAAATGAGCGTTTCCAGGGAATTTGTGATTTTGGCAGATCGTTTAGGTGTCTGTCTAGTCTATTCAGCTTTGTTCGAATTGTCTCGATAGTTTCAATATTGCGAAACGAAAAAAAAAAGAATGTCTAAATATTTACATTTGTCTCTTATATCATCAAATGTTATGTATACAGTAGTATTGTGCAAAACAAGAGCAACCATAATTATTTTTCACCTTGTTTTTATTATTTCTGTATATACATAGGTATTTCCGAAAACGGACGTAACAGTTACTTTAGCAATTTTAAGTCCCGAATTGAAGAATGTGGAAAATGTTTATTTTGTTTCTAACTATTATCGCGGAGCTCTCTTACGGGCTTTTATACTTTATACAGTAGTTTCGCTATATAAGGAAGTCGATTTTTCCAAGAAATTTCATTCTTATATCCGGTTTTTTCTTATATAAGAATCCGTTTATAAGAAAATTCTTTCTTATACTTATAGAAAAAACCGTTTATAAGAAAATTTATTTCTTATATAAACTCCAAGGATCAGCTCTATCTCCTCTTTTGTTCATATTAGTTATGGATTCAATTACCGAAGACCTATAAATATCACCTCCCTGGACGTTACTATATGCAGATGACGTTCTTCTTGCCTCAACCAATAAAAACAATTTACAGCAACAAGTACAAGACTGGCATGATAGATAGATTGTCTATGTTTGGACTCAGTGGTTATTGAGGGAAATATGCTAGGTAAGCATCTTCAAAGGTGTATTTGGAGCACTAATCTCATGGTCCGCCCATTCTGATTTATGCATCAATTTAAAGGGGAAGAACTAAGCTTTATTTCAAAATTAAAAAATAAAAATAAAAAAATGACGTCTCTCCTAGAAAATCAAGAAATAAAACTAAAATGCCAAATTTTCCTCATTTACCGTTATCGAAAAATTTTTTAAGTATTGTTTTCGAAAAGTTCAGAAATTTTTTTTAAGAAACATTCGAAAAATTTTTGAAGCGAGGCGATTTTAGCCCCATTGTAATTCAATGAAATATGTTCTTCGAAGCAAAAATCTAAACTTTGACACCCTGTATCTCGGCAACCTGTGATTAAAATTTACTCTTTTTTTTTGCACATTTAACGTACTCTTACATCTTAACAACTGTACCAAGTTTCATCCAAATCGGGGAGAAAAAATTTTGCCGGTGGTACACTTGACGTGTTTTGCCCCACGTAGACATCATCCGTAGACGCTATGGAGTTGCGCCAATTATTGGGAAAATGCGAGAAGCAAGGCTACGCTGGTATGGACACGTCCTGAGAGCAAATGAGGAGACTTTGGCAAAGAAAGGCTACGCACTGGAAATTTAAGGTTGCAGAAAACGGGGGCGTCCGAAACAGCGCTGGATGGATACAATAAAATGGGACCTAGAGGCTGTAGGACTTACCTCGAATGATGCAACCGACAGAACAAAATGGAGGAACTGGTCGCGTTTTGCGGACCCCGGGATAGACCGGGATAGTTAAACACGCAAGAAGAAGAAGAATAAACTACCGATATTTGAAAATAGGGGTGTTAAATTTTTGATAAAAAAAAATCAAGTTTCTTATATAAAAATTTTTTCCATACAAAAAGAGTTTTTTGGTTTTGGTAAACAGTTTCTTAAAGGCGGGTTTTTCTTATATACGAGTTTCTTATACACAAACATTTTTGTACAGAGCTTAATATAAATGGACTTGGTGCCCTGAGATTTCTTTCTTAAAACCGGGTTTTTCTTATATTCGAGTTTCTTATATAGCGAAACTACTGTATCATAATTTATATAGAGATCAGAAAGCCAATTAGATATGCTCGGACGTGACAGAGAGAGTTTACTTTTCTTCTGGAAATACCCAAATGTTGATATTTTTGTTGTTGTTCGAAAATTCTTGTTTACCATTCTAATAAGCTCTATTATTTTGCAAATGAAAATCCATGTGGCATGTGGGCAAAATAGTATCGTTTTGGTACAAATTAAAATTGAAAAATTTGCTACACTGTACGAGTATGTGTGTATGTGCCAGGTCCGATTGGAAATTACCAAATATGAAAAAAAAAAAATATATTATATATATAAAATTTTCAATACAATAGATCTTTGGTTATAAAGGCGAAATTCTAAATGACTATTTTCTTAGTACTTCGTAGTTTTGTGTATACACAATAGCATTAGTTTGTCAGAATTAAATCAATTGGCGAAAATGGACTTGGTGAGCCTTATGATTTCTTTCTTATTCAAACTCGGCGTATTTTCTTATATTCGAGTTTTTATATAGCGAAACTATTGTATCATAATTTCTATTTGAGATACAGAAGTAAGCCAATTTAGATATGATCGGACCTGGCAACAAAGCGATTTACTTTAATCTTCTGGAAATTTACCCATATGTTGATTTGTTCTAGTTTCTGTCTACGCAGAAATTCATTCGTTTATCCTATTCTAATACCCGAAAGCTCGTATGTATTTTTGCAAATGAAAATCCATGTGGCACTGGGCAAAATAGTATCGTTTTGCGTACAAATTAATCTGAAAAATTTGCTACACTGTACGAGTATGTGTGTCTTGTTGCCAGGGTCCGATTGGTAATTAGCAAATATTATAATCGAATAAAAGTGTATCATATAAAATCGAATAAATACGTCGGTTATAAAGGCGGAAATTCTAATGACTCATCTTAGTACTTCGTATTTTGATTCAAATAGATTGAAAGATAATTGCAGATATTAAATCGAATTGGCGCATACTACATAGGAGGGCAATGAATTCACAAATTTATAATTTCAAAGATAGATCAGATAATGCTTTATTCAGCAATCTCGACATCTATTCTTTGCGAGTAATATTTATGAATCATCGCCCGATATGTAACGAAAAATTTCCATTTTTGCAGATATTGTCATGCATCAGTACTAGCAAATCCTTTCACTTCTTTTATTTATCTGCATCCTTGAGAAATTTACAAGCAGTTACACCAATAAAACTTGAATTTTTGAGCTTATGATGGCTAGGATCATTTTCCAAGTTACCTAGTCTGACAAATGCAGGCAAAAAATTCGCATTCACGTTATTCGAGGCGATATTATAATGTGAATTCCGAAAAAAAGCCCTAAAGCCTATTCTCTATGCTATGATTACAGCAATTGCATTTCTTTCTATGGCTTTATTCTCGAAATGCAAATTTTAGAGTTGTGTCTCTTTAGTAATATGCGGGTGCGAATATTTTATGACATTGTACATTATAATCGATTCAAATTAGTTTGTACTTTCTACCTTACGAACAAGATCTTATCTTCGTCGGAAGATTAAGAAGTTAGTTTCATATATTCTGAAATTAAAGCGATTTCAATGTCGGAATTATAATAATAGAGCAAATAGCGGCATCCCCAAAATGCGACGTCATTGCAACGCGATACATACATATAATAATAATAATATCATGCATGACACCTTTGGGGGACATGTCATCGTAAAGGGGTGCTCTGTTCATGCGCTTGAATCTCATTGGCCACTGAAATTTAAATACGGTTTTAGCGTCAGTTGAGCGTTAGCATGAAGTGGCAGTGGCGTAGTGGATGAGTGCTCGATTAGAATCCGAAGATCGTGGGTTCGATTCGCGGGTCCGATCCCAGGCTGAGGCGAACATTTCCCGCTGGGAAGTAGGCATAAATGAAATATATCCATATGTGCCTATGCAAGTGTGAATAACCCTTTATACAATTTTTAGTTAGTTTTTTAAATAAAAGATTTGAGTTAATAATTTTGGTTTTTTTTTTTTTTTGCTCTTTCTTTTCCATTTCCACACGCACAGCAAATGGCGTCACGAAGGAAAATGCGTAATGTTTCAAGTAAAGATGACGCTGTGCTTTGGCTTTGGGCCGCCCATAATGAAGTGAATGCACGTTTAGCTGGCGATGAGACTGAAGATCCGCTCTTCCCGAAAATTCCATTTCCCAGTCAATCGAGTTGCAAGCAATGTTATAAAGATTCCAAACTGAAATCATCGGAATCTTTGGAACAAAATTGGAATAGAGATGCCGTACTGAGCTTCCTTAAGAATATACATAATCCACAGTTCGTAAGTCGGTATAGCGTTCAACGTGAAGAGATTTTGGAGCAGCCATCGCTAGAGAAACTTCGTTCGAAACGCATGGTCAGTAATATTTTCACCGATATGGATATGCGAATGGGAATGCTGCTCTATGGATTCTGTATTGTCATGATGGTTGTGGCATTTAAACTTTTCGCATACAAGGGCTATCGGAAAAAGCCATATTGTCATGATATTCTGGGCAAAGTATAGCAGAATGAGAACGATTACGGATACGGATACGATTACGACTGCGAATGTGAATGTGTTTGTGAATACGAATACGAATACGAACAGAAGAATTATTGGCCTGGTAAAAGGCAATTGCAGCAACGTGGAACTAAACATTTTAATTCCCATAGAAATGGCACCGAAAGACATTCTCAAATAGTTTTAGACTTAAGTAAAAAGTTTTCGGAGAAAATTGTTTAACAACTCATAATAATTTTTATATGTAGTTAATAATATGTCATTCTATTTGTTCGATATGATAAGTAATTTCGTAAATCTCTGTATTTTCAATGTTTTTATGTATGCATGTATGAATGTTTGCGTTGAATTGCAGCAGCACGATCAGACTGATTTGTTGTCTTGTGGATGGTTTTTTTTTTTTCTTTTTTACTTTTATTTTTTCAGTCTGCCTTCTTTCCGTTCAGCTAAAAGACACTGCAGATTGGTGTTTTTTTTTACACATTCTGTCTACCAATTTTTAATATTTGATTTGTTCAATTTTAATGTGAACGTAAATAATAATAATAAAAAAAAAAAAAATATATATATATATATATATTAATATATATAAAATGTATATAAGAAGTACGATCTTAGATTTATTTATTTTTTACACTTTTTGAAGAAGACTCAGAGTTCGACTCGTCGTTTTTTTGGCATTCATAAAATTGGCCGATAGGCCTTCATAATCAGGGGTGTCACAGAATCCGATAGCTGTCGGAATAGTCAGGGGTGTCACAGAATCCGATAGCTGTCGGAATCGGAATTAAAACCGATCGGAATTTCATACAGAATTTAGAAATTTTGTTGTTTTTGGTTTTGAATCGGAACTATTATCGGTTTTTAATTGTACAGAAACCCTATTTTATCCGGCTATCGATGAAATATCTATGAAAATTCTGTCAACTAAAATTCCAATTCCGACAGCTATCGGATTCTGTGACACCCCTGAATGTGAAGTTTATTTGAACTAAAGTAAATTGGGTAGTATTTCGTTACCTTAATGTAGAAAGGCCCCAACTAACATTTTTTCCAAAATTCACTTTTTTGCATATTTCGATATACCGCCCCCCAAATAGTACCATGATGAAAAAAAAAAATTAAGGTTCTGAGATCAAAAATAACGGATTTACAATCATTTAAAAATGAAGCCCCAACTGACTTAAAAAGCACTTCTTTAAACAAAAAGCCCTAACTGACATCTATTGTGGTAGCTAAATCTCACAATTTTGGACCCACTGAGTTGAACAATTTTGGAAATTGAGATCTTTTACATTGTTGTGAATTAACCTCCAAAATTTAATTGAATATTTTTCAATGGTACATATGTTTTTGCATTTTATTTAATTCAAATTTCATATTTTTAGCGCTGTATAAATCTAGAATTTTATCTTGTTTAGTTATCTTTTTCTAATAAAACGAAATTTATAGTTTTAGTTTCTGTGTAAAACCCAAAATTTTGATAATTAATTTAATATAATGATTTGTTCGGGCTTAGGGTCCAAACATTTCTATTATGAAATGTTTTAATTTTTAAAGTTCATTCGCCAGTTTTTGACGCAAATAGGCTAAAGAAAAATATTGTAAAAAAAAGCAGTACGATTCTTCAGTTAGGCACTGAGAAACTTTTGCAATCAAATAATCCTTTGAGTAATCATAAATTTTTAGTACCTACTTATAGTCTAGGTTACACGATATGGCTGCGAACCAAAATTTGGCTGTTTTTTGATGAATTTTTTTTTTGTTCCAATCGACTCCAAACCGTGTAAATACCAACCACACGTAGCCAAATTATATTTAACCATACGTATGGCAGATTTGTTACGCAGTTCGGACGCGATTGGGAAAAAAAACTTTCGCAAAAACGGCCAAAATTTGGTTCGCAGCCATATCGTGTAACCTAGACTTTAAGTACTAAAAACTTCTGAACTTCATTGGCATGCCATCATGAACTAAACCGAATGCATCTTTGATTGTTAAGCTTAGAAAACAGATGGTTATTAAATGATAATAAAATTATTGAATCTCAGCCAGCTGCTGATTCCAGTCATTTGGATTAGATTTACAAAAAAAAAAATAGGTACGTATACAAAACTGTTTATTCGATAACAATAGAACAAATGACTCAAGAAAATAATGGAGATGTTTGTTCAGTTAACTCACTTAAAAAAAAAAATAATTGTATTCTACAAAAAAAAAAAAAAATCAAGACGATATTGAAAAAAAAGTGGGGAAATATGTTTCTGCTTTTTTAGCATACATATCTGATAACCACCCATATCATTTGATAATTCACAATTGTTACAACAGTGTGCTAACTGCATCAGATTCTAGTTTTTTTTTTTTTAAATGAAAGCTTTTCCAAAGAACTTACTACGCAGCGTCCAACAGTGCCTACCGCCTACAAAGTATGCGAGACTGTAAGCGACCTGAATATTAATCGCCCCTATTCTAAATAATTGTACGCGTGAACTTTTCCGCTAGATTCAATACAAATTTCAATTGAAACTGGTGGAAAAGTTCACGTGAAATATTATTCAGAATAGGGGTGAATAGCTTACAAAGTATATGTACGAGACTGTAGGCGAACTGCCTGACAATAGCTTACAAAGTATATGAGACTGTAAGCGACCTGCCTACCAATAGCTTAAAAATTATACGAGATTGTAAGCTACGTTTCTATTAATAGCTACAAAGTATTCAAGATTGTAGGCGAATTGCCCGCCAATTGCTTACTTTGTGTGGTGGTGGTAGACGTTCACTCTACAAAACGGTCACGCTCGAACAAAAGTATACTAGGATGGTATATGAGGTCGTATGCATTACCGCCTACAGCCTATAAAATGTGTTACGATTCATCGCTTCTGTAGGCATCATTTTGGCCACTGGGTAAGAGATATTAGCCAGAAATTAGAGAATTCCTATGAAGTCCGCACGACCTTGTTGTCTAACTCTAAAGCATTTACACTTCAGACTGATTTAATGTTGATCATTTTAAATATTTCACTCATCATCGGGTCAAGAAATCCGAACTTTAATTAAATTTGCATGCCACATATTAAGTTACCATCTCCATAATGAATGATAGAGAACAGAAAATCCTGATTAAATGCTAATTTGATTAGACGGCATAGAATTAAATTGGGAAAAATTATAAACCAACCAACCAATGATGAACTTCATTCACCGTTTTCTTAAACAATTTTCACTACGTTTGAGTTGGTTATTTTTCTTCTTCTCCCTTTTAAGGGGACCTTCTGGTCTAGAATTTTTTGAAAACTGATTTTTTTTTTTATATATTTCGGAAGAATAGACTTTTAAGAATATGCTGGCAAAGTTTCGTGAAGATATTGACAATATTTGTTTTGCTACAGCCTTTTTAGAAGGTGGAGACAGCAGGCAGCGCGCTTGATCAAAGCAACTTTAAACGCGTTTATCTCAAAACTACTTTTTTTGACCTGGTGTGAATGAAAACAAAAAAACCATCGAACCGATTTGTCTGGAATTTTTATATATTATTCATAACATCAATGGCTATGGCCCGAACTAGAATCGAATTTTTATTTCAAGAACTTCATATTTTTTCATCATAAAAAAATGGTCAAAAAAAGGGGAGTTTTTGATGGTTGAAATAAAAAATTGCGCCATTTTGTCAATTTAAAAAAAAAATTTTTTATTCTAGTTCCTGCCATAGCCGCATTCATTCTGATTAATAACATATTTTTTTTTTTTTTTTCGATTACCAGAACTGCCAAAATCTTTCACACCACGGAGGTACTTTTTCAAAGAGGGTCCACTTCAACGCCATTTTTAAAATACCAAAAAAAAAAAAAAAATTACAACAACATTTTTTTTATTTTTTGTCAATAAAGAATATAATAAGCCTGCATACTTAGAAAATCGTTTTTTATTTGGCTTAATACCAAAAAAAATCATGAAAATACCCTAAATTTTCGTGCTCTAGAGTCTAGACCAGAAGGTCCCCTTAACCTTTTCTCGCTATCACGAGAGCTATGCCACAATATAACTTTAAACTTAAGTATAATTGAAAAATAAATATTTTCTTGTTTTTTTTTTTTTTTTTACTTACCTACTTACATGTTGAATGAAATTGTGTTTCCAGTTGTTATGGACATGTGTTTTCGTGAAGTACATCATTTCCACTTGTGTTTACCTTGTTGCATCACAGAAGCCATTAATGATAGTTGCCCTTTGTAAAGGTGCCTTGTATTGTTGTACTGATAAAACCAGACATGATTGTATGATTGTAACAAAAAGTTCTCTCGATGTTGTATATAGATTTACATGCTACAGATCCATCAAATAGTTTTATCATCATAAGGAAAACTTACGTGTTTAGGATTGCTCAAACGTACGAAAAAATTTGTCCAAACAGACGAATGGAAGAAATGAGTGAATAAAAATGAAAGGACTTCCTTTATATTTGGCCTTCGTGAAATATTCGCGGTAACTAGTATAAAAAAGCAAAATAAAATTATAAAGCAATTGAAACGAAATGATGAAAATGAAGTTGTGTGGGTTTAAATAAAAATATGTATTAATAATGTATGTGTATTAGGGCGGGTCGATTTGTAGGGGGGGGGGGGAAAAAAAAACATAAAAATCGCATATGCGGAAAAGAATCTACGGTCAATTCTAAGAAAATTTCCCCAAGTAACTATGGGTCTAAAACAATTTACTTCAGAAAAATTACTCAGAATGATCCCAAGAAAAATTGCGGCATATACGATTTTTGAGGGGGAAAATCGACCCGCCCTAATGTGTATTAGCATGATACAAGAAAACAAGATAGCGCCACTTCAGTACGCTATTTTGAGGCTCTCTCTGAGAGCCGAAAATTGAGTTTGTGACGTCACTGAGCGAGAAATTGTTGTTGTTTCCCATGCTATTCAAAAAAGTAAAAAGCCGGTTTAACATGGGAAACAACAACAACGAATCGCGATTTTGAGTTTGTGACGTTTCCTCTCTCAAGTGGCGCTATCTTGTTTTCTTGTATCATGGTGTATTAGTATATACCTATGTATTATGAAAATATGTGTAGATGTAAAGAAAAAATTGTATATAAATAAAAAAGGTAATACAGTCGGCTCGGTGGATAGAGTGAACTAATTCAATTCAATTTTTCCAGGCCTGTTCATTTTACCGAGGATGTTGACACTATCGAACATATATAACCATATATGTCAGTCTCATAGATATTGCGCGGGATGTTTCGCGCCAGTTAGAAAGAGATATTACTGGGCAGGCAAAAAAAAGAGCGAGAGAGAAATACTTTTGGTGAGTACCTAAGTGAAAAATGCTCATTTTGGTGGGTACCCAAGACCGTGGTGGGTACCCAAGACCGTGTTGAAAAGTGCTCCTGAGTGACATATATAGTTATATATGCTATCGAAGCTCTTTTTTTTTTTTGGTAGGTACGTATAAACAAACAGCTAGGAAGACTATCGAATCGACTTATTGAATCAAAAAATGCCACTTGGATCCAAGCTCAATTAAATAATAAAAATTTTCCTCGAAGTTCGTGGTATGCTTTGCCATTCTGCGTGCCAAACATGCGTATATTTCGGTCCACATGTATATATACTTATCCGCCGTCGATTACTGTTTCTTTAACATAACATATTATTACCTTTTTTTTTTTTTTTTTTCTTTTATTACACATTTATTTGCAAAAGACGCTTACACATTTGTGCTTTACACGACGAAAATTCTTGTATAAATGTTTATAAAAGTTCCAGAAATATCAAAAACAAGACTACGAATTTCTTTGGCGTACATAGATATAAATTTAATAAAAATACATATGTATATATATGTTGATAATATAAAATATTGCTTTAACGAAAAAAAAAAAAAAAAAATTTAAAAAATTTAAAGCAAAAAAAATATAAACTCAAAAAAAAATGTGAAGGTTAAATAAGTTGAGATTGTAGGACCTATTCGGACTAAATTGAGATTTTCCAACAACATTCTGCTAATATCTCAAAAATGATACATTTTTGGAATAAATGCTCTCATGCCCATCAAACTCTTCGATTCAATTCGATTCGATTCGATGCTCACTGAGCATAAATTTCATTTCATCAGAATGTTGTCTTCTCAACTGGACTACGTGTTTTAATAAAGGAGGAAATTGGTGATATTTTTTCGCCCTAAAATTACGTTGGTTTCCTCAATTCTTATTTTAAGAATTTTTTTTCCCCCTTCTTTATGTATAAATTGCTTTAGAGTTTTTCGTGTAAATTGTAAAATGTAAATCTGTATATATAAATATATAGATTTTCTTATTTTAGACACAAAATACAGTTATAAGAATATATATTTTAAGCTATCAATTCTTGGTTTATGTGTAAAACACTTGCTGTGGTTTGATTGAATTTGATTTTTGAGAATTTTTTCGCATTTTTTTGTTTTGTTTTATATACAGGGTGTTCCATACTCAATAGATCAAAAAAAGGAGGTGATAGGGAGACGGACCAAAAATCGTATGGCAGGGGGGCGAGGGGGTCGCAAATGCACCCCTGAGGAGTTAAATGAAAAAAAGAATATTTTGGTTTTTTCACTGGTGCTCCTCACTTACAGGCCGTAAATTCAAAATCACATATGATTAGGGCTCGGATTTTGTTGACTTTTAAAAATTTATAGCATACTTTAAGGAGTAAATTTTTTATTTTAACTCACACAATGTTACGACTCAAGTCGATTTTTAGCTTCAATATAAATTTTTTTGAAGTAAGACAAGCGGTTTGCATTTCAACTTCGCTAAACTTATTCGTAAAATGTTAGAACAATTTTTGCTCCTTTAAGTATGCTTCAAATTTATAAAAGTCAACAAAATCCGAGCCCTGCATATGATATGAAAAGCTTGGCGGTTTTCCGTTAACACTGCATACTACGATTTTAAAGAATTCAACTCCGTTTTCTCTGGTACTACCATCTAAGCCTAAAATAGTGTAATTTTGGCTTTTAAAGTGATTTAATTCAAAAGAAATACGATCGAGCCTCTTTTTTTTTACTCTTTTCGAAAACTTTGAGTTTTTCTCTTCAATTTGATACCATGGTTGCTAAAAAAAAAAGTTTCACAATCAATGCAAAACTAAGGTTTGAAAATAATTATTTTGTATTTTTGACTCTCAGAGAAGTTATTTTAATCAAATTTATTGAGCACACTTTTAGGCAGTATGAGAAAAAGAAAAATCTAAGAAATTTAAAAATTTCTGAATAGTGTTTTAGTTTTACATATCCGCCTAAAAGTATGCTCACCAATTTAGTCAAATTCTTTCCGCGCCTCTAGCTCCTTACGAGTGCAAGATGAACCCCCCTTTCCTTACAACTTTTTGCTTGTATGGGTTCCCCCTATCACCTCCTTTTTTTTTTGATCTATTGAGTATGGAACACCCTGTATACATATGTATATATATATATATATTTTTTTTTTTACATGAGAATGAATTGAACAGGGTGTACTTGGTATTTGTACTACTTAGCTTTGTTGAAAAATCGCTCAAAAATCAGAGTTATTCTCATGCAATTATATAAGATTATTCAATTTGTGGTTTGGTATGAAGATAGAACTCTGTTTTGGAAGTTAAAAGTTACTAGCGCGCGATTGAAGAAATTCAGCCCGATTCTAAATATTCCCGGGGAATTTCACCCAGCGGATTTGACAAAAAATTATTCCATTCTAAACACACCCTGTTAAGGGAATATAAAGGGAACATAAACTTTGGACATTTTTAAGCATAAGTCATCACTCAATTTCTATTAGTGACGATGAGAATACTTCCTTTTTCCGGCGAGAAAAATTTTTTGGGAAAAAACTCCCAGGGAATTTTCATTTAGAATAGGGCTGATTATCTATTGGTATAGCGTATGGTCGATTCATCAACCAACAAAAGAGTTTATTTTCCGATTTTTTTTTTTTTTTTTTTTTTGTATTATAATTTCTGAAGTTACGAGTGTAAGGGAATATAATTGTCTTCCACTTAAACGTATAAAGTTGATGGAAAAAACTTTAAATAGTACCGGATTCATGTCAAATGTACGATATCGTCGGCTTACAGTGTAAACCTGTTAACTCGCATTTGAAAAATTGTACAGGGCAGACAAAGAACTGCTTCAAATTTAAATTTTCATCTTACAAAGGAAACCAAACCTTACAGTTGGTTCATTTTTCGATATTATATGAATGAATCAACAATATTGTGGGTTTCCTTTCTAAGATGAAAATTTAAATTTGAAGCAGTTTTTTGTCTGCCCGGTAAAATTTTACACTCTAAGGGC
This sequence comes from Chlorops oryzae, assembly GCA_020466095.1. NCBI lineage: Eukaryota > Metazoa > Arthropoda > Insecta > Diptera > Chloropidae > Chlorops > Chlorops oryzae. The sequence continues at coordinate 3,590,929 of CM035806.1, read as the reverse complement.
CGTTTTCTCATCTTTTTTTTTTTTTTTTTGTATGTAAGTTAAATTATTATCCTGATGATAGTTTCATACAAATTTGATTAATAAGTCAAAGAAAATGAAATTTAACTGGCTTAGATAGAGCTTAAAATTAGGATGAGAAAACGGCCCTAAGCCGAGTATATACCGACATATTATGAAATGAATCAAATACAAACATATCGAGTAAATTAATAAACTACTTCGATATATGCATACGATTAGTATTAACACCACTAAATATATTTCTTATTAATTTCCAATATGAAATGACGAATAAAGGCAGATCAGAAATAATAAATACTTATATATATACTTGTATCTTTATTTCTGATAATTTCCAATAGAATCGAAGAAGGTCTGATTCGAAATGGTAATTAACTGTTTTTCTCTTTTGTAGTGTTTAAATATTCAATCTCATCTGAAATGATAACCTTGTATGTTACTCTCTACTGTCTTTCGATATTTATGCATAAATATTTTAATAACCTTGTATTCTCTTCTTTTTGCATAGTAAATATTTAAAAGCGATTTTTTGAAAAAAAAACAAAAAAAAATTCTTAGAAAAATGTTTTGTAGCGTAAATATTATAAAATTGGCAGCATAGCAGCATAATGATCTTTGATTTGGTTGTGTTTTTAGTTTTATACGTTGCCTAAACAGCGAAGAGCACATACGTGTTTTCTAAATATTTAATTTTTAATTTTTTCAAACCCCAATAATCGAGTTGATTGACCTCTTTTATAGCTAAAATTTGATTGTTTTGAATATTTGTAACGTTGTAACGTTGTTACGATTATGAATTGGATAGATTTATAAAATTCGAAAACTTACTTTCTCCATTTTTCGTTTTTCGTTTTTGATTTTTCGAAGGGAGGAAAGGAAGCAAAAATAATATAAAATGCAAAAATTCTTCTTTGTGCAATCGAAATGTTGTTAACCCATAAGCTTTTGTGTTGTTTTTAAGTGTTGATCGTTTGTTTTGTTTGTTTTGTTTTTTTTTTTTTTTTTTTTTTGTTTTTGTTTTTAGATCACACAAAATTGAGATTTAGCCAGCATGCACGGACTGAAATGATAATAAGAATGCGTAAATGAAATTAATATCAAACAAATCAGGATTACATTCTTAATTCAAAAGCTTCGATAACGTTTAACGAAACCATACTTTTCCATTCAGGATCATAGTGTTCAACTCGGTTTAAGAACTGCGAAAGTTAACATTTTCGAATGTATTCTTTTAGTCTTAATGCCAGTTTAACTCAATCAAATATGTACCTTCGGTTTATTTGAATTTTTTCACAAATTTAATAGGCCTGTTTTAAATTCTCCTGAAGACTATCATTTGAAAGTTTAAACCTTCAAAAACTAGGCTTAAACTGTGAGCCTTAAACTTCGTTAGTTCTCTGATTTGAAAAATTACAGTCCTTTGGGTTTCGTTTACTAAACATTCGATTACGTTGTGGAAAGAACATTTCCGATCAAACGATATTAAAGCTTTTGTTTCGAAATTCTTCACTTATAACATGACTTAACGTAGAAAAACGTGGCAAAATACATAAGAACAATAGCGTAAGGAAAATAAATAATATTAAAAAAAAAAAAAAAATAGATTAACGTTACATTTATTATTATTTTTTTTCTTTAAAAACTATTATTTATGTTCAAGTCTTATCTGTTTCAGTTGTGTTGGTGGTAATAACCATTTTTTTTTTTTTTTTTGGTTTTTTGGTTTTTTGCTTTACAGACGCTAGATGCTTTTTGTAAATGCCTTTGTTTTCTTTTAAATAAAATCTGAGTTCGGACGTACCCTGGCAATATCAACACCGGTAATATTTTTAACCAATTCTGGCACTTTGTTGACAATTTGCAAGACTTCGCCAGTGAGTTTGGCAGCACCAATATCACCCTGTCCGCTGGAGATCATAGTGATTTTCTTTGCTTGCGACAATGGTGCAGCAACTTCGGCAGCGACCTGTAATTTATATTATTAATAAATTGTTTTTAACAAAGCATTTTAATGGATTGTTTACAGTTGAGTTGTCTAGTAAGTAGTGCTAGTCTGAAGAATATGAATTTCATAGAATGAATAATAAATAAACAAATAAATAAATAAATAGATTACTTCCATCAAGACAAAAAATAATAAAAAAAGAAAGAAAATAACAAAAGAATCCGCATCACCTTTGGTAATGTATCAAGCAACATTTCAACCATTGCTGCTTCACGATATTCACGCCAGGCTTCAGCTTTTTGGGCCATTTGTTCAGCTTCGGCTTTAGCTTTAGCGGAAATAGCAAAAGCTTCGGCTTCGCCGCGAATTTTAATCTGAAAACAAAAGTAAAATATTTTAATAGATGAGTATCGTGTGTATAATCCTTTCAAGGCAGAAATTCCTGTTTATAGCAGGTGGTTATTATTAAGCTCCTCTGGAGATTTAAAAAAAAAAAAATGCATTTAATTAATTTTACCGATTCAGCTTCAGCTTCGGCTTCCATAACAACGCGCATTTTATTTGCTTCGGCAATTTTTTCCAAGCGGTATTTCTCAGCTTCGGCTGGACGACGTACGGTTGCCTCGAGCTCTTTTTCACGACGTTGCATTTCTTGTTCTTGAACTGCAATCTCCTGTGTACGCTCAATAACTTTCACTTGCATTTGTTCCTCTTTGATGCGTTGTTTGGTCTTCGCAGCTTGCAATTCGTAAGCCATTTCGGCTTCGGCTTTCTTCGATTGCACCTCAGTGTCGTAGGCAGCTTTTTTCAATTCGAAATCACGCTGTGCCTTTGCGATTTCGGTATCGTTTAGGAAGCGCGATGCAACACGTTGTTCTTCGGCTATGGCTTCTTTAATTTGGGCATCACAACGTGCCTCGGCTTCACCAATGCGTGCATCACGCTTTACTTCAGCAGTTCGTGCCATACCCAATGACCTTAGGTATCCCTGTAAATTATTATCGTAATTCAATTATTAAATATATAATATAATTGCTAACACTTAATTGTGTACATTAAAAACAGAGAAGAATTTTCAATTGAAAATTTATTGTTGTAGAGAAAACAAACGAATAACATTCAGACCATGCAGCGAATAGTTTTTTTTTTTTTTTTTTACATGCAAATAATTTCGGAAATTCAAGAACATCGAATCGATTGTTGCAAAAAAAAAAACACATACCTTTGCGTGCCCCTTTTGATTTAAAGATTTTTTAAGAACACAACCACCATGCCAAAAAAAATAAGAATTTTGTTTCAAACCAATCAAAATTATACTATTTTTCAGGATTGGATAAAAATAATTGAAAAAATTGATTTCAGATTATGTACAATCAGAGATTTTCATTTATCGATTATGGATTATGAAATTCCAAAATTTCAGTAAATTAACATTTTCGATTTGTGTGATATTGTTAAATTCAAATTCTGAAAATATGAATTGACATATAGTCAATGAAATAATAAAATATTAAAATTTGACTACTAATAGGAAAACCAAAATTTAAATGTGAGAGTTATTGAATATTGGACAATCAAAAATTTTATTTCGAAAGTTTTGGAATATTCAGCGAACCTCAATACAATACCAGATCTTGAAATTTTGGGATTATTTGAAAAATCATCAATCATTTTAAAAATTTTTTAATATGTGTTAATAATCAATTCCGAATTTCAGGATCAATAAGTTCGTGATATGACGAATTTTATGAAAGATTTGCAGCACTTTTGATTTTCTGTTGCCTAGATGCAGAAATGTTCAAGAAGAATTAAAAGTCAATCGTGGCATGAAAGGGTTTAATAGCAACATAACTATCAATTCCAATTTGCGGTTTTCAAAATAATTATTGGTTGACTTGTCAGCATTTGGTTTTGTTATTTGTCATAAGCATGTTAATTTGAAACCAGAAATGCTATATTTATAAATTTATTCCACGAATTTTTTATCTGAAATTCTTGATTATTAAAACAATAAAAAAATTTTTAAAAATGATTGCTGATTTTTCAAATAATCCAAAATTTCAAAGATCTGATTTTTGAGTGCCTGAATATTCCAAAATTTCGAAATAAAAATTTTTGATTGTCCAATATTCAATAACTCTCACATTTAAATTTTGGGTTTTTTTTAGTAGTCCAAATTTTAAATTTTATTATTATTGACTATATGTCAATTCATATTTTCAGAATTTGAATTTAACAATATCAAACAAATCGAAAATGTTAAATTTGAAATTTTTGAATTTTCATTAATCCATAATTATATGTAAAAAGAAATGGAAATATTCATATATTCGGCAATAATTCATAAAAATAATGCTGAAAATAAGATTATTGCCGATCCCTGCTATTTTTCATATTGGATAAAAATAATTCGAAAAAATGATCAATTTACAAAAAATTTTCGAATCGAATTATTCATTCAGCTTAAATAAAGCATGCGAATTTTATCTGAAAAGTAGTTGGACAAACACTGAAATAATAGAAATGAGTTTGGAAAAGTTCGACTCAATAGGAGACTTTACTAAAAAGAAAAAAAAAAAAAGGGTTTTATAGCCAGCCGAACCTGACAATACAATACCCGACATAGATAAAGGGTTAGTTATATAACTTTGAATATTTCTTAGAACAGGCATTAAGACAGCGACCATTCGCGAGATTTGCAGGACAATAAGGGCCTCATATGACGAATTTCCCCTATGAAAACCGACCTTTTGCCACGCCCACTTTTGAAATTTTTTTTTGGGAAATTTCATCCGAAGCTGTAATATAAGCTCTAATTGCAAATTTAATTGAAATATCTCGAAAAGCACTGATTTTTGGGCGATTTTGAGATTTTAGTGACAGACCCTAGTGCTGGAGGGGTACCCTTAATAATGGACTGGTGAAGAAAATTTTTGGAGAGGACGTTTATGGCGTTGAAGTTCCATTAGAATTGTAGGTGTAGGAGAGAATTTTCAAAAAAACACCCTTCGGCCACGCCCACTTTTCCAATTTTCGTAAATTGTTAATCACATTAATTGCTTTCAAGTTTGGTCAAATATCAAATTTCATCAAAATATCTTGAAGGTACCCTTCTTCATAATGGTTCGATCTGGTCCATTCTCGAACTTGTTATTAGTCACGCCTCCGTCAAAACGCATACCAATTTTCGTCAATATATCTCAAGTCCTTTCTTATGAGAACTGTATACAGACAGATAGACAAACAGACGGACACGGCTAAATCGAATCGTCTGGCGACACTGATCTCTTCTCATATACATTCTTAATGGTCTATCTTGAGTGGTTCTGGGTGTTACATACAACCGCACAAACGCAATATACTCTCGACATAGAGTTTGTCGGGTACAAAAAGACATTAACTACAGTCCGGAATAAATATGTTAGCTCTGAAAAACTTAATATCACATAAGATTTTTTTCTATTCTAATGAAACCTATTATTAAAAGGTTTAGCCATAACAATATAGGTACTTATATTTAATATAATTATAGGATTAATCATAAATGGACGGAGGAAATAAGTATTGAGAAAATTTTCAACAAGAACTCATCAAAATATAAATAATAAAAATAAACACTCAAGATGAAGTCTTATAAAAAAAAAAGTTAAAACTTAAAATCCCAACCAATTCAAAACAACGCAAAGCCAAATGGTTCATGCTTACCTCTTCATCGCGGATATCCTTCAGAGTGTACGACACGACAGTTATGCTTAAAACAAAAAACAATTATTTTATTACAGTTCGAAATCGGTCGTATTAGTGTTGCATTTTATCTTTAAGTTCTTTATATTAGATAATTTTATTTATAGTCCGTAATTACAGTGGACTCTCTCTCTTAAGCGGACACCTACGGAATCGGAAAATGTGTCCGCTTAAGAGCAAACTATTTGAGAAGCAAGAACATTAGAGCATTCCCAAAAAGTGTTCGTTTAAGAGGAGTGTCCGCAAGGAGAGAGTACCCTGTATTTGAAATTCAAGTTGCCGTCCATTTCCAAATGTCATCGACGACAGCTATTGCAACTCTATCTACGCTTAAGGTTTCATTTATAAGTAAAATTATCTTATACAAACAACTTCAACATTATATCAATAAAGTGTAGGTTTTGTTTTTCTTTTCGAAAATTGAAATATTTACCCCATATTGGCAAGATCGGTGGAAGCAACTTCGAAGACTTGTTTGCTAAACTTCTTGCGATCTTTATAGATTTCTTCGACGGTCATTGAACCCATAATGGCACGCTGATGACCCTCCAAGGTTACCAAAGCGATGTGCTGAATTTCTGACTCGTTTTTACCCAAAAACTGCTCGCAAGCAGTAAGCAGCATGTCTTCGTTTTGGCCTTGAATTTTCACCTGAGCAATGCCCGTCACAGAAATCGGAACACCTTGACTCGTGTAAACGCAAGGACTCTCCACTTGAAGAGTCATTGTATTCAACGAAATGCTATCAAAAACGAAATCGAAACAAACAAATAATAATGATCATCTAAATAACAATCATATTTCAAGTGCGAGTGTGTGTGTGTGTGTGTGTGTACAATACCGCTGAACTTGTTGGATAGCCGGCCAAACGAATGCACGACCGCCGGGAACAAGCAAAGGTTTCATATAGCAGCATCCTTAATAGAAAGAGAAAACAAAAAGGATTCGAGAATTTAATCTACAGTGCACCAGTGAAAGGGGAAAATGACAAGGGAATTAAAATAAAAACGGCTAAATGAAAAAATCAATAATAGTCGAATAGGAAAACGATGACATCATATTAAGAGGGGGTAGAGGGTAATTAGAAGTTAAATGTAAAAACTTGAATACTTTCATACCTGAAACAACAAGTGCTTCATTCGGTCCGCATGTTACAAATCCCCAAGGCATCGTTAACTCCTTATTTCTAATTTATTTTGTTTTAATTCTATTTTCTCCAACTCGACTTTGAACTAAGAACTAGTGCTGGACGAAACGTCGATATAATATCGATACATATCGATGTCGCGAAACCTTTTCTAATGCTATGTTCAGACTGCACTTGGAATTACGTGAATGTGCCCTTTTACATTAGGGCAACTATTGCCGGCAATTTTTTTTGGTTTATGGGCGAGACGAAGCGCGGAGGGGTAGTTTCTCTTCATCCCCGCGCTTCGTCTCGCCTATAAACCAAAAAATTTCGGCAATAGTTGCCCTAATGTAAAAGGGTACAATAGAATGTTAAGAAACACAAGTATGGAATAAACGTTAAGAGCTCTCGACTGAATTACGATTGCAAATTATCGCGTTCAGGTGAGAGATTCGTAATTCGTTGTTTACGTTTTGTGTGAAAAGCAGCAGCCCAAATGGAAATTTCACGAACACCGCACGAATTCCAAAGTAATGAAGATGTCTTAACCAGTGATGCCAGATTGTGGGTTTTTCCCCATATTTGGGTTTTTTCACTCTAAAAACGTGACATGGGAAAAGTATGGGTAATTTTATATCGAAATTTATGCACTACATTTAAGGTACATTTACTACTACAATTTTAAGTTACTTTTATTTTTTTTGTTTTTTCTTGATACTTTTATTAAAATATTAAAATATTGAAATATTGCGTTTAAATCCAATGTTCAATTTTGAAATCGGTACGCCCATATTTTCAAAAAATCATTCTGGGTTTTTTCGTGGGTTTTTATTTTTTGAAAATGGGGAAAAATGGGTTTTTTTCCAATATATGAGGGTTTTTTTATCGATAAAATCTGGCATCACTGGTCTTAACTCAGGTAACCAATTCTTTTGCAAAAGAAAATTCATGTGAAGAAGGTTCCATCTCTTGTTTCCATGATATTTTTACTAGAATATCATTGGAAAGAGCATCCATTGGTCTTTTTTATAATGCATACCATAAGTTCCGACTGCAAGCTTCCCAGCAAAATCTGCTTCGAAATGATACCAACAAAAATTCAATTATTTTGATATTCACTCACACATATGCGATTTCCAACGTGCAAGAAAGGGACAGTTGCCACATGTACACAAAATGTTTTCGAATAAAGTTCCCGATGCCCATTTAGCTTTACCAAGAGACATTCCTGGAAAAATACCGAGGAAATTTGGAAAATTTACCAGAAACGTGATTTGCTGAGTTTGTTCTTTTTTCTTCTCTTGTTTTCGATAAATTTCGATAAAAGTTAGAAAAGATACCGATTTTTATTAATTCGGATCGCAATACAAACTGAATTACATTCGAATAAGGTAATTCAGCTAGTCAAATTTCGTATGGCGAATGACATGATTCACAACGTGATTCGGCTTTGAATTACGAATGAGGACCGATTCACGTGCCGTATGAACACGACATTACTATACAAGTAAAAATACTTATTTGCCATTAGCAAAATATCGATATATCGATAATATCGATGCTTACCAACAAAAAAACATCGGCTCCTTGCCGGCCCATGCGCAAGAATTTATTATTTCAATTTTTTAAATTTTATAGTTACAAGCTTTTCTAGTATTTTAAATATGGGGACGGGGTTTGAACGCACAAAATCCCCCGTATGAAACAATATTGTTACCGAAACATTTAACAAGCAACCGTTTCTTTTCATCCCATCTCTTTCTGTACTTCCTCAATTTTTCAAAATGCATTCTGAATAAAAGTTCACGTGAAAATTTTTCAGAATAGGGTGAATATCTTTTCTGTCTGACCCGGCAAAATTTTTAAAATTGATCTGCATAATGAGTAAATTTTTTCTGCATAAAAATACGTAGATTTTAACCGTTTTGCGGAAGAATTCCAAATTAAAAAAAAAAATATTCGGTAGCCTACCGAAAAAGTGAGAACACTTCCAGCCACATACAATATCAGCCCGATTCTGATTATTCCCGGGGAACGAATTCCCGGGGAATTTACTTTTCTCGAGACTAAAATTCTCCTTTTTCAAATAGATAGGGCAAGGAAAGTTATGGGTATGGGTCAAATACCTATTTTCCATCAAATTTCTTCCCCCAAATATTTAAAAAAGAATAATTTTACTCTCGAGAAAAGTAAATTCCCCGGGAATTTGTTCCCCGGGAATATTCAGAATCGGGCTGTATATGTACACATGTTAGAGTAGGAGCTGTAAAATTCAAATGCTGCGCAAGCGAGAGAGTAGCATTCGAAGTATCCCACGTCTATTTTACTAAATTTTTTATGATTACAGTCAATAATTTATTTTATTAATATCCCAAAGGATTCAGTTTTTTTTTTTTTTTTGGTTTTTGAAATAATCTCTTAAAACCCTATATCTATGTTTAGTGCAGTCTAAATTTAAATGGTCGAACATAAAATTACATGTTTCTTAAGACATAATATTTCCAGATCTATTTTAGAAAGGAACAGCGAGACGCTAAGAGAAAAACAATGTGTTTTTCTAGAGTAAAAACTTTGTAGCTTAGTGATTATAACGCTATTGGAAGTAACGAATAATTAATGATCATTTGACCAGTACTTACATTATACACGTATACATTGAATCATTGATTCTACATTTAATGGCTGGAGTTATCAGTGAAATAAGGATGCTGCATCGCTTGTTCAGCGCTTAACCGTTGATTTGGTCTGCAGACAAGTAATTTCTGCAATAAATCCCGACCCTTTGAACTCAAACGGGGTACAATCTGACTCCAAGACGTGATGGCGGGAAAGGCTTTAACAATCAATTTACATTTTTTTTATCAATCAATCAATTTAAAAGTTACTTTAATGGTAGAATCTTCCGAGAATACTCACATGGAAGTGCGTAATAATCGGAAAGGTGCGTTACACCTGGCCATGAATCTTCTGTTGGTGTTCCTAGGACACGAAATATTTTCATTAACTGATCGAGTACATCTGAGCCAGGGAATAATGGGCGCCCCGCATCAGCTAGTTCAGCAAAAATGCAACCAGCCGACCACATGTCAATACTGGTTGTATATAATTTAGCGCCAAACAGTACATCTGGCGGTCGGTACCACAAAGTAACCACTTCAGCAGAATAACATTTCACTGGAATGCCAAATGCACGCGCCAAACCGAAGTCCGCCAATTTCAATTCACCGTTCTTATTGATTAACAAATTTTGCGGTTTCAAATCCCGATGCAACACATTGTGGCTGTGACAAAATGCCAAACCCCGTAATAATTGCAGCATAAAGCTTCGACAAACGTCCTTAACAAAAAATAATTAACTATATATATATACACACATACATCCGTTAATTTAATGCCGACTGTATATGGCTTACCATATCGATATCACCGTTAAGGCTGTCAAAGTATTTTTTTAAATCTTGGTCACAATGCTCAAAAACTAACGTAAGCTTTTTATCCGAATGTAAAACATCGTAGAGTCGAACAATGTTTTTGTGTTTCAACTCCTGCAATAAAGATTAATTTTAATTTATATAGCCTCCAATTGGTACATTCATTCATTACCTTTAGCAAGCAAATTTCTCTCAGTGCAGAGCTTGGAACACCTGAAAGGAGGAAAATAGGAAATTCCACTTATGATTGCGTTGCACTTTGCATTATTTTGAAGCGTGGAGAAAATATCTTAGTTGGCTAGAAAAAATTTCTTCATTCCTTTCGTTTTAATATAATACATTCGTTTATATTAAAATTCTAATATAGAATAATTTTTGCTTTTTATTTTTACTATATTTATTTGTGGAAGGTTTTTTTGTTTTTTTTTTTTTTTTTTGTGTAAGGATTTTTTTTTTGCGATTTGGTTTGGTTTTGTTTCGAAATTTTTGTAACATGAAACCTACGAGAGCGAAAACGGTTAGATCGTCGTCGCCCAGGGCAATTCGATTCAAACCGTTGAAAAAAAACAGACCATTTTTATTATTTCAACGCGAGTTTCGGAAAACTCATTACAGTCTTAGTACATTTATTGCAAAAAGAGCTGTTGAAAAAACCTGGAGATTGATGACCGAAGACAAACGTCTGAGCTATGCACGTAAGGTTGTTTCCAAACAGGAAAAGGAAAACGATAAAGTTCTTGAAGAAAGAGAGCCCGACAAGGAGGAGGAGGAAGTACAAGACCAATGTTTGAGCTATGGACGTAAGATTGTTTCCAAACAGGAAAAGGAAAACGATAAAGTTCTTGAAGAAAGAGAGCCTGAGAAAGTGGAGGAAGTGCAGGACCACCCACAAATAAATTCAATTTAATTGTGTAAAAAATTTTAAGCGGGCGATTGTGCCTGTTTTAAACATAGTAATGTGACTATTTTAAATCCGAATAAATATCAGAAGAGTTAAAGGGAGCGACTTAACCGAATTGATAAATAAGGGGGCCATACTTGATGGGAGAATTAAGCAGATGGTTGGAGTCTTTGTTTTGCCCCATTTCGTGGTTCTGGTTTTGCGTTTTGCTTTTACATTTTAGTTCAATCCTGAAAATATGCAACTTTTTGATTTAAAAAAAAACACTATTTTTAGAACACATCACCTTTTCCTTGCTAAATGACTGCCAAGGGAAGTAATGCCTATTGACAGTGCTTGGGATACTTCAAGTGATGCATCGCTTAGCAGAGGACTTTCCCCCATTTGCAACTGTTTATTGTTTAAATGTGATGTAATTGAAAACCGGCATTTAAAAATCAAATTTTCCACGAACCTTCATCGTCTTCGTCCAGTCGCACCCTTTTCAAGGCGACAATTTCCATGGTCTCCCTATTGCGTCCTTTAAAGACAGTTCCATAAGTGCCTTCACCGATCTTTTCCAATTTCTCATATTTCTGCATCTTCGATTACAGAATTTATTTGATTTGATTTTGTTTTGTTTCCTACTCCTCTTTCACTTCTCAACAGACTTCCGCAATTGACATTTGATTTTAAAGACGCCGATAACAATTTTTATGCATTTGAGAGTTATGCCTGGTTTCCAATAGCGCAATAATTCCAGCATATAGAATAATCGAATAATCGAGTACACTACCCAGAGGCCATTTACACGTTAAGACATTTCGATAATGAAACACACTTTTTGTTGGCTAGGGACGCGCGGGGGTGTGGTATGGTAGCGTTTTTGTCTCTTCCCCCTGCCTCCCTTGCCAACGAAAATTTGTTTCATTATCGAAATGTCTTACTGTAAAGCGGTAACGTGTAAATGTAGCGTCATCGCTTCCTCGCCGACAAGTGTTGCAACTCTTTAATCGGAATTGCCTAATTAGCCATTTCGTTCCTAGGGCAATATTATACTTGACAATGCATCTAAATTCGTGTCAATGCTAACGTGTTAAAAATTGTCGTACCACGTTCCTCGACCGACAAGTCGTTGGCAACTTCTTTAATGTGAATTGCCTAATATAAACCGGACCATATGACCTAGATTTGGAAGTGGTCGATTTTTTTACTTAACTCACTAAGGGCCAATATTACCAAGCATATTTAAAAAAATTTTAAAATAAAAATCCGCTTTTGGTTTTTACCATTCCAATTTTTTAAAAAATTTTAAAAATATTTTAAATCACCTCGGCACTGCGTTTAAATATGATATAAAATTTGAGTTCGATTTTTAAAAACCAGCTGTTTGGAAAAATTCAAAGAAATAATTTTCAAAAAAAATTCAGTTTTGGAAATAATACAATACGATAGATGGGACTAAAAGCTTTGGAGTCACAGGGCAGCAATTTGGAGTACGAAACAATTGTTAAAATGGCTCTTTATAGAATCCGTTTTTAAAAATTAACGATCTAATCAGCTTAATAGATTTGCTTAAACATTGAAAATGAATAAAAATCTACACATGCTCTGGAAAGTAGACTAGTGCTTTTAAATAGATAACCGTAAATGTATATCAGATGCTTAAATATTAAAATTGCGATATTGAAAATGAAATTTATTTTAAAAAAATTTTTAATTTTAATTTTAAAATTTTTTTAAATATGCTTGGTAATATTGGCCCTAAGTCTTAAGACTTAATTACATCGTTCAAGGTTTTTTTAATAAAGGGAATATAAAAAATATATACACATAAATATGTATATTTACCTAATCTTATTACTTTGGCGCATCTAGATCGAGGGATATGTCCAATAACGCAGAAATGTGTGGGAAATACCTGATTTGGCCCTTTTTAGCCAATTTTGACAAAAAAAAAAAAAAAAATTCTACGCATTCTGTTGTCAACAGTTGGCGGCACTGATTGCGCACTATTGTCAAGTAGATATGAGCGATAATGTTCAAATATCGATATTCAATCGAGGCCGATACCTGTAACATATTATCGATGTACTGATACTATCGAGAAATAAATACCGATATTCAATAATTTCGGTTTCTATTTTTATATAAATTGTTGCTTTTGATTTCACTAGAAGAATTTCACATAATAAATTTTTTATCGAATTCACAGATCTGATGAAAGAAAGGAAGCCAACTTCTTTATGGTGGGTATAGACACATCAAATGCTTGTCAAGCATGTGAGAGTTTATTAGTGAATTATGATCGCACAATGTATACCCTTGTGTGCCATTTTCACTAACACACTCTTACATGCTTGAAAAGCATTTGACGTGTCTATACTGCGCTTTACAGTTATTTCTAAAACATCCATATGAATATGAAAACCTTAAATTCGATTGTCCGATATTCAAATCTTGTCAGTATCGATCCAAAAAAAAAAATATTTTTAAGCAAAAAAATATCGATATTATATCCGTACCGCAAAATATCGCTCATTCCTATATAACCAGCTGTTCGTCAATTGCCAAAAGAATTTTGTTGTGACTAGTTGAAAATGCAAATTCCCAATCAGAAAGGAGCAGAGTGAAATAAATAATAGTGAGAATATTTATTTAATATGTTTTTTGCATGTTGTGGATATGTTTTGATATGTTCAATCGTAATGGCCTCCTCTTAAACTAACTACAACAAAAATAAAATTAAAAAAAAAACATTAAAAAATTAAAGTCCCGAAGCAAATGCAGTTAACACCCCTTTTTCGCTTATTAGCTCGAAAAACGATCAAGAAAAAAGTCACAAATTGGCAAATTATAAAATTTTCAACAGCATCAAATTAAAAAGGAACTTTAAAAACAAATTTCTTTTCGAACCTTTTTGTCGAAACGAGGAACAACACAGTCGGCTTTCTATGTTATGACTCAGCAAAGCAGTTTTGTAATAAGAATACCGATTTCGAAGCAATAAATTTCGGTGAAATAGTAATAGTAGAATCATCCTTACGCCCGTTATACGGGTTAATAATAATAATAAACCATGGTATTCGGCAAAGAAAACATCGATTTGGAATGTTTCCTTGTGACCAAGCACTCTTGGAAGGGCAAATACAAGCGAATTCTTTCCATTGGTACAGTTGGCATCTCAACTTACAATCCGGATAAACTCGACTTAACCAATCGTTGGACTTATTCGGATATTGTGGCTGCCGCACCCACGAAAACATCGAATGTAAGTTAATTCATAATTTTTCTCCTCCCACTTCAATAGAATTTCTATGCGATACAAAATGTTATCAATTTACTATCTTCAAAGAATTGCTTTGTTTATTTGAAGTGTTTCTTTTTTCTTTTGTTTTTTTTTTTTTAAGGCAATACATAAATATTGTATACAAATGTCACCAATGCACAATTATTATTTATGTTGAAAGTCTCAATTTATTTTACAGATTCCAAATGAATTCGTGCTCACGATAAAAAAAGACAAAAAGCTCGACTCAATAAAACTCTCATCTGAGTATCGCAACGATATATTAAGCTCAATTTTGAAATACCACAAGGAATTTGCTGATAAGCCGAAACAGGCACAAGTGGGTGTAATAATGAGATTTTTGTGTTTTGAACAAAAAAAGACGAAAAACCAAAGGCAAAACATTTTGCCATTCAATTTTTTTAATGCATTTCTTTTTGATGTTATTTTCACAGCGTTTCAACGCATACAAATACCACTGGTCTGGGACCAGTCTGCCAACTGTTTTGGAAGTTACACCATGCTCCTTAGATCAATTGGATCCCACAACAAACGAAGTATTGGCAAGCTATATGTACAAGGACATCGAAGGCATAATAGGTACTGCAAGTTTCAGTTGAAATTTTTTAAAAACTTCAAAGAAATTGATAAGAAAAAAACAAATTACAGTAATCCACGCGTTATTTTATCGCGATTATCACGAAATCATTACTTTGATTGAGCGTTTCGTGCGATAAGGTTTTCGAGTAATTTTTGTGTTCAATTACACGAGGACTACTGTACACTGTACAATAAATTTGTTTCTTTTCATATAAAAAAAAAAAAAAAATTTTAATTATGCTTAAATTGATCAATTATTTGTTACCCTTCAACGATGCATTTATCTGCTCTCTTTTCTATCTCCCTTTGCGGTGTTTCAAGCAGGTGTTTCGGATTATGAAGGCGGTATTGTTATGGCCTATGGCGGATTCAGCCGTTTACATCTATTCAGAGCACTTAATCATTTTGAAATTGTACAGAATATAGCACAACGCTCATCACAGTTTCTCGGATTCGAACCAAAAATCTTAAAAAGTCAAACAACTTTGGAACAATTCGAAAAGGAACGCTTTGGAAAGTATAGGTTTGTAAAAACTCGACAAAAAAAAAAAAAAAAAAAAACCTAATTTCAATTGAAAATAATTCGATTTCATTTTGAATTTCAGTGGCGATGAATTTCAAACGTCAATGACTGAATTTACGGTGCAAAAGATTACACCGCGTCATCCCAATCCGGTCAAACGTATACTTTGTTTAACGGAAACGACACTCTTAGAGCGCGATCCACAAACTTATAGCGTTTGCACGTTGCGACCACTCTCACAAGTGTTCGCACTTGTACGAGATAAGGATAATTTGCAAAAATTTTGCATCGAATATAAAAACGGCATCGTACGTACGTATACGACAAACGATAGAGACTCGCTGCTGGCAACACTTCTCGATGCTGTACGTTCCAGTGGCAATCAGGACGTTCATATACGAATAAATAATACACCCCGTGGTAAACGTTACGTTCCGCTCAATTGCTCCGTTGATGAAGAAACCGAAACCGGTCTGTTGCGTTTGGTTATAAATAATGTACAAAATTCAACAAAACGTTATGAGATACTGGAAAGATTTAATGCTAACATTCCACACAGCGGACTAAATTACAGTGTAACGCAAGATGTATGTTATAAAAGAATTTTTCTATTGAATTTTCTACAAGTTTAGATGTAAAAGTTGATGTTATTTCGGGAAGTGATTTTCTTCACAAAAAATTATGTTGAGCGGAAATAAATTGTTAAGAATTTTAACGCTTTATTTCCAATATCGGAGCTGGTTTTCCTACAAATATTCATCAAGAATTGGGAAAATGAAGTATGGAATCAGCTATTGGAAGCCAGGCAGGAGAAAAAAAAAAACATATTTTTTGTTATTTGTCAAATAGATAAATCAACTTTTACATCTATACTCGAATCTTTATTAATTTTCCCCCATTATCTACACTCTTAATAGAGCCTCTTTGCGGAAAATAAAGAAAAGCTTATTTTGAGCGCTTTGCAAGCGTTGGCACAGAAAGAGCTGGATAATCCAACAGCACAGTTAACGAATTTAGAATTGGAAGCAATTTTCCATGCTTTGACTCGTTTGCTGGCCAGCAAAGTGGGCTATGCTGCGTTTACAAATCTACCGGGATTTCGTGAAATCATAGGTTCTAAGATTGTTGCATCATTACGTCGAAAGGATTTAGCTGTAACATACTCGGCCATCGATATGATCAATTCACTAACGCACTCCGTTAATTCCGATCATGATCTTAAGCAAGAACAATTGAACAAATCGTCCATACTTTCATCGAAAACATTTTTGGAAACACTGCTCAATATGTGGACAAATCATGTGGTAAGTAAACAAACAAAACACAAACACAAACAAGGGAAACAATTTACGAATACATATATTAAAGATAATGTTCTTTTGAGTAATCGTCTTTTTGGCATTTTCTCAGAGTCATGGAAGTGGCGCTCTGGTACTCTCGGCAATGTTAGACTTCCTCACATTTGCTTTATGTGTGCCTTACAGCGAAACGACTGACGGCAAACAGTTTGATATTTTACTCGAATTAGTAGCCGAACGGGGTCGATATTTGTATAAACTCTTTCAACATCCATCATTGGCGATTGTGAAGGGTGCTGGCTTGGTTTTGCGTGCCATCATCGAAGAAGGTGAATTACAGGTCGCTCAGCAAATGCAATCGCTTGCACTCGATGAGGCAGCATTGTGCCGTCATTTACTCGTAGCATTGTACACACCGTCCAATGATCCAACATTGGTAACGCATCGTCAACTATCAAGGCATTTGATTGGACTATGGATAACCGATAATGAAGAAGCGATGGAGTTATTCAAAAGGATTTTCGTAAGTATCATCATATCAACTTTAGTACCATTTTATGATCATTCAAAATAATGGATGAAGCCTTTACACGATACCGATGCCGATATCTACGTCCGTCGCTGTTTGCCCAATATTTTGAGTTTAAAAAAAAAATCATCGATAATAACTTTCATGCAGTTTACCAAGGAAAAATTAACTTCAATCCTTTGTTAAAACATATAAAAATTTAAAAACAAAACAATCGGAAAACAAGCAAATTTGATCTCTCGGTATAAATTAATCAGCCCGTTTAATTGAGATATTCCAAGTTGATCGGTAAGCTTTTTGAATAACTTACATATAATTGCGCTTTCGTTTTAAATTAAATCTGTGTATCGGAGTCGGCATCGGTATGTCCACACATAGTTTGAGAGAAGTTTTGTTTTGTGAGCAAACAACGGCCAAGTAAAGATAGAGCCAAACCTTTTACTCTCTCTCTCTCTCTCTCTCTCTTGGTCGTTCCCCGTAATTAAAAGAAAATTGCTCTCAAAAAAAAAAAATACTGGTAAATTTGAATTCATGTTTTTATGCGGCTATCTTTTCGCCCTACAGCCCGCCGGTTTACTTATGTTTCTCGAAACCGAAGAATCGGTACCCGAAACCGACACAGAGGAAGACAAATTAAACTTTAGAGACAATCTAAAATTTGCAATCCAACATTCCAATAGAACACGTAAAAATATTATAGAAAAGCATTTACAGGTAAAGTAATATGAAAATCCGCAATATTCTCGCCATTTCTCGTATTACATAATTTATGATTTTTTCTAGGGTATCAAACATTGGGGTATGAGCCTTATAGAGCAGCAAGATCAAGTAGCCTTAGCAATAAAAAATCGACCAGTTGTCTTGCGAAATCGGCGTCAGCGTAAAAAAACCAGTGATAGTATTGTTAATCTTCCATTCTTTTTTTACAATTTCTCAAAAGATCATAGTTTACCAAATTTGATTTGGAATCATAAGGTAAAAATGGATAACAATATTGACAAGCAAGCGTATGTTTAACGATTTTTACATATTTTTTTTTTAGACGCGCGAAGAATTACGAATTTGCTTGGAAAATGAGCTTCGTCAATTTATTAATGATCGAGATCTTGCTGGCAATATGATTGTTGCATGGAATTATCAAGAATTCGAAGTAACCTATCAATGTCTGGCAGATGAAATACAAATTGGAAATTATTATATACGATTGATTTTGGAAAAGGACGATTGGCCACAAAATTTGGTTAAAGATCCGTAAGTCGACTTTTTTTTGTTAAATTATTTTTTCTCGTTTTCAAAATAAGCGTTCACTTTTTACATTTTTTTTTAAATTATATTTTTTTGTGTGAGGGGCTATCTCCAACAGTTCTGTCAGATATGAATCAGAAATGAAAAACTTTATATAAAAAAAAAAACCCTTCAGAAAATATGTCTGTTCCCGTACTGCTGCACGACACTGCCCAATTTGTTGAAAACTGTATGAAAATTTGGCAGTTTTGGGCAATTTCTTGCAGTAAGGGAACAGACCTAATGTCTGATTCATTTCTGAAGCGTTTTTTTTTTTATATGAAGTTTTTCATTTCTGACAGATCTGACATGCTAAAAAGCTTTGGCATATTAGGGGTATTCACACAGGTGTTGGAAAATAGTAAAGTCGGAAAATCGGAAAATTTTATCTGCTTAAAAAGTGGTGCAAGATACAAAAAAAGTTAAAAAATTTATTAAGAAGTCGCATTTTTCCGATTTTCCGACTTTCCGACGTTTTTAACACGCCATTGTGAATACCCCTATTTTCTCCTTTTCGATAAAAAAAAAAAAAAGATGTGGTGTTCTTGACGCAACCTTTTAGGATACTCCAATCTTAATGATTTATGAAAGTTTATGAAATGGGTTTTTCGTTACTCTTGAGTGTTACAGGCTAGAACCCATTCGATATTTTTTCCCTCACATATGCAATGGTATGCCTAATTTAATAAAATTGATTTTTTTTTTGGTTAAGGGGGTCTTCTCATTGAAAACCCGTTTTTTGGACCCTTTTTTAAAAAAATTCTTATTTGAAAACGCAAAGAATAATTGAAAACTTTTTTTATTTATTGTATTACAAAAGGTTCAAAGTAAATAAAAAAAATTTTTTTGCCTCGATACGTGGGCTGTTCAAAAAGTAATGAGACTTCAAAGTTGGTGGTGAAAAAAAAAGGTGCCGTCACGGCGGCCACGATTCCGGGTCTCCGGAGCGTCCGAAATGGGAAAAAAACGGGGTTATAATCAGTATAGATGTAATTCTCGGGTGAACCTCAAGCTTAATTTTGTGATTTTTTTTGACAAAATGGCGGCCATTCAAAAAAAAATTTCAATTTCGGGCTTTTTTTTTGTAGTTTAGTGTAAAAAAAAAATAGTAAAAATTTTTTTAAAATTATGGTCGAGGTTCACCCGAGAATGGTGACAATTCTGCGTCGATTCCACTTTGTTTCATGAAAATCGGTTCAGTTGAACTGGAGATATCATGGCCGCCAGTTCGAAAAACGTGGTTTCGAGATAAACGCGTTTAAAGTTTGAAGCAACGCAAAAATTACTCGTTTTAGCGCAGATCTTGCTCGACAAAGAAGGCTATATCCTCTAAACTATTTCGAATTTCAAAAAATCCTTTTAGGGGCATATTCACAACTACCCAAGCTATAAATAAATGCAAAAAAAAAAAAAGTCGAAAAAAAAAGTTGCTCAATGAGAAGACCCCCTTAAAAATTGAATCCAGGATTCCCATATTTTGTTTGTTTGTTTTTTTTTACTCATCTTTCTTCAAATGAATGACTTGAAAATTTTTTTTCGATTTTCTAGTATTGAACTTTTTAATGCTCTTTATCGACGTGTTCTCTGCCGTCAACGCATCAACGATGATCAATTGACCGTAACTTCACTTCAAGCTTTGGCAAAAGTCTATAAACGTTATCATAAAGAAATTGGTAAATTCAGTGATATGTCCTACATTCTTCAACTTATCGATCGAGTAAGTTATTCAAATGAATGCTTAATGGTTCCATAGAGTAGTGCTTTTGAAAAAATATATTCTTAAATACTTTAGTGTCTCTCACCATCGTTGCGCGATGCACTCATCAATTTGATTTCGTGCCTCGTGCTAGAAAAATCGAATTGCCGTCCTCTAGTTGAGCATGTCCAATGCCTTGTCGATCTGGTTACGCTTGCGCATTTGCATAAAGGTCGCGCACAACCGAATACGAAAACCAATGTCATCGAGGCCGGTCCCAATATGCAGGCATACGAAGAGAAGGACTGGTATTATAATATCGAAAAAGAAGGTCAAAAACCCGAACGCCAAGGTCCAATAACTTATTCTGAATTAAAAGAACTTTGGACGAAAGGCATTATCAATGCGAAGACACGCTGTTGGGCATCTGGAATGGACGGTTGGCGTTCATTGCAACAAATACCTCAATTGAAATGGTGCTTAATTGCCAAGGGTACACCGTTGTATAATGAAACCGAACTTGCATCGAAAATTCTCGACATTCTCATTAAGTGTACAAGTTTCTTTCCAAGTCGTACGCAAAATGGAGAGGCTGTACTTATACCTGGACCGAAGCTATCACGTAAACTATCAGAATTTATTTGTCTTCCGCATATTGTACAAGTATGTTTAACCCATGATCCCGGTCTGCTCGAACGTGTCGCTACACTGCTATGCCAAATCATGGAGGATAATCCTGAAATGCCGAAAGTGTATTTAACCGGTGTTTTCTATTTTATGCTTATGTATACGGGCAGTAATATCTTGCCCGTTACAAAGTTTTTAAAAATAACACATATGCGACAAGGTTTTCGCAGTGATGAGATCTCGCAATCGGGCATAATGCATCGCAGTATTTTGGGTCAATTGCTTCCCGAAGCAATGGTTTGTTTTTTAGAAAACTATAGTGCCGAAAAGTTTGCGGAAATATTTCTTGGAGAATTCGATACGCCCGAGGTTATATGGAGCTCGGAAATGCGACGTCTTTTGATCGAGAAAATTTCAGCACATATCGCTGATTTTACACCCCGTTTAAGGGGGCATACAATGGCGCGGTATCCGTATTTAGCTATACCCGTTATTAGCTATCCACAACTTGAAAATGAGCTCTTCTGTCATATTTACTATTTACGTCATTTGTGTGATACTCAAAAGTTTCCAAATTGGCCGATTTCCGATCCAGTGCAATTACTTAAGCATACATTGGACGCTTGGCGCAAAGAGGTCGAGAAGAAACCACCACAAATGACCGTACAGCAAGCCTATCTGGATTTGGGCATCGATCTTAACAAAACAACAAAGCCCGACGAATCGATGGTACGAAAGTGTTATTATCGTTTAGCGCAAATGTACCATCCCGACAAGAATCCGAATGGACGTGAGGCATTCGAGAAAGTTAATCAGGCGTATGAATTTCTATGTTCACGTTCAGTATGGAGTTCCGGCGGGCCAGATCCGAAAAATATTGTGCTAATATTACGCACACAAAGCATTCTATTTGAACGATATCCAGATGGTAATTTTCATTTTTCAAAAACAAAAATATATTTTGCGACAATAAATTAATTGATCATTTGGATTTTCTAGTTCTTCGTCCATACAAATACGCTGGCTATCCACAGCTGATAAAAACGATACGTCTTGAGACCCGAGACGATGAATTGTTCTCTAAAGAAGTACAACTTCTAACATCAGCTTCGGAATTATGCTATCACACAGTTCATTGCTCTGCATTAAATGCTGAAGAACTACGACGGGAAGAAGGTATCGAAGCACTGCTTGAAGCGTACACACGTTGTGTTTCGATTATGGGCGCAGATTCCAAACCGGATTCATTGCACTATCAAGTCATATCGAACGTAACAAAGACTTTCGAAGTTGCATGCAATTTCGAAAAGTGTAAACAAAAGATAATAACTTTACCACAACTGCTCTCAGACGTTTGCCGTGTTGTTTATTTCAAGGTAAGGATGAAATTTAGAAATGATTAGGGGGGGTCTTCCCTCAAACACGTGTATATTAGGGTGATGACTTTTTTTGAAACTCTTTTCCTGTGAATACTGAACATGCTCGTTCTTGTTCCTACGGCATCTATATTATAGATTGAAGTTCGTGAGGCATTTTTCTTTAATTTAAGCCTATTTTTATATAGGGACCCCCCTAAGGAGGGGAGATAGAGGGTAGGTATGTTTGAAGAAAATATTTGGGGTAAAAAAATAATGGGGGTCGGTCATATATATCATCCCCCTAGGAGGGGTTTGACTGTAGTGACAGCCATTTTGTATGAAATTGTGATAAAATAAAGGTAATTTTGTATGGGTGACCCCCTAAGGAGGGCAGATAGGGGGTCAGTATGTTGGGAAAAAATGTTAATGAGACAAAGTTAATGGGGGTCGGTCAAACATTTGACTCCTCTAGGGGCACTCTGGGGCTAGTTAGGACAGTGGGGGGAAAATTCATTAAAAAAAATTACTTTTGTATGGGAGCCCCCTTAAGGAGTGGAGATAGGGGGAAGGTATGTTTGGATAAATTGTTGGGAATAAAAAAATAATGGTAGTTGGTCTTACATTTGACCCCTCTAGGAGCGACTCTGCTTACAGTAACATAAAAAATTTGGAAAAAAAATCAAAAATTAAATTTTTCAAATGACTTGGTGCGTGACATTTTTTTTTTATCAAATAACCTTAAAATTAGTGTTTTATGGCATCTTTAATAAAAGTTCATCGTACTATAATACAGGAAATTTTTTTGGAGAAAAAAAAACACTAAAAGTCATCACCCTAGTGTATATGTCTCGTCTCTCATTGCATTAAATATAAAAACGTTTTCTTTTCAGCACACACTTTCGGTTAGTTTGGTAACCAGTCTAGCAGCGAACAACTACGAATTACAATGTAATTTAGTATGTAATGGTGTGCTTTGGTCGCTTTTGTTCTTCTGCTTCGAATATGACTACACTTTGGATGAGAGTGGCGTAGAGGCAAGTGACAAAACGAATCAACAACAAGTGGCCAACAATTTGGCTAAAATGTGCATATACTCATGCATAGCTTTGGCCGGCTATGGTCTGGAACAATTAAAAGACAACGGTAATAACAAAGTGAAGAGTGACGGTGATCCATCAAATGGGAGTGGGAGTAAAGCACCGCCCGAAATAAAGCCAAAACCGGCTGCAACTGCCTATATGCAAAATGCATCGAATCCGCTTCAAAAGTCTGTTAACAATAATCAAAGACAATTGGCTATAATTTCAAGTAATAGTGAAGCAGGCACATCGGTAACTCCATCCTCTGCTGTTGCTCGAATAGCAGACACGGTTACGAAACAAGATTCCAGCAGTAGTGAGCAATCTGAGAACTCGGGCGCAGCAATCGCCGAAACTGTTAAGGCTAAGAAGCAGCAGCAGGAACTTTGTAAATTTAAAGTGATTTCTGAGCCGAAAAATACTTTGGTTCAAAAAATACTCGAATGTCTTTTGACCGAATATATCGCGAAAAAATTACCGAAAGAACAACCGAAAGAGGTGCGTAAAATTCCCCCCCCCCCCAAAAAAAAATTGATCAATATATGGTGAAAAAATAATTTTATTTTATTTTTTTTATTTCGATTTAAAGGTATTAAAATTACTAACTTCAAATACGCGTAATCCTTACTTGATTTGGGATAACGGAACGCGGGCACAATTGTTAGATTTTTTGGAACAATTACGCACAAATTCAGTTAAGGAATCGTATGAGGAAATTACACAAGTCTATGAAGTTGCGTCCACCTTCGAATTCGATGCGCACAAGTATGAAAAATTTTTACAAAATTCGATTAGATATTTTTTTAAAATTTCCTTTATTTTAGAGATGAGTTAAAAATTGGCGGAGTTTTTATACGTATCTATAACGATATGCCCACCTTTCCCATTGAAGAGCCTAAGCTATTTGTAAATGAGCTATTGGAATACCTAAAACAATCATATCACTATCTGACAACATTGAAAAAAGGTCCCGAGGCTAGCAGCAATAATAATACGAATCGTGAAAATATCTTAACACCCACGCTTGCACCCAATCATCCGCAATTGCAATTGCAACAACAAACAAACAATGCAAGTACATTTGATGAAGTTCTAAATGCCTACAATCGTTCAAAGAATCGTAAGAAATTCGATTTGGATTCGTTCGTAGCGGAACAGAAGCAAAGCCAACAGTACAAATATGATTTTGCCAATGATACAGCTCTTGAAGAGCATGTTATTATGACATTGCGTGCATTAATTGCCACAATTAAATGTAACGCCGAAGTGGAAATCCAATGTATCGGAAAATTCAATATGATCTTTGGTTATCTCGCTAACAATCTGTTCGAAAATGTAAGTAAAAAAAAAACAAATGTGCCTCTTTAGATCAAAGAGCAGAGAATTATATTAATATTGATTGACGATAACAATTGATAGGAAAGCGGAAACCAGCAGAGTTTGTTCATGATTTTTCTTTTTTTGGGTACATACATATACACATACATATATGTATTGCTGTTCTCCGCTTTCGGCTCCATATGTTATCTATCGCATTTAGATTCTATTATTCTTGGGACCGACCGGACCGAATGTATCTTTTTTTTATGTATTGTTTTTATAGAGCACGACAGTTAAAACGGTTGCATTGGAAATAGTTGCTTTAGTTTCTCGCAATAAAGATTGTGTATCGGAGATTGCGGTATGCGAAATTTTGGGAAATTTCCTTGCGGCGCTTAAGGATCCCGATTTGCATGCAAGCCAAATAAAAGTGCTCGAAACGCTTTCCGGTTTGATGAATGTACAGGAGATGATCAAAGAAGCGCAAATAAAGGGCGCCGTTATATATTTGCTAGATATGTTCTGTAATTCACGTAATCCACTCATACGTGAACTGTGTGCGGAGATTTTGGCTAAAATGACAGCAGATCGTTTGAGTGGACCAAAAGTTCGTATAACGATTTCGAAATTCTTGCCAGCGATATTCGTTGATGCTATGATCGAGTCACCACAAACTTCGGTACAGCTTTTCGAATCAATTCATGAACATCCCGAACTGATTTGGAATGATAAAACACGTTCGATTGTTTGCGATGCCGTTGCCGAAATGTGTGATAAGTACGCAGGAATTTTTTTTTTTTTTATGATTTTTGGTCGTATAAAAATTTACTTATATTTTTTTTTTAATTTTTCTAAAGCTTTTATCGTGCCCAAAAATTGAATTCCAAGCACTTGTGGAAGGATCCTGAAGTGCTCAAAGATATTGTTTTAGATGAAGTTGTTGTGGCTGGCGTTTATTTGAGACTCTTTGTAAGCAATCCAGCTTGGACGTTACGAAAGCCAAAACAATTTCTTTCCGATTTATTAGACTTTGTTGTAGATGAAATAAGTCGTAGCAGTTCTGAGGTAAGTAAAATCTTCTGTCGTCTGTCTATCATTTTTGTGGCGACAATGATTGCTATCAACACATGTATACAATTAAGGAAAGAGGAACGTATTGGGGGAGAGACTGAAAACAAGAACATTTTCCATTTTCCATTTTCCATTGATCTATTTGCAGAAAGACATTTTGGACTTGTCAACAAATGCTCTTGTAGAGCTTCTTCGATCACAGCCAAATTTGGCAGATGAAATACCTGTTCTGGGACATATACCAAAACTATTCAGTTTGCTGTCTGTGCAACCAAAGAATGCACTATCAGTATTACATCAACTATCACAGTCTGAGGTAAGGCCGAAACATCGAATTCTTCCATGTCAATGCCTTAAAACTAATTGAAAAACACCTTTTTTTTCTCTTCAAGTTTTGCGTGAGCGCTGTTGCGCAAACCGAATGCATAATGCCAATGAAAAGATGCATGGAGCATCAACGGGACTGCATCGAAAAGGCTTGTGAAACATTGAGTCGTTTGTTCAAGCATCAACATGTATGTAATGATGATTTTTTTTTTTAAATTTTATTTGTAAATTATATACATATAAAAGAAGAAAAGAAACCGTAATGTATTCGCTTTCATCTTTAGGACTCATTGATCAGTCAATCACTGGAATCTGGACTTATACCTTTTCTAGTTGGCCTTTTGGATAGTCGTTTAGATTTTGTTGACAATCCTTCAGCAGTTAAGGCGCAAATTGTCGCTGCGCTAAAAGGAATGACGCTTAATCTGAATTATGGCAACCGTGTTAATCAAATTCTATTGAAGCATCCTGTCTGGGCTGAATTTAAGGATCAACGTCATGATCTTTTTATAGCGGATACCTCGATAAGGGGTTATTTGACGGGTAAGTGTCCAATAAGTTGTTTTTTTTTTTTTTTTTTTGTTTAAGGAAACATTTTCGCAAACAATATTTTGCTTTTACTTTTAGCTGGAAACCCAGTTGCTGGCTATCTCACACAAGGACCGGCACAAAACATTGAAGTTCTTACCTCACCTCCACCAATCGATAAAGACGATCCCTCAGCTCGACCGCCTATGGATTAGCTATTGAAATGTTCTCATAGATTCAATATCCTGCTTTATTTAGGAGCACTATATATCTTCAATGACCCGTTCCTTGTTTGTTATATCACTATTTTATGTATTTAAAGTTAAATCATAATTTTTTTTTTTTTTTTAGTATTTAACCCTTTAAAGAAAAATATCGGCATAATACTGTTTTTTAAATTTAATGTTTTTCCCAAACAAGTATAAATCATCAGATCTCCATTTAATGTAGATTTGTTAAGCTTTATTATCTTTTCAATTCCCTACCGGGTGGCAGAGAGCAACTGTCCAATTCGGTTAGAGAGAGAGAGAGAGAGATAGAGAGAGAGAGATTACGAAGGGTTAAATTTTAAACACCACAATTGTATATGTAATTTAAAAATGGAAGTTAGATCTTGCGCTGAAAATATACCATCGGAAAGAAATACATATGAATTGGAAGGATGAGAAAAAGAGAATGAAACAATTTTACACGGAATTTTTATACACATGTATGCAAAAAAAAAAAACAAAATCGCGAAAGAAAATGTTTAATTTTTCGCATTATTAAACATAAGTAACTATATTAATATGTACACCTACAATTGAAACAAAAAGTGATGAAAATAAATAAAAATTAATAAGGAATTAATGTTATTTAACGGGAGATTTTTTTTATTGAAGAAATTTTATGATGAAATTAAAATTTTGATATACTTATTCACTAAACCCAAGCATCAAATAGCACGCCATGCGAAAATAATCAATGGATGATGTTAAAGCTGATATCAGTAGGCGATAACGTTCTAAATATAATGCAAGGAACATTGCGTGCGCATCGTCGGGAACTTGAAATGTGATCACTTCGGTTACGAATTTAATAAGGTCGCACGTTTTTGGTAGTTGACATTTGAAATTGCTAATTTAAAATAAATTTTTATTATAGACCGAAATAGTGGATAATATGGATATGGAATTTAACGATAGTGTGCTTTAGTTTTCCAATTGATTTTGATAATTTAAATAGGTATATTATATTGTAGTTTGCGTATTTTAGACTGAAACTAAATATGTACCTAAATGGAACATCTCAAATGTTAAGCTTCACGTGATGTGTGCAATGTTGTGAAAAAAAAAAAACGGTCTCGACGGCAGATCAACCGTGGGAAACGGAATATGATCCGTAATAAAACTACCGGGGCAAGCCTGGAAGGGACTTAGGGGCTCACATCGATGAGTATCAATTGATTGTAATATTGATGTAACAATAAACAATTGAACTATCAAAGTTTTAAGAGTGTCATTTGATTTCTAAAGACTTGAACCCAGCCAACCAGTGCCGTAGCAATTCTGTTTTGCGTGAGGGGCAAAATTATTTTTCCAATTTGCGTGGGGGGGGAAAAATTATTTTTTCAATTTTTTCATGGGCAAAAACAAAAATGCGTGGGGGGGGGGGAAATCCCCCTCTTGCCCCTATGGTTGCTACGGCACTGCAGCCAACAGAAGCAATAAACCGTAACACATGTCGTAGGCCGACTATATATACCACCCTAGTATAAATTTTTTCGAGCATTGCCGTTTTATAGAGTGAACGCCTACCACCACCACACAAAGTAAGCTATTGGTAGGCAGGTCGCCTACAATCTTGTATATCTACTTTGTAGCTTTTAATATTCAGGTCGCTTACAGTCTCGTATACTTTGTAGGCGGTAGGCACTGTTGGCCGTTGGGAAGTGGGGATGTTCGTTATGACGGGATTTACACAGTAAGACATTTCGATATAAAAAGATTTTTTTTTTTTTTTTTTGTTGAAAAGAGACGCACGGAAAACAGAGAAAAACACTTCCATATCATATCCCCGCGTGTCCCTGGCCTACAAAAAAAAAACAAATGTTTCATTATCGAAATGTCTTACTGAGTAAATTTTGTGTATGGAGCAGCAGTTAATTCCGAAAATTTAAATAACAGTGTGATATAACTACATACATATGTACCATTTTGAGTGTTCTTCCAGAGAAGAACACGCTTAACTATGTATCTTAAAATTGAAAAACAAAAAAAAAAAATTTAAGGATAACCAAAAATATATATAAGTACTTACCTGATCAATATAGTTTGAATTTCGGCATAAGTCCACATTAGCAGTACAATTGGATAAATAACTGGAATAAGGGCCGTTAAAATAACGACCAATGACTGCAAAAGTTTGAGTATTGTTGGAAAAGGCAGTGGTTGGTACCAAATGTCCACTAAGTGTCCAGCTACGAAAAAAGATGTAAATAAATTTTTAGATTTTTTCTTAACATAGAAACATTGATTAATTGATCAATTTAAAGTTACAATTTCAGATTTCAACTATGAAAACTATTTTGTTTAATAGAACAATAAAGCTTCCTGCTTAATTCTCTTAAAGTTAGTTGAAAAAATAATAAGAATAATTGGAATTATTCCCAAAAGCTAAGGAACCGTCCAATCGCGTCATATAAAGGGTATCTATTTTATGATGGCTAATGATGCTATAAAATTTATCAAAATTTTTTTTTTTAAAGCTGCTTAAATATTAATCCATTGGAGGAGATGAAACACACCGAACGGCTGCAAGTAATGGCGAACTTTTTTCGAAAACGACAGCTCTTTCCACTGAAATAAGGCTGCATCAAATTATGAATATTTTTGATTAAAAATTTCGACTTACGATTTTACGTTTGTGCAATGTTTTGTGCCAAATTTTGCTGTTCATAATTAGTGAATAAAATTAGAGAAAATTTAAATGCAAAAAATTTACAAAGTGTTAAAATGAACAAGAAATATATAAAGCATAATTTGTGTAATATAAATTTATATATTCTTTTTTTTTTTTTTTTTTTTTTTTTTTTTTGAGAAAAATTGAGAAGTGGAAAAAACTATTGAAAGCTGGTTTTCAAATACATATACCTATAATCTGTCGGATTTTTTCGAACAGATTTTTTATTTTCGGATATTGCAGGACAGACTAAAGCACGATATAGACCATATATAACTATATATTATATGTCACTCAGGAGCCGTTTCCATTTTGGCTCATTTCACCACGGTCTTGGGTACCCACCACGGTATTGGGTATCCACCAAAATGAGCATTTTTCACTTAGGTACTCACCAAAAGTATTTCTCTCTCGCTCTTTTTTTGCCTGCCGAGTAACATCTCTTTCTAACTGGCGCGAAATGTCCCGCCCAAAATCTATGAGAGTGACATATATAGTAATATATGATATAGACACATCAAATGCTTGTCAAGCATGTGAGACAGTGTAATTGAAAATGGCACACGTATATGTTGTGCGTAGATGCCGCATTGAGGCCTTTTTGACGTCAATTCTCACTTTTTTTGGTCCAGCAAAGTGCGGGAATTTTGAGAAAAATTGAGCGTTTTTTGATCTCACGCACTCGATAGGTCGTTTTGTGCCCTCTTTCGTACGTGGAAACACGAATGTAACTCTAAAAGCGAATAATAATAAGAATTGACGGTCAATAATTGACTGGTGTAAAAGGCCTCATTACAGTGTTAATCCCATCAGAGCTGCAAAACTATCGAAAATACTCTTATTTAGTTTGATTTAAAATACAGTAGTTTCGCTATATAAGAAACTCGTATATAAGGATAACACGCCTTTAAGAAACTGTTTACCAAAACCAAAAACTCTTTTGCTGTGGAAAAAATTTTTTATATAAGAAACTTGGTTTTTATCAAAAATTTAACACCCCTATTTTCAAATATCGGTAGTTTATATAACAAATAAATTTTCTTATAAACGGTTTTTTCTATATAAGAAAGAATTTTCTTATAAAAGGATTCTTATATAAGAAAAAACCGGATATAAGAATGAAATTTCTTGGCAAAATCGACTTCCTTATATAACGAAACTACTGTAATCCATAACACATTTTTCCCATTTAAAAGCATCAAAATAATTTCGGCATGAGCTGAAAATCCTGAATTTTTTTTATATGGCTTTCAATTCTACAGCACGATGTAGATACAATTTCCGCTAAATATCAGAAAATGCCGTGCAAAAAATATAAGTGTGTAAAAGGATGAAAAAAAAAAAGAAAAACGTCATCGATAGTTTTGCCACTACCATTCGATGGAGGCCATTTACACGTTAAGGGGACCTTCTGGTCTAGAGCACGAAAATTTAGGGTATTTTCATGATTTTTTTTTTGGTATTAAGCCAAATAAAAAACGATTTTCTAAGTATGCAGGCTTATTATATTCTTTATTGACAAAAAATAAGAAATGTTGTTGTAATTTTTTTTTTTTTTTTTGTATTTTAAAAATGGCGTTGAAGTGGACCCTCTTTGAAAAAGTACCTCCGTGGTGTGAAAGATTTTGGCAGTTCTGGTAATCGAAAAAAAAAAAAAAAAAAATATGTTATTAATCAGAATGAATGCGGCTATGGCAGGAACTAGAATAAAAAAATTTTTTTTTAAATTGACAAAATGGCGCAATTTTTTATTTCAACCATCAAAAACTCCCCTTTTTTTGACCATTTTTTTAATGAAAAAATATGAAGTTCTTGAAATAAAAATTCGATTCTAGTTCGGGCCATAGCCATTGATGTTATGAATAATATATAAAAATTCCAGACAAATCGGTTCGATGGTTTTTTTGTTTTCATTCACACCAGGTCAAAAAAAGTAGTTTTGAGATAAACGCGTTCAAAGTTGCTTTGATCAAGCGCGCTGCCTGCTGTCTCCACCTTCTAAAAGGCTGTAGCAAAACAAATATTGTCAATATCTTCACGAAACTTTGCCAGCATATTCTTAAAAGTCTATTCTTCCGAAATATATATAAAAAAAAAAAAAAATCAATTTTCAAAAAATTCTAGACCAGAAGAAGACATTTTGTTAACGAAACACACTTTTTGTGGGCTAGGGAAGCACGGGGATGTGGTATGGTAGTATTTTTCTCTCTTCTCCCTGCCTCCCTTGCCGACGAAAATTTGTTTCATTATCGAAATGTCTTAACGTGTAAATAGCGTAATAGTAGAGAAAATTTAAAGACGTTCGATTGTGTCATCGAAACTTCTCCATCTCTATCCCCTGTCGATTTCTTTCCGTTTGTCAAATCTCACGTGGCATACGTTTTTTTTAGCCTGTTGAAGCGATTCATTTTTGAATATAACCTAATTATTATACAAAATGGCTTTCGGTGACGTGAAGACTCCAAAAGGACTCAAAGAGTTAAACAGTTTCTTGGCCGATAACAGCTATATTACTGGGTAAGCTAAAAAGAAAAGAGTAGATCAACACGTTGACTGAAAATGACGTTACAAAAGGACATTTAAATAAAAAGAATTTTTTCTTTTGCTTTCCTTTTTTTTGCAGTTATTCGCCCAGCAAGGCGGATCTTTCTGTTTTTGATGCTTTGGGCAAGGCACCAAGTGCAGATTATCCACACGTAGGTCGCTGGTACAGGCATATTGTCTCGTTTGAGAAATCGGAACGTGCAAGCTGGACAGGCTCACCGTTGCCACAAACTGCTGGAGCGCAACCAACAGTTAAAGCTGCTGCCGCTGCCGATGACGACGATGATGTTGATCTTTTTGGATCGGACGATGAGGAAGATGCCGAAGCAGAGCGTATTCGCGAGGAACGTTTGGCCGCATACGCTGCCAAGAAATCAAAGAAACCTGTCCTCATTGCAAAGTCATCGGTATTGCTCGACGTCAAACCGTGGGACGACGAAACCGATATGAAAGAAATGGAAAAACTTGTACGCACTATCGAAATGGATGGACTGTTGTGGGGAGCTTCGAAATTAGTGCCTGTGGGTTACGGTATCAATAAATTGCAGATCATGTGCGTGATCGAAGATGATAAGGTCTCAATCGATTTGCTGACGGAGAAAATCACCGAGTTCGAAGATTTTGTACAATCTGTTGATATTGCTGCGTTCAATAAGATTTAAAAAAAAATAATTATGTAAAAAAAAAAACCACCCGTTTTTTGTGTGTTGATTGATGATGAACATACTATCTATTTTGATATAAATACAAGTATTTTGCATTGAATTCACCGATGATAATCTTTCATTTCGGAGGGAGTTTGCATGATTGATAGGATTGAATCCGAAATTTCGGAAGGGCTTAGCGATTGCTAAGCAACAGAACATCCTCTTTTAACTCTTTCGAATCTATTGGGACACATTCTTCCACTAAGAGATTTCTTATATACATAATATATGAAATAAGCTTGCGATATGGTTCAAATCGATCCACATTCTCAGTATATTTGTAAGACTATTGATAGGAGGCGCCACAATCGATTAACGTAAGCTATTGTAGCATCGCATAGCTGATCTCAGTTCTCTTCTGCATGTGGCAGTCGTCTCTCGTATATTCTTATAAGAGCTATACCATGTACAGAAAATTAGAAATCGCTAAATTGACGTTTTGGATATTGCAAGTACCCTAAACTATACGATCATTTTAGCTCAACTATTGTTAGGCAGTCGCCTACAATCTCGTATACTTTGTAAGCATATGGTAGGAAACTTTGTCCTACAATCTCGTATACTTATGTAACGCTATTGGTAAGCTGTCTATGCTCGTCTCATTACCATCTCGTATACATTTGTAGCTATTGGTAAGCAAGTTCAAGAAAATCTCGTATACTTTGTAAGATATTGGTAGCAGGCAAATCGCTTAGGAAGATCTCGTATACTTTGTAAGCTATTGGTAAGCAGGTCACCTACAATCCTCGTATACTTTTTAACGTATTGGTAGGAGTCCCACAACCAACAACTATTGTAGAGCTATTGGTAGGCAGGTCGCCTACAATCTCGTATACTTTGTAAGCTATTGGTAGGCAGGTCGCCTACAATCTCGTATACTTTGTAAGCTATTGGTAGGCAGGTCGCCTACAATCTCGTATACTTTGTAAGCTATTGGTAGGCAGGTCGCTACAATCTCGTATACTTTGTAAGCTATTGGTAGCAGGTCGCTACAATCTCGTATACTTTGTAAGCTATTGGTAGGCAGGTCGCCTACAATCTCGTATACTTTGTAAGCTATTGGTAGGCAGGTCGCCTACAATCTCGTATACTTTGTAAGCTATTGGTAGGCAGGTCGCCTACAATCTCGTATACTTTGTAAGCTATTGGTAGGCAGGTCGCATACAGTCTCGTATACTTTGTAAGCTATTGGTAGGCAGGTCGCATACAGTCTCGTATACTTTGTAAGCTATTAGTAGGCAGGTCGCATACATTCTCGTATACTTTGTAAGCTATTGGTAGGCAGGTCGCCTACAATCTCGTATACTTTGTAAGCTATTATTAGAAACGTTGCTTACAATCTCGTATACTTTGTAGACGGTTGGCACTGTTGGCCGCTGGGCTTCTTCCATTAGGTATAAGTTTTTGTTGTAATTCACATCAATGTTATGAATAATGTTTCATTGAATTTTTTGAACTTGAAAAGCTTCCTCGAAAAATCGTCACGAAAATTTTGCATTCCTCGCAGTCGTTGATCTGTTTCATGGACCCACAATTTACAAAAAAAAAAAAAAAAAAAAAAAAAAAGTACGTGAAAGACTCTAAAGGCCGGATTTTAATAAATAAGACCTGAGTCATTAACGACTTAAACAAATATCCGGCCATGAAGGTTGGCGAAATTATTTGTATGGGGAATCATTAAAGCGTTCATTTTCTCCATTAAATCCTTGAATGTACAAGTACAAGGTATAGAAAAATTCGATCTAAAATGGTCCTGATTAGAGCATCTACACTGGTACATATCTACATTTATTCCTTTAATCTTTTGGACTAACTTCTGCTCTGGATTTCTATTTAATATATTTTTAGTCAATGATAATCACCATAAATTTTCATTCCATTGCAAGCTAATCTTAAAGCCTGTGACTATGATTGTAGCGCTTCAGAGAGAAAAAAGAAAAAAAAATTTAAAAGAAAAAACTCGTTTTTGGTTCGAAATCATTCGAAAATGCAAAGTAAATTCAGCAGCGATTCGAGCTTAACATTTAGTTGCTTTAAAAACGCGAGCTTGTGCGGTCTGAACGGATTAAAATTTCAGTTTCTTAACGAAAAAAAAAACTTAGAACGTAATTCTTTATAACTGCAAATAAATTACGAAACGGAAAAAAGGAACAAAATCAAAAAAAAACCTAGTCAAAAAAATAAAAAAATAAATAAACGAAAGTCAAGATGATGACAAGCCGCTCGTTCTACATGTTGGGATTCGCAGTTGTTCTCTGCCTGGGATTTGCATTGATGACCAATGCTCAAGGTAAGCTGGACTCGAGCAAAATATTTGGTTGATCATTTTTTTCTCCAATTTTTTTTATTTTTATTTTTTGAATTTTTTGTTTTTTTTTGTCCAAACGTTTTTAAAAATTATTTAAGCTATCAATTTTTTCGAAAGAAAATCATATAAATTTTGTTCTAATTTGTTATTCGCAATCGGGTTTTTCGTTCTTAATCGGCTTTTGCCCAACCAAGCATTCGATCTCAGTAGATTTTTTTAATTTGCATTAATTAAAATATTCTTGTTATTTTGTTGTTATTTTTGCTGTCATTTTTATTATTGGTACTAGCTGTTCATCTATATTCATTTCATTTCATATCAAATTTGTTTTTTTTTTTTCCAACAGTCCTCAAACATGCGTTGTCAAAGTTCTCACAATATTTGCTTTATGAAATCCGTTTGGAAAAGATTTGCCAAATTCATTTTGGGGGAAAAAAATCCCAGCGGCCAACAGACTACCGCCTACAAAGTATACGAGATTGTGGGCGACCTGCACATAGTTACAAATTAATGACTTATCTAAAGTATACGAGATTTAGGCGACCTGCTTACCAATAGCTTACAAAGTATACGAGATTGTAGGCGACCTGCTTACCAATAGCTTACAAAGTATACGAGATTGTAGGCGACCTGCTTACCAATAGCTTACAAAGTATACGAGATTGTAGGCGACCTGCCTACCAATAGCATTACAAAGTATACGAGATTGTAGGCGACCTGCCTACCAATAGCTTACAAAGTATACGAGATTGTAGGCGACCTGCTTACCAATAGCTTACAAAGTATACGAGATTGTAGGCGACTGCCTACCAATAGCTTACAAAGTATACGAGATTGTAGCGACCTGCTTACCAATAGCTTACAAAGTATACGAGATTGTAGGCGACCTGCCTACCAAAAACTTACTTTGTGTGGTAGTGGTAAGCATTCACTCTTCAAAACGGTCATGCGCGAACAAAAGTATACTAAGATGGTATATGAGGTCGCATACTACCGCCTACGGCCTACGAAATGTGTTGCGGTTCATCGATTCTGTAAGCAGCATTTTGACCGTTGGGATAAGTTAAAATTTAAAAAAAAAATTGAGTAATCGCAAAGGCAATTTCCATAATGAAAGCTGAGATATCGCTAGAATGTAAATTTTTTTTTTTTTTAGAAATTATCGAGTTAGAATTTTAAATGTATGTATGAATAACGAAATAGAAAATATTTATCGTGTAGGAATGCTTGGCTTAAACAAAATATCATTTGAAATATTCGCGGTCAGAGTTATAGAAGCTTTCTCATACAATAAAAAATTTCTCACATCCGGCCAAATTTTATACTTTTTCGGGTATGATTTTCAGTATACAAATCATTCTTATACGTGTGTCGTCAAGTGGTTCTATGATTGCTATTCTCACGACAGATCGCTCTGTATTCAAGCGTCGGTTTAGGTGGGACGAGTTGGGCCAATAATCAGAGCGGCATAGTGTGGGGAACGGCAATATTGATGTCGATACTTGGATGAGCAAAGAAAACCTTTTCAATGAAATTACAGTCATTTATTCCAACTTACGAAGCGAGAGGCTCTGGCTTCAACTCCCAGCTGAGGTCGTGGATGTTCGTTGTTTCGTTTTTTTCTGTTTCTGTTTTTCTATGTTTCCCCATTATTCGTGGCATCAAAAAGGGCCCAAGAGAGGCCTAAGTATGTCACCCTTAATGGTGGCAGCCACACTAACCTAACCTAACGGAGGTATATCAAATACCCTATAGTCAGTAGATCGCCACCGAAATATGTATGTGACCTGTCATTATTATGCCAGTCTTTGGTGAATAGCTATTTTACCAACCACAACAAGATAGAATAATAGATAGGCTTTTGCTCTTTTCAAATAAAAAAACTAGGAAGCATTTTTCTCACTGATGGTGAATATTTATACTCTCTCACGACTCGCTACATCTAACTTCAGTGATGGCAGGGGCGGACTGGGCCTACGGGTAAACGGGCAAATGCCTGGTGGGCCCCCAGAGCGCTGTGCTATTTAGCTGTTAGGTTTTCTTTTTTTCTTAGGTAACAGGGCCAAATTTTTCAAACGCCCGGTGGGCCCTTTAACCCCCAGTCCGCCCCTGACTGATGGAATATATGAAAATATTTTCAATGTGTAAGAATGTTAAAATGCTTACACCACATAATATTTCGTATTTAGATCTGCTTTTTGGGGGTCTAATGAATTCATCCGTCCCTCTTCTATACTATTCTACCGGCGCAATGATCTTTCCCTTCCCTTGCTGAATCGCTTCCCTTTCTCACTTCAGAAAACAGATGTCTTTATCCGCTACACAGAGAAAAAAATCAACCAGAAAACTGGTTAAATCAAAAGGGAAAACATACAAAACGGGTTCAACAAGGAATATTTTTAAATTTAATAATTTTTCTTGTTGGAAAAACTAAAGATTTTCCTTTTGAATCAACCATATTTCAGGTTGAATAATAATTCAGGTTGAAATGATAATTTTCAAAAATGGATTTAAATTTAAATTGTTGAACTAACCACGGACATAATTGAAATGACAAGATAATTTTTAAAATAAAAGAAAATTTTTCTAAAATACCTATACAAGGAGATATGTCAAAACAAATTTACTTAACGTTCAAAGCAAATGACCACAGAGCCCTCTGCTGAACATAACCCCAAACAATAGCCATCGGATGGACTTCATCCGATTTTGTCACTCCGTTGTCGTGTGACTGCTTTCGCAA
Source organism: Chlorops oryzae (assembly GCA_020466095.1). Lineage (NCBI taxonomy): Eukaryota > Metazoa > Arthropoda > Insecta > Diptera > Chloropidae > Chlorops > Chlorops oryzae. The sequence goes on along the minus strand of CM035806.1, from coordinate 3,553,008 downwards.
TGCTTAAAAAGTTCTAAGATGATTAAATATCTTATATGTCCTATTTTATAAACCAAATGAGAATTATACCAAACGTAAAAAATGAAATTAAACATTTTTCCTTTTAAATCAACCAAAAATGTTGTTGACTCAACAATTTTTCTTTTGAAATTTTTGTTCTGCTCGAAAATCAAAAGGACTGTGAATAACAATGGGCCCTTTAAAAAAAAATGATGGTTAAGTTCGCTCAGTGTAGCGAAATTCTAGGCTAGAGATAACGTATAAAATGATGATCCGTCCCTGGCAATGACAAATGACATTGCCATGTTAAAATCGACTGCGCTGTGGATAGGCTTTGGACTGGTCCCTGACACGCAGTCATCGGTGAACTCGCTAGTTTTGTAGTAGCTCGACTGGATACAGAGTTGGGAAAACTTCCTATAAAAAAAAGCTCGCAAATTCGATTGACACCAATACTTTGTTGTTTACAGGGAACTCTCAAGTACTAAAACAAAGTATGTAAATTCGATCCCTTTTCCAGCTAACGAATTGTATGAGTTTGTGAACATCGCGTAGGTACGTCATACCTAACTGAAATATGTAGTAAATATAACTAGCTGATCTTCGTTGATCTTCGTACAGCCTCAGCAGGAACTAAATAATGTGTGATCCAAAAATATGGATTTTTTTCTGCCTCGTGAAGTTCAAAGGTTAACCATTTTCCTTTCTATAATAAAAAATGCATCTTTTCATCAAAAAAAACAGTTCATAATTTTGAAAATCAGACGTATACGTAATGTTACGGCCTACTATATTTTCTTTAAATAACATTGCTCATACGTCGGGTGTTTTGAACTGAAAATGGAATTTTGTATGGGACCATATGCTGAGGTATAAGAATTTGAAAAATGGATGTTGGCCGATTCTCAGACCTACCCGGTATGCACATAAAATTGCATTAAAATCAGTCCAGACGTTTCGGAGGAGTTTGGTAACAAACACCGCGACACACAGTGGGGCCGCTCCATATATTTTTTTGGAAAAAATAGAAACAGTGGTCGTAGAGCATTGAAACACTTCTGTGGGCTAAATTAAGATATTTTGATAAAAATTATGGAAATCCGCCCACTGCCACGCCACCTCCCATATAAGTGCACAAGTCAAAATTTGTATTTTTGGACCTTGGGACACTTCTTAATTGAGTATATTTTGTTCGAGTTTTCGAGCCACCCGAATAAATTTGGAATTTTTGAAAATTCAATGAAGAAAAGGAATTTTCAAGTCACTTTGTCAATTTTCGCTAATATCATAGAAAGGCTAACCAAATACCTTAACAGCAAAATTTTTTGACGTGTTTAATGGAATTTTGCTTGTTTGTTTTTTAATGGCATTTTATCTTAACTCCTTTAATAATTTCTAATCCTCCCTGACCTTAAAATTTCACTTTTCTTGCATGCAGTCAGAAATGTGTCTACAATATGTAGGAAAAAAATTAAGAGGCCAAAAAATTGCATTCCGAAACAAGGGTCAGATTGCTAAGTACAGTGGGCCGATTCAGCTTTTTTGTTGTTCGGGGTAAAAACAATATTTTCTGCCCCTGTGACTCCACTAATGGAGTACTTTTTTCCCATATCTATGCGAAATTGCCGATCCTCACAGTGCCACTCAGGGAATTTGCCCGGCTTGCCACCCCCTAAATCGGAGCCTAATTATTATGTCTCGGAATTAAAAAAAATTAAAAAACAAAATTCAAAAAAATATAAAAAAAATTAAAAAAATTGCAAAAAATTCAAAATATTCAAAAAATTCACAGTCAAAAATTCCAAATTAGTTCGATTTAGTATCCCTATTAAAATGTTGATTTTCAAATTAACAAAAAAAGCCTACTTCAGTAAATAAAATATTCAAAAAGCACAGTTAAGCCCAAAATCCAACATTGCGAGAGCCCGATGCGAGAGCGCGAGACGAGACGCACAAAAATTTCAATACATTCAATCATATGGTTCAAGCTCCAATGTATCGCACTGCGAGACCTCGTAGCGAGAAAAGTTTGAAAAATTGAATATTTCTCGTTGCGAGGCAATTTGACAGGGTAATGATGTAGTTATTTTTTGAGTACTCGCTATTGGGTACTCGTTTAAACTAATAAAACAAAAACTGTTCACTGTTCCGTGAAAAAGAGCTTTTAGAATATTTCGCGAGCTTTGGTTCATTTTGAAAATTGTTTGAAAATGTTTGAATATTTGGAATTAAAATTTAAGCTCAAGTGATAGCGTATTATTTTTATGCGTACTCGGTACTCGTTAGATTGGTACTCGGTTCAAATATTGCATTACTAGAAGCGATATTATGCTTTCATCTGCGTGACGCAAAACTCTCATTGGAGATTGAAATGCGTCACGCAAAACATTTTCGTGACGTCGCGCACTCGCGCATCGGGCTCTCGCAATGTTGGATTTTGGGCTTTAAATGCAAAAAAATTCAAAAAAAAATTCAAAAAAAAATTCAAAAAAAAATCAAAATATTCAAAATCCGAGCTCTACTAATTATGAATGAAGAATGAATGAAGTAAGGTGAGGGGAAGTTGTTGGTCCCCCAGACAATCAGACCTTTGGTCCATTTTGCCACACCCGGATATAAAGAGAGAAAGAGGGGGCGAAATAATCAGATATGGGTTCAGAACGACTTCGGAGTCTCATAAAAGTCGCCCTTGGCAGCAAGAGATCAACATTTATTTTGAAGTCCCAAAGAGCTGATTTTGAGGTCTCAAAGGGCCGCATTATAAGCCATTTAGGACTCTCATCATTTTTCTTTAACTTTGTATGAATTTAACGCATTTTATTAATAGGTAAAAATGGCAAATGGTGCTGCAAAGTCAAAAATTTTATTGCGATATCGCATTATTGTTTCTTAGGCACAAACTGCCAAGCTCGGGGATATTCAAATAATCAGGCGGAGAAATCGCATCGCATCGCATCGTGTCGTGTCGTGTCGTGCCGTGTTATTTGAATTTTCCAAAGCGATTGTTTGTCTTGGAAATTCATAAAAATTGGGAATTTCTTATCTTCGAAATCAAACGAAATCGGATTTTCCAATTTTCATCACAATGCGCTCGTTTGTCTGCATTGTGCATGTATGTATGTATGTATGTATGTGTAGCGTGACTTCAATTCAAATTGTGATGAATGATAAGAAAATTATACTTTCTTTGGAAAATACCGAAAAATGCGGAAATCGTAATCAAACTGAAAGTAAAATTAAATCAATTTTAAATGCGAAATTTAAAACCATAGCAATGAAAATGTGTCCATATAATAATAATGGGGAGAAAAGAAAAAACATTGTCTTAATTTTTAAGATTTGTTCCGTAGCCCAGTAGAGAAAATATGCATGAATCATGCCTCTAAGGGTGCTCTGCATGGATGCCAATGCTCGATGTTTTATAATTTATTTTTGTATACAGGCTTGTCATTAGAATTCATGCATATATGTACAAAATAGTGGTACTCATGCAGCTTCGCAAATGCCTTCGCAACTTTTCCCATCGAAAATTTTCATATAATAGTGGTACTCATGCAGCTTCGCAAATGCCTTCGCAACTTTTCCCATCGCAAATTTTCATATAATTGTGGTACTCATGCAGCTTCGCAAATGCCTTCGCAACTTTTCCCATCGCAAATTTTCATATAATAGTGGTACTCATGCAGCTTCGCAAATGCCTTCGCAACTTTTCCCATCGCAAATTTTCATATAATTAGTGGTACTCATGCAGCTTCGCAAATGCCTTCGCAACTTTTCCCATCGCAAATTTTCATATAATGTGGTACTCATGCAGCTTCGCAAATGCCTGCGCAACTTTTCCCATCGCAAATTTTCATATAAATTTTGACAGTTGTGTGACAAATTTCTCATTTCCCACAATTTGCGAAGCTGCATGAGTCCCACTAATGTGTTTGTTAAAATGTTTCATGCGTTTTCAAGGATTCATGACCCCCTATAGGAAATTAAACTAGTGCAGAAGTATTCTTCGACTAGTTTCCAAATCAACAGTACTACTCTTTCGGATTTTCCCCCCGCCAATGCATTGAACTGTAAACTTTTACTCTGAGGTGGTGTCATTCGAAAATCGACAATAGCGTTTGGTCTTATCGTCTTTTGTGGTAGGATCGTTTGAAAAAAAAAAATTGAATTTTCGCTAATCTAGCATAATTATCGCCTGCCTATGTCTACATCGAGGACGTCATATAAATAATAAAAGTTCTATATAGCTTCAAGCGATAATTTTCGAAATAAAATATTTGCTACATTTCTTCGATGACCCATTTCAATGTACATACATACATACATATGTATGTATGTATGTACATATATGGAAACAAAATTAAAACAATAATCGTGGAAGCGCCTTACCGACGCCTATATTGAACAAATATAATAAGTAATTTATGGTTTAAATTATCAGTGAGTTTGCTGAAACTTTGGTCTTTTGAACCTCTCGCTCTAACCCATAGTTTCCTATATACATACATATAGTTTTGTACAGGCTCCGATTTAGGGGATGGCAAGCCGGGAAAATTCCCTGAGTGGCACTGTGAGGATCGGCAATTTCGAATAGGTATGGGAAAAAAGTACCCCATTAGTGGAGTCACAGGGGCAGAAAATATTGTTTTTACCCCGAACAACAAAAAAGCTGAATCGGCCCACTGTACTTAGCAATCTGACCCTCGTTTCGGAATGCAATTTTTTGGCCTCCCAATTTTTTTCCTATATATTGTAGACACATTTCTGACTGCATGCAATAAAAAGGAAATTTTAAGGTCAGGGAGGATTAGAAGTTATTAAAGGAGTTATCAGGCCATGGTTTTATAAAAATTGGCTAAGATTTTTCCCGCCCCCTTTTCAATGGTTTATTCATTTTTTGTTTTTTTTAGGAAAAATGATTCGATCGATGAAAGTCGTTTAGAGAGCTTATATATCTTATATAGAACCTATTAAAGTTTTAATATTTGGGGCATACCTGTGTAATACTAAGTAGTAATTGTACTATTACGTACTTAATTCCTTTAATATTTTGTATTGAAGTACTAAGTATATACTAAGTATTTTGAGAATTTTCAAGTACAAGTACAAGTACAAATACTTGAAAAAAATTTCAAATATTAGCAATTACTTCAAAGTAATTGAAAAGAATTGAAAATTTGGTTCAAGTACATTTTTCAATTCTTTTCAATTACTTTGAAGTAATTGCTAATATTTGAAATATTTTTCAAGTATTTGTACTTATAATTGTACTTGTACTTGAAAAACTAAGAAACGCCAGTACAAGTACCAGTACAATTCTTTTAAAATATATTTGTAATGAGTCGTACTTGTACTTGATTTTACCCAGGTCTGATTTGGGCATGTCAAAATTCAGAATTAATCCTTTTATTGAATAATTATTATAATTTATTATAATCGTTATCGAAATTCCGAGGATCAGAGTCTGATCGTGAAGCTGAACGCAATTTAACTTGACGCAATTAAGTGAATCAGCGGGTTTCGATCTGTTTAGGAAAAATTTATATATGAAAATTTATTAAGTAAAGTGAGATTAAGTAACATTACTTTCAGTCAAATCTATCTGAGCTCATACGGTAATAAAATAATCGAAAATAAAATGCTTCTGAAAAGTTCAATGTTCGTCATTCTCGATGTATAGAGGAACCGAAGAGGCTTACATTCCTAACATTGACAGCTGCCATTATATATCCCCGCAGGAAGCCTATCGGAACATGACCCATTTGTCTACAATGAGTCAATAGGTATAGTTCATCTCTGTCGACCATGTCAACAAGAAGCCTATATATTTAATTTTCGTGAGTTTTTGCTGCAGTGAATGCGATAGAAACAATCAACGAGGTTTCTACAGCTAGATTTCATTCATTTAACATATTTGCTGAACACATCTCAGAGGACTCAATAGCATCGATTATGCGTTCTCGTCCAGTAGTCTGAAGGTTCTCGGTTCAAACCACAGCGAAGGCGGATGAAAATGTGAAAAAGCGGGTAATATTTGATGTATAAAAACTAATTGAATCTATTCTTCCGGCTTTAAGGTCAATGCATTTCGGTTATGAAAACTAATTTAAAAATAATTTAAAATAAAAAATTTCCTACGCTCAGGGATGAAAAAGCAAATTATATGCATAAAAGTCTTTAAAAAAATCATGTCTTGGATTGAAAAATTTTTTTATTTGTTACCATAAATATTTTTCCTGAAAGCTTTTTGCTTTTTAAACTATTATTTACTTAAAAAAAAGTAAATAAATAAAAAATATAAAAAAAAAAAAAAAATCCAGTGCTCGCGCGAGATTTGAACCCGCGATCTTCAGAACAGCTCAAGGCAAGCACTCAACGCATTGAGCCACCATAGGCACACGAATGGCTCTTGCTATTGGCGTTCTAAAATAAATGCCTTCATAATGGTTCCCTCGTCAATAGCATGTCTATTGTTTGTCTCCACTATTTGGTGGTTTTGCAATGACAAGCAATGTTAATTGTCTATAGCGGTTTGCATTGCGAAGGGCATAATTGGTCAGTAGTACTGTTGACGCAGTCAGTAGAGAAAGAGTATAGATTCACTACTGTCATTTCCTGCAGGGTATCTTCACAAAATTTCTTTATAAATGAGTGTATAAAAAATATAAAAAAATTAATAAAAAAAAAAAATAAATAATAATAATAATAAGAGTGCTTTGACCATATAAACCAAATTATGTTCATATACTCTTTTGAAGACAATAGAAGAGGGACAAAAAAAAAAAAAAAAATGTGACACGCGTGAGGAGCCGAGATAAGTGTCGAACTCACGAAGTTCTCAACATAGCGTGGGTTTTCTTCGAGCTGTAGGTATTTTGATAATTTTTCAAATTCTTTTTCTTTCTTTTTTCTTGCTTCCCTTATTTCTATATTAATTAAATTGAGACCGGCTTCAAAAAAAAAAAAATCGAAAAATTGATTTATGCGTTCGATTGCTTTTGTAGCGCGGCGCTCAGTCGCAAAACTTGAATGAAATGAGCAGATAAATATCGCAAAAAAAAAAAAGAAAGACAAGAGAACAAAAAAACAAAGAAAAATATTTTTTTTTTTTGTCGTTGGTTTTCTTGGAAATAACAGATCACGCGAACTAATCGAATATTTTAGCACTCACATCTCACAGTGGATACTGAGTCCTCTTGGTTGGAGTGTCTCAGCTCTTCTTGCTTTTTTTTTTTTTTTGCCATATCCGGATTCCAGTGTGCATATAATTAACGTGTTTGAAAAACGTGTAAAATATAATCCGAGAGACGTCAGAAAGCCATTAAGAATTTCGGACGGCATTTCAGAACTCAATTCAATTCAATTCAATGAAGTCTTAGGTCTTAAGTCTGGTCTTATTGGCAAATTCCCGAACGGAACCATTTCAAAATTTAATTTAAAAAAATTAAAAAAAAAAATCTACTGAATTTATTTTTATGAATTTGGTTCAGCCAGTCTTTATTTTCTCAATCTTGTGTGGGTATTTATTAATTTTATTTGAAATTTTTTATGGCAAAATTAAAAGGCTTGCTAAAAGAAAAAAGAAAGAAAAAAACATTAAAGAACTGGAACGATAAGAACTTGTACGGATGACTCAGAATCCATACCTGTATGGAATGCATAGTCAACGTGTACATATGTACAAATATAGGAGTCCAACTTGTTAGTATTTTGCAAAATTATTATTAAAAAAAAAAAAAAAAAAAATGGCGACATATTTCGCTGCGTGCTTGGCATGTTTTTGCGTGTTCTTAATGAGATCTTTCGGAGAAAAAAATTCAACGTCCCGAAGGTGCACTAAAAGTTATAAAAAAAATTATACAGAGAAGAGGACAGTGAACTCATTGCATACCTCCGAAGCTATCAAATATAAATTGATATGTCACTTACGTATTTGTTCTTTTATTAATAAAAAAAAAAAAACATATCGTATGATGCTAAAAGGGGCAACTTTAAGGACTCAAACACTGTTGCCAGATTTTTAGGGGAATATTCCCCTGAGTGTCTCAAAACAAGACCACAATTTCCTAAAATTAAAATTTTAAAATCTTCTAAGAATAAAAAATTTGGCCCCGTAACGTCCCGTACAATTTTCCCTGACCACTTTTCTGCCCTAAGACTCCAAAAACGATCATAAATGTCTTTTAATTTAGGCAACAGTGGACTCAAAAGCTTACGCTCAAGAAATAATTACTTTTGATTGAAGATAATTAAGTTTGACGGCCTCTGTGCCGTAGTTGGTTAAGATGCGAAAGGCTCTCTGGGTTCAACTCCCAGCTGAGGTCGTAGACGTTTGTGTCGTTTTTTCTGTTTCTGTTTTTCTTTGTTTCCCCATTGTTCGTGGTATCACAACGGGGCCCATGTTAGGCCTAAATGTGTCACCCTTAATGGTGGCAGTCACACTATCCTAACCTAACCTAACTTAATTAAGTTAAGTCGGCTCATAATAGGACAATGAAGAGTTTATCGATATGATATCGATAGGGGCGGATTACAAAAAATTTGCCGGCTTAGGCAGTTGAGATTCTACCCCTCAGACAGCAACCTAATATTCTCATTTGTTGTATTTTATCTAGTGTAAACGGTCAGAATTTGCCGCCCCTGAAAATTTGCCGCCCTAGGCAAATGCTGCGTATGTTGGCTATGCGGTAAATCCTGGATATCGATAATATCGTTACGAATATCTGTACGATCAGAAATATCGATACTAGGAATGTGTTTCATAGAACTTAAATGATCGCTAGATATCTTTTTATACCCAGCGTAAGCGGGTCGAAAGATCGAAAAATGAATCGATTTAGACATTTCCGTCCGTCCGTCCGTCTGTGGTCGGTTCTCCTACCAAATGGCTCGGGCAATCACATTAAAATTCGGCACACATGTAGATCGGGCCTAGAGTATGATCTTAAAGGAAAATGGACGATATCGGCTCACTGCCACGCCTACAAATGGACATTTTTCATAACTTCCGAAGTAAAAGGCGTAGAAGCTTGAAATGCGAAAAATTGGTTGATCAAGCCGAATGAAAGCTTTAGGGGCCCATCAAAAGTTAGATAAACTACCCCTTACGTGTTCGGGTGTCTCTAAAGGCGACAAAATTTGGGCATGTAGACCATTATGCCATTAACATTTGTCCCCACCTACATGCATACATAGTTGCAACGATTTAAAGCATTACTATAAATCATTAAGCTTATATGTGGGGACAAATTTATGCCTTTTACGTTAAGTTTTAATTGGTCAAGACGGAAGAACTTCAGCTATGTTCCAAGCAAATCGAATATATCGCAAATAAATATCGATAAAAGAATTTCATTTTATTTATTTATTTATTTGTATTATTATTTAAGGCAAACCATAAAGTTCAACATTGAGCAAAAAAAAAAAAAAAAAAAAACTCAAATAGGAATTAAATCGAATCCTCTTAACGTCACATCGCATAACTTGCTTCTAGGACACCCTGAGATGTTCGAATTTTATCGAACTATTATCAATAATGATGGCTAGGCTTTGCAATGGCAAAATTAACTATCAATCAAATGAATATGAATATTTAATATATATTGTTTGATATTTTGCTGTTATTTCAAATGCAGTTGTCCCCGGTTAATTGCACAGCCGAGAAAGGCAACAAAAAAAAAAAATTCTTACGAATTCGATTGAATTTTGATGGGGAAAGTGAAATTTATCCAATCTGGTTAAACAGGTTTCGATTAGGCAGAGATGACTGTGTATTTTCTGCAGGAACAAAAAAATATAATTTACTACATACAAGATACCTCCATGAAATGTGATAGCATGTCGATCATCGATCTTCATCAGTCGGACTTAATTCTCATGGCATGTAACCTCGCTCGGTGTCAATTTTGTAATGTTCTGGCCGATAAGGCGAACGGATAAAGTTGCCTATTTATTTATAGAGTTTTGAGAACATGTAAAGCGATCATGAAAAGAAGATTTGCAGTTGCCAAACTAGTTGGCCCGCCTGCTGCGATGCGAATGCATAAATAAAGTCAAGCAAAAAAAAAAAGGAAACAGTCAAGTTCATGGACGTGCATATGCGTACGACATGAAAAAACCCGTTGAAAAATTTGCGAATATTTTGATGAAACGGGAAAGGGAACAGTATAATTGGTAGTCCTTGGTACGTTCGATTTACTTATTTTTGTGATTTGATCAAAAGCTTTGAATAAAGTTTTAAAATGTTATAACTACCTACGACCTGAAGCGATTTTCAGACTAGAGTCTGTTAGGAAAATCATAAAAACTGCTCTAAAACCGGATTTTTTTGTTCAAGATATTTTGATGAAATTTGACATTTGAACATACAGTACACTCAAAAAATTTCCGTCGTAGAATCTATTATATCCGCAATTGATATAGGTCCAATTGCAAGATATCATAGATTCTACGACAGCTTTGCAGTAGTTTCTACGATGAGGAATGTCATTGATTTCAACGATATGTAACGTAGATTTAACGATATTCCATCTTAGGAACTATGATGTTATTTCATAGGAACTACGATTTCAAATCTTGAAGTACATTTCGATAACTTCTTAATTTTGATATGAATTCTTGTCGGCGGGTTCGATCCCTGCTCCAGCGAGCGCATTTTTTTTTTTTTGAAAAGTAGATAATTTAACATTTACATTATTTAAAAAACTGAGAAATTAAAGATTTTACCAAAATTTGTATGCTTAAAAAATTTAAAAAAGATTCTATAGGAATTTCTTGAAAGAGCTTGTACGTGACGTTTGGAAGGCGCAATGAAAGCAACTCTATTTTTTGTTGGCAACTTACTTTCTGTTTCCCACGTATACTTTGCTTGAATTTACTCCTGTATTTATTCTCCATTTTTCCACAAATTGTTTTCTATTTGACAGGGTTCGCAACTCGGACCTTCAGATTAGAGTCTGCACACTTCAACTACGCCATCGCGTGATATGATTTGAGCTTCTAGTCTATTTGATCAGTTAACGTGAACTCGTGAAACTTCAAGATTACGTAGATCTAGCACACTTCAACTACGCCATCGCAGATTGATATGATTTGAGCTTGTTACGATTTATTTTTATTTAGATATTCAATATAAGTGGGAAACAGTAGAAACTATTATATTTACAGTAGAACTTATTGTATTTTACGTAGATTCTATTATATTTTTCTACGTCTTCCTATCGTAGAAACAACGATGCAAATTTTTTTCAGTGTAGTTTCGCTATATAAAAAAGTCGATTTTGCCAAGAAATTGCATTCTTATATCCGGTTTTTTCTTATATAAGAACCCGTTTATAAGAAAATTCTTTCTTATTAAAATAAAAAAAAAAACCTTTTATAAGAAAAAATTTTCTTATATAAACTACCGATATTTGAAAATAGGGATGTTAAATTTTTGATAAAAACCAAGTTTCTTAGAGGCCATTTTCAGGGGCGGCAAATTCTGACCGTTTACACTAGATAAAATACAACAAATGGGAATATTAGGCTGCTGTCTGAGGCGGTAGAATCTCAACTGCCTAAGCCGGCAATTTTTTTTAATCCGCCAATGTCGATATCATATCGATAAACTCTTCATTGTCCTATTATACGCTATTTACACGTTAAGACATTTCGATAATGAAACACACTTTTTGTGGGCAAGGGAGGCAGGGGAAAGAGAGAAAAACGCTACCATACCACATCCCCGTGAGTCCCTAGCCAACAGAAAGTGTGTTTCATTATCGAAATGTCTTAACGTGTAAATGGCCTCTTATATAAAAATTTTTTCCATACAAAAAGAGTTTTTGGTTTTGATAAACAGTTTCTTAAAGGCGAGTTATTCTTATATACGAGTTTCCTATATAGCGAAACTACTGTATTTAAAGGCAATTAATATGATTTTCAAAAATGGGAAAATTGGGCGTGGCATAAGGGCGTTTTTTGAAAGTTGAAAGGCGATTTTCATAAAGAAATTTTACAAAAGTCTGTATATGCGGCCCTAAAAACATGTTGAACATTCTCTCTTAGTTATCCTGTTTTTATACCCAGCGTAAGCAGGGTATACTAGTTTGGGTTTTTTTGTTTTAAGGGGGTCTTCTCATTGAAAACCCGTTTTTTTAACCCTTTTTAAAAAAATTCTTATTTGAAAACGCAAAGAATAATTGAAAAATTTTTTTATTTATTGTATTACAAAAGGTTCAAAGTAAATAAAAAAAATTTTTTTTGCCTCGATACGTGGGCTGTTCAAAAAGTAATGAGACTTTAAAGTTGGTGGTGAAAAAAAAAGGTGCCGTCACGGCGGCCACGATTCCGGGTCTCCGGAGCGTCCGAAATGGAAAAAAAAACGGGGTTATAATCAGTATAGATGTAATTCTCGGGTGAACCTCAAGCTTAATTTTGTGATTTTTTTTGACAAAATGGCGGCCATTCAAAAAAAAATTTCAATTTCGGGCTTTTTTTTTGTAGTTTAGTGTAAAAAAAAAATAGTAAAAAATTTTTTAAAATTATGGTCGAGGTTCACCCGAGAATGGTGACAATTCTGCGTCGATTCCACTTTGTTTCATGAAAATCGGTTCAGTTGAACTGGAGATATCATGGCCGCCAGTTCGAAAAACGTGGTTTCGAGATAAACGCGTTTAAAGTTTGAAGCAACGCAAAAATTACTCGTTTTAGCGCAGATCTTGCTCGACAAAGAAGGCTATATCCTCTAAACTATTTCGAATTTCAAAAAATCCTTTTAGGGGCATATTCACAACTACCCAAGCTATAAATAAATGCAAAAAAAAAAAAAGTCGAAAAAAAAAGTTGCTCAATGAGAAGACCCCCTTAAACATGTGTGTCTGTGTCGGGTATTCTTATTGTCGGGCTCGCCTGACTATAACACCCTTACATGTTACAATTCTTCTGTTGATTCTGGATATAAGGTTATGTGAAGACCACTCCTTTGAGCGTCAATGACCACCATAGAATTGCGAGCATCATTCGAACTCAAACGACGAATGCGAGAGCCAGACTTGGTTGGAATTCTTGGAAAAACCAAAAATAAAATGCATACTTCCAAACAGCGTAATAAAAATTTATATGATAATCATTTCGAAAAAAACAAAATCCGTTATGGAATAAATTATTAAATGGCTTTGTGGGGGGAACAAAAAAAAAAAAATTCCTCAAAGCTTCGAACTCTTTCCATACAGCCATACGCAATGGCGCAGAGACGTTTCAATGAAGCTTTCATCAGAATTGCAAAATGAAAAATAATATTAAATATTAAATGATAAATGAAATATGAATGCATAAATGTGTGTAAGATGACCTAAATAATGGGTACGTGATCTGCTCTAAATATACATACAATTACGCATGCGATATAATTTAAAAACTATATATATATATTATATACAGGGTGTCCCGTTGGGAAGTACATTCCTTAATAGAGGTGATAGGGGGTCCAAGATGAACAAAAAAAAAAATCGTATGTGAGGGGGGCCGGGGAGGTCCCAAATGCACCCCTGAGGAGTTATAAGGCCTTTAAGTTTTTAGGCAGTAAGTCGAGAAAAATAATTCTCCCACAATAATGGTTCATCGTAGAAAAAAAAACTTAAATGCAGTTTGAAAGCCAATTTTATGTGATTTTAGGCAAAATTAAATTGATGGTTAAAAATTTGACCCATTGAGGGAAAAATAAACGGTCAAAGTGAAAAATTCGGAAAAAAAACTTTCAAATTTTTACTTTGGAAGCCATTTTGGTATGAAAAAGGTCCAATTAACACGCAAATTTTTTATTTTTTTCAAAATACTGGATCGATTTCCTTTAATTTGGTACCCCATATGTCTAATAAATTTTTTGAAAATAAGATGAGAAAATTTATTATCTAAATGAATATTTGTTTCTACGGTCCTATAACTCCTCAGGGGTGCATTTGGGACACCCCCCTCACAAAACCATTTTTTGTTTATCTTGGACCCCCTACCATCTCTATTAAGGAATGTACTTCCCAACGCGACACCCTGTATATATATGCGGAATGGAAAGCTTTTAAAAGTTAAAAGTTATTTAGTATTTCTTGGGAAATTGGAATTTTAAATTGAATTTTCTTATTTAGAATTATCGCCAATTGAATATAATAATAAAAATTCCAAGCCAGTTGTTGTGTAATCACATCAATCAGGCATCAGATCTTGTTTTATGATAATGAACCTAAAATTTCCCCTTGAGACAATAATTATCTGTGCTGAGTTTTTTTTTTTTTTTTTTTTTGTTTTTGTTGCACAATGTGAAGATGCGCTGGAAGTTGGCTAAATGGGAGCCGTTCATGCACACGTCAACATGAACGCATAAGAAAAAATACCCATCCAACGGCTTGTGAGAAATTATTTCTCTACACGTTTCATGGTTGAGGTCAATTTATGCACCTGCAATACAGTCAAACTTCCATAACTCGAACCACCACCCAGCGGCCAAAATGCTGCTTACTGAAGCGATGAACCGCAACACATTTATTTTTTGGAATTTTTTTTTTATTCGAAAACATTGCTTGCAAAAAAAAGGAATTTTTCATTTCACCAATTTTTAAAAGCCTATCACCCCGATTCTGAATATTCTCGGGGAACGAATTCCCTTTTCTTGAGACTAAAATTCTCCTTTTTTTTTTTAAATAGATAGGGAAAGGAAAATAATGGGTATGGGTCATATACCCATTCCGAATCAAATTTATTCCCTCAAATATTTGAAAAATAAGAAGTTTACTCTCGAGAAAAATAAATTTCGCGGGAATTCGTTCCCCGGGAATATTCAGAATCGGGCTGTATATCTCGAAAACTAACGGTGGTTTATCAAAAATTGTTTGCTCACTAACTCAAACTGGCTAGAGGGTACAACTGATCGAAATATGAATGATTTTCAGAACATGACCCTTTTTTCGCTGCCCGCTTCAAAAGCCCCATATGGGCATTTTCAGAAAATGTAAACTTTTTGTCGCGTCCGTATATAGCTGATTGACATTCGGGACTGCATAGAAACTTTGAAAAATATAAAAGTCCGCATAAGCTGCATGAAAGTATTGAGAATCCAAAGTACTATTTACCGCATACTTGAATTCGGGATTTAAAATTGCTCATTTAAGTGTCGCGTCCGTCTGGAAATGCCCATATGTAAAATGTTCAAAACGTTGGTAAATACAGTCGAAACTCTCTATAACGAGTTCCAATGGATCGGACAAAAATTCGTTAAAGAATGAGTTCGTTATAAAGAGGAAAAAAATGGCACTAAAAATGTAGCGAAAAAAGCCTTCAGAAGAATTCGCTATGGCAGGGATCGGCAGTAATAATAATTTCAGCAATATTATCGAGACTAATTACTGATTGGTCAAAAATTTTAATTATTTTATTCTTGATTGTTGAATAAAAAGAAATCACAAATGGGAAATATAAAATTTCTGAATAATGAAAAAAAAAAAAAATTGATAATTCAAATTCCAAAAATTCGGATTGAAAATATTAAAATATTTATGAAAAGAAAAATTGTGATTAAAAAAAAAAAAAATTCAAAAATCATATTCCCAAGATTTCGGATTTTTTGAATAAAAGTCGAGATATCCCATTAGAAATTGGTATGGAAATAATCAGCGTCAGGAGATTTAGATTAGGACATGTTTTTGGAAATATGATTTTTGATTTTTTTTTTTTTAATCACAATTTTTCTTTTCATAAATATTTTTAATATTTTCAATCCGAATTTTTGAAATTTGAATTATCAATTTTTTTTTTTCATTATTCAGAAATTTTATATTTCAAAAGCTCAAAATCCAATATTGCGAGAGTCCGATGCGAGAGTGCGCAACGTCACGAAAATGTTTTGGCGTGACGCATTTCAATCTCCAATGAGAGTTTTGCGTCACGCAGATGACAGCATAATTTCACTTTTAGTAATGCAATATTTGAACCAAGTACCAATCTAACAAGTACCGAGTACTCATAAAAATTATTCGTTATCACTTATGACGGCTATAACTGCTGCTGAACTTGTTCACTACTTAATTTTTTTTATTTTCAAACAAATTTTGCTTTAAGTTTTTATAATTACCAACAAATTTTATTTGAATATTTTTGGTCTCACTAGTTTTAACGAGTACCCAATAGCGAGTACTTAAAATAATATCTACATCATTAGGTGTCAAATTGCCTCGCAACGAGAAATATTCAATTTTTCGAACTTTTCTCGCTACGAGCTCTCGCAGTGCGATACATTGGAGCTTGAGCCATACGATTGAATGTATTGAAATTTTTGTGCGTCTCGCCCCCGTGTCTCGCATCGGGCTCTCGCAATATAGGATTTTGAGCTTAATTTGTGATTTCTTTTTATTCAATAATCAAGAATTATGAAGTATGGAATAAATTATAATCAAATAATCGAAAATTAAAAATTTTTTTTTGCCCGATCCCTGCGCTATAGAGACAAATTCGTTAAAGGGGAGTTCGAGAGTTGCGAAGGGAAGAAAGAAAAGTGAACAGAATTCGGCATCTGTGATGCTGCCACCACTTTAATTAAATGCGCTTTATTCACAAAAATACTAAAATTTTGACAAAATTTCATTCGAATAATATAATAGATAATATAATAGATGTTAAGAAATATATTAATTTTATAGTTGTATTAAGGGGTTAGTCGCCTTTAGAAGTGCAAAAAAATCCAAATTTTATACGCGGGCACAGAGAGGATTTGACTTTTCTAAAAAAAAGTGGCGGACATTCAAACTCAAAATTGTTCTTTAACCCAAATTTTGACCCGTACTTTTCGGCTGCATAAAAATCATTCAGTTATCCGGAAGAGACAAATTAGTACAAAAAAAATTAAAGAAAATTTTGACAAATCGTTCTCAATCAACAGTGACCGACGTGATCTCGAAAGCAATGAGTCCTTTTACACTAGTCAATTCTCACTTTTTGGGTCAATAATTGACTAGTGTAAACGGTCAGGATAAACGCGTTTAAAATTTTTAGTGCAATTTTCGATACGGCTGAAATCATCCGAGAGTCCATTTGAAAGATTCTACTTTAAGAAATTCGATTTTTCTTTTTTTTTTTTTTCAAATTCCAAAGGCAACTAAAACTCCTTAAATCATGCACAACTGTTTTCGACCCGTTTGCTAGTGCTCCCGTTAAAGTTCTTCATTATGGCCAAATCTTCTCTAAATGTCGAAATTTTCATGGGTACAAGTTGACGGTTTTTTTTCGAAAAACGAACATTTTAACCGGAACAATAGCAAGCGGCCCTTGGACTTAATAGATAAAAAAAATAAATTTAGTATTGGGGACTATTATAAGCCCAATAGAATGGTATTTTCATACTGAGAATTTCATAGAATTACTCATTCGAGGAGTTTACTTCTTTTTGGTATTGGGACTAGTCGATTGAAACACCGAAGATGCGGACATGAGATTTTCAATGTATTGGCCCAGTACTTGATTTTCGGAGCGTAACTTAAGGTTCTCCTCCTTAACTGAATCGACACGCTGCGACAGATCGTCCAAAGTATTCTGCAGCTCTAGAACTTGAGTTATAAGGCGTGCCTTTTCCTCCTTCTCGTCAGGACCGATGTCGTTTACGTCCAAGGAATGCTGCAATGAATCGGGCGTTGAACTGCGATTTGTGTACGATGAACGTAACGAGTCCATGGAATAGCCATTGGGGATTTTCGACCGTGTCGCAGGCTCATCGTTAATAATCACTATAATTATAAAATATTAATAGAAGCTCAATTCAATTATCACAAATCTCCCTGTCTCTCTCTCTCTCTCTCTCGTTCTCTCTAGCAATATTTTTTACCATTTGGATCCGAATCAGCAAGCGGTATGTTGTCATCATTCTCGATTAGTGCCATTTCGTTGCCGCAATCCTCAAGTGTTTCTTTTAACTTTAGTATTTCTTTAAATTTTTCTTTTCCTCAATTTCGAGTATGTATCTTGTATAATTTTTATTGATTTAACAAAACTCCACCATAAATTACATTCCGAAAGTTTCACTTCACTGCTAATTTACAATTGCATTAGGACTGCAAGTTTTTCGATAGTATTGAACAGACTAGCGATGCTAGTAATTTGTCGATAGTATTTAATTACGAAAAGTATATCGATATATGTTTGTTTTTTTTTTGTGGCTATTCCACATTATGCCACGACTGCTTAAAATAACCGGAAGCAGCAAATAGAAGCGAAAAACATAATATCGGAAAGTGGTCAAAACGAATAGCAGAAAATTGAAGTATAAAATTGTGAAATCGACTGAAAAACACTTAAAAATTATCGCATAGCCGTTTGATATGTTATATGGTGGTTTTATATAATTAATTAATTTTTTTTTTTTTGGGGCTTGAATTAAGATAAGAGTGGAAGCAGGACATGAGATTCAAAAGAGCACAATTTCTCGGGACGCAGATTTATTTGGAAAATGGGGATAGTCTAGGCAGAAATATTTGCAAATCCTGTAGGTAGGTAGGTTGAAGTGGCTGCCACTTAGGCCGTTAATCGGCCCATTGTGATACCAAGGAGGTTTTCTTGTGTTTGTGTGAGTGTATGTCTTTTTTTATGTAGTGTGCGTCCCTAACATGCGATTTTTGAAAAACCAGTGCTAGGCTTGGAACATTACACTCCGTTTCGCCTGTGCCGGGAATCGAACCTCGGACCCTGGGATCAAGAGCATAGCACGCATCCCCTACGCTATCCCAGAGCCAAATCCTCTAACAATAAGCTAAAAAAAAAATAAAAAAAATTAAAAAAAAAACCGTTGTGCATACTTAGAATTCCTGTTATCGTCCTTTTATCCCTGGTGTATATATATGGTCCCAAAAAGAGCGTAGGTAATTATACCGACGGAAGGCACGAGTTGGGATAATGTGTCCCACGTACAAAAGCAATTTGGGATTACACATCGTGAAAAACGTATTGGGATTTTATATCCCAATGTGCCCTTTTACATTAAGCTGCCCACAAACGCATAAACAAATCCATCAATCGGTTGAAATCGACGCAAAATTGCGTGTCTATGGCTTGGTTGACAAACAGATCGCAAGTTTTCAAAAATTTTTGATAAACTGCTTTGTTTCTCAATCGGTTTGCGTGTCTGTAGATTTGTTTACAGTTTTCGGCATTTTTGCTTCTCCTTCGCATCACTTCGTTTCAGTTCGTGTGACTTTTGTTCATTTCGTTGCTCACTTCGAAGAGTAAACAACGCGACGTTGACGCGATGACGAATAAACGCAAAGTAAAATCCATCAACAGATCCATCGTGTGTACCAAAACGATTTCAACCGATTGATGGATTTGTATATGCGTTTGTGGGCAGCTTTAGAGCAACTATTGCCGAGGGGGATGTAGAGTAGTTGCTCCAATGTAATGTTGCTCTAATGTAAAAGGGCACAATCTTATATAAATTACTTGTGACGAATAGTCCCAGTAGTTTCGAAAGGATTAAAGAGGCCTTTCAATATAAAATTAGTCATCTTCGATTCATGGCGAGTATGCGATAAATATTGAGCAATACTATTGTAGATCTGACATCGTTTCATTTTCAATAGTTGAGCGAGGAAGCGTACATATACCAACGATTTTATGAATGAGTATATTCAATGACTAGAATTAGATCATATCGTAAAGACTAGAAAATTTCATATTATCAGTCAGTATAGCGATAGATCGAGAATAATTGATATTTTTTTATTATATATTAAATTATTGCGATATGTCTTTGTAACTCGATTAATTTAATTGAACAATTTCATTTAATAAGATGCTAAATAGTGACATAATAAATCAATTCAGAAATGAAAAGCGCATTTAGAACAGTAAAAGCTAATGTAATCTATCATGAAGTCACGATAATATGAAGCATACTAATTAGATAGTTGATCGTTTATTTTAATATCGTTGTGTAACAGGAAATTGATTAACGATTCGTGATTATATCAATGAACAAACATTGGGTAGCAATGGCAAAAACTAACGCTAGATCGAATAAGTATGCTTTTTTGAATCAATGTTTGAATAAATATTTTTAAAATAATTTATAAAATTAATATTTAATCAGAATAAAATTTAGGTATATCGTTTTTTATTGTGTAGAATTGATTTC